>OY747714.1:30418040-31008040 GCA_963556495.2 Valencia hispanica
CAGCCTTAAATGCTGCCTTAGGGATCTGGCACAGTTTACCCTTGTGATTTCACTGAGAGGTGCAGCCATCAAGGTGAAGACCTCTGGGAGTCCTTCTGAACTGTATGTCAGCTAACCGTAGTGTCAGTCCAGCAACACCCACTACAGCTGAAAGACTCCATTATTTATGCAAAAGCATAAGCACTGTTGAGATGAAAATTTCTTCATTTTTGTTACATTCAGTTGTTTTTAAATCTCTTACAATAAACTTACTCTGTAGTTAATAAAAGTCGGTTTTAAACGGTTTTACTGCTGAATTCTGATTAATTTCTAATCATGAGCTCGAGTGGGTGAGCACTGGTAAATACTTAGCCCTACTGTAGACCGTGTCTTACAGAGAGATGGGCTCAGAGTTGGTGGAGGCACGCGTGGGATGGATTAGTGTCTTCTTGTTTTCTGCGCTTTAACAGGATTTGATTTTAGAGATTTGATTTTACTTTTTTTTTGGGGGGGGGGGTAATTCTTTCTCCAAACACACCATCTGAGAGCCCAGAGATATGTGCTACAGAAGAAGAAAGGGCTTGGTAAAACAGAAATGTGAGCTGTGCTTAACAGGATGTAAATTAAAATAACAAGCTCACACGATTTGTCTTACAATTATACTTCTGTGTCAAAGTGAAATCCTAGATGAACAAAAATTATCTGAACGGGAATTGAATTAAAGCTGACAAAGTAAATTTGAAAGTAATGAATGCAAAAAGTAGTAAAATAATTACAGTAGAGGTTCCTCCTAGATTATACTCCACCTAGAGTAGAGAAACTTTTCCATGACCCAAATAAAAATCATAGCACCTGTAGGTACAGAAATACTTTGCAAAAGCTCTGCAACTCTCAGTATCCGTAGCTACTCAACAGGATCTTTGGCATTTTGAGTTACACACATTCTCTAATTTTCTGTACCAACTAGTTTCTGCAGTCAACAGGCGTGACGCAAAATATGCTCAGATTCATGGGAAAAACAAACAAACCTGAGTTGATTTTATAAGATTCCTACACAGTTCTATGGCAAAATTCTATCGTTTTCCAGACCCAAGTTTTTGGTATTTTCAATGAATTTTTATCCTAACTTTTAAACTGTAATTTACTGCAGATATTAACTGCAGATATTTCTACAGTGGTCACAGTTGGAAGGATGGATTGATTCAGTATTGATGCCTCATTTCCACAAAGCGGAATGACACGCTATTTTATGGTCCGGTGTATTCAGGAGAGCATTTCCACCGCCAGATGGACTCTCACAGGACAGACAGGGTTAGACCTAAACGCTTAACAAGGCATCCTACTAATGCGTCGAAAAACGTGACCTACTAGTCAACCTACTAGACCAACCCGTGCCGTACCACTCAGTGGAATCAAAGCCTTAGGTAACAGGATAGAGAATAAAGTCAGGAAATGTTTGTCTTCCTTTTTTTAAACATATGGAGACCTCAAATTTAATAAATATAACCCTAAACATTTCCAACCATCTCCAGAGTGCACAGGAAGCCAGAATTTAGTTGCCATATAAAATAAGACAAAATTGGGAGTTCTGGAAGAAAACAAACATTTCCCAGCTGTTTGTGCTGTGACGCTACTTTCCCAATCACTGTGCAGATATTTAGAGCTACCACCCTATCCGTCACCAAACTACTCGCATCTTTTTAAAAAAAAAAAATTATTTTAAAAACACCAAATATACCAACATGACCTAAAATATGTCAGTTATAGTCATACATTTCTGTACATTTCCGGTTCATTGCCCAGCCATAACTCCAGTTGCACATCATCAAAAAAAAGCAAACAAATAAATACAGCTAATGATTGCACCAAAAGCCTGAACTGATTTTTATATATTGCAATCCACATACCTAATGAGAGCAAAATGTTAAAGAAACATTGGGCAGAACACCATAAAAACGGGAAAAAAACCTCCCATCTGTAGAAAGGTTGACAATCTGTTTTCTTTACCATGAGCTATAAAGGTTCAGATAAGCAGCTAATTCTTAAGTGCATGATAACATGAGTTAAAGTTCATCAGAATAATTCACAGCATTCTTCTCCGACTTAAAAAAAAACACTACTTCAAACTACAGGAGGTTCTGCATTTCAACCATAATGTAATTTAGGAACGTTTGCTTCTTAAATTCCTGACACTCGTTTTATTGCCTCTGTTTAATTCAGCAGAGCCTGAAGCTGTTAAGTAAATAGGACAAAACAACAACAACAAAAGCATATAGCAGTCCTTCCCCAGTAAAACAGAACCAGAATGAACAAGAAAGTGTCCTAAAAAATACTTTCACAAAGTGCATTATAATAATAAATGTAAGTCTAAAGAGCTCCGGGTGCTGATTAGGTTTGGACGGAGAGCAGATATAATTGGCTTTGGGTTTCTCCCAAACTCTAAGCTTCCAAAAGCAAGCTATTAGAGATAAACCCCCTTCTCTTTTTTTAGCCTTACTCTTTAATATAATGAAGTAGTCGGCAGAGCTTCCTTTCCACTACAGACCTTCAAACTTTTGTCACATATATATTTTTTTTACCTTATCTGTATTAATTCTACTGACAGCCTGCAGATAAATTCAGAGCTGTCTCACCGCTGTAGTGACAGCTCGCTGAAATCCTGTCTCAGAAAAAAATAGTTTTTCCTGCCAGCTCACAGAGGAATGCAGCTGAAAAAGTCTGAAGCTGAAGCTGTTTGTCTTATGGTAAGGTTGAAGAAAAACATAGTTAAAGTTCACATAACATAAAACCAAAGTCATGCCAATACATAATACAAGGGGTGCAGATGGTCTTTATTTAGTTCTACACCCAAGGTTGATAAAGGAGACCGTGGAGGATTTATCTGCTCCAACAGTGGTTCCTAACGTTTGAAAATATGTAAAATATGTTCTCAATAGTAAACACAAGTTTTTTAAACATTCATTTTAACCTTAAGATTTTCCAGAACTTTAGAACTACTATAAAATAGCACTCTAGTCCAATCTGAAAGCTTTTTGTATGTTTATGTACTCCAATCCAAAATGGGGGATTTTATTTTAATCTTTTTTTCTTGTCAAAATTCCACAAATGTCCAGAGTTGTTTCTTTTTAGTCTATTTTTAAAGGAAACAGAGGCAGCCCTGAGATGTATTGACACGCTTCAAAGTTGTTGACCTTTTTTTTACTTTGAAGAAGCTGAACATTTGGCTGTGCAGTGGTGCAATTGCCTTGAATCAAGAAAGTCCTGGGTTTGAATCCCAGCCTAGGGTCTTTCTGGATGGAGTTTGTATGTTGTTCTTGTACATGTGTGAGGTTCTCTCCGGGTATTCCAGCTTCCTCCCACAGCCCATTGTTGGGTTTATTGGTTGCTAAATTGAGAATAGCTCAATCTTTGGCTCATCTGACCATAAGAATTTTCTCCAGAAGGCATTTAGCTTCTTCATCTAAGCATCTGTTAGTTTCACTTGAGCTTTATTATTTTCAATTTTTGGAGCTGGTGATATTTTTCTCGGCCACCACCTTCTGTTCTTTTAAACTCACTTCACTGTGGACAGTGACAATCGTGAACCTGCAGATTCCAGTTAGGGTATGCTTGTGCATTGGTGGTTCCTGGATGGTTTCTAAATGTCCCAACACATTTTCTTCCATCTGAGGGTGACATGTTGGATCGGGAACATGATACCGAACACTCTAAGCACTTTAAGCTTCCCCAAAATAATTCCTGTGCAACCAAATAGCTTCAGAAGTCACCTTAATTAGTAAATACCACACGCATAAGATTAATACCAGTATTACCGTACTCTTCGCTTCTTCTATATAGTATGACTTACTGGTGAACTGATGGTGAGTTATGCATTTATGACACACACCTTTGTTTATTCAGGCCTGCTGCATGATGTACTATAGTGAGGTATTCTTTTAGCAACTACTCTGCCTAATCATTTTAGAGCAGACTGATGCTGTACCTCAAGAAAATAAATAGAAATCCTGTGACTTTTATTGCTTTGGTAGTTGGCCAAGCATATGGTCACCATCAGCCTAAAAGGAAATACAGGAAATCCTGGGTTTCATTCAAAAACGGACTAGGAACAGCTGCTGCCTGTGGAGTGGAAAATGAAGGTAAACTGAAAGGGTAGACAAATTCAGCACGGAAACCAGGCATTTTGCCTTATGATGTCATGGTCCTGTCCAAATATAAGGCGAGTGTGTGAGTGCAGGGAGCAAAGGGTCTGTTGTCTCTCACGTTTATTTGAGTTGACTTCTGCCTAACAAAGCATCATGACCCCACTGTCGAGGAATGGAGACTTGGAAAGGAGCAGGGGAGTGAAAGTGGGGGCAACTACATCTGAGAAATGTTGACCTCCAAATCAACGTAAAACAAAAGGGAATCTTGGCAACCAAACAGACAATTGCACAGGGCCTTACTTTACTCAAATGTGGTATTCTGAGTTTAAACAGTGCATAATGTGGTTCTAAACTAAAACTGTGTGCATGTATGATGCATGTATCTTCATCAGCCATATAGAAAATGAGAAGAATTAAGTACATCTAGAGGTGGGAGGCACAGAAGAGGAATATCAGAAGTCAAATGCATAAAACCTGTGTTGTATTCAACACCTTCTCTTTATAACAACATCCAACTTTCAGGATGAAAGTTGACTGTCATCATCACTAGGTTCCAGTCATGTATCAAAACATATCCTTCGCATCAGGTGACATAAGCAGAGCAAGACTTTGTTTGTAGCATTCATTCAGCTGTTGAAAGGGGGCTCAGGGTCGGACTCAGTATTGGCAGATGCATAAGAGTTTAACGTTATTGTTATGATGAAGAGAGGATTTTAAATATATCGTTTGTCAAGCTCATATCGCAACATTAATTTTAAGCCATATAGGCCAAATGCAACAACTTTTGCAGCTGTTTGTCCGTCCACGTTACCCAACAGTAGATGTGATCTTTACCAAGTTCAGTTCCAAAACAAAGCAGCAGTTTGGCGGCTCATTTACAGAAACATACATTGGTATACAGCTGCAGAAAGAAGCCATAGCTAACGATTTAAGATGAAAATAAATCCATCTGACCTGTAGTCAGACCACAAAGGTGCTAAACAGCAACAAACACCCCTTAATTACCTACCAAACTTGCACAAACTAAATGAAAAGAGTTAATACTGTGTAACAGTGCACACGAGCCCAGCACAGAAACATCAAACCGATGTTCAGAGATAAAGACGTGCAGCAAAGGTTCCAAGGTTGGGAGTCGAACCCTGGACAGCCATGCTGAGGATCAATGGCCTTTGTACATAGGGTGCCCGCCAGGAGCGTTTCCTGGACCTGGAAACATTGGGGGCTGAGCCCACACCCTCGTAAAGAAATTTAGGGGAATGTGCGCCGTAAAAAGGATTTTTATTAAAGCTTTCTTGAGCATTGTGGCACCTTGTTTAAAGCCAAATACAGCAATATGTACTTAAAAATTTATTTATTTTCAAACTTTAACGTGACAATGTAAAGATCTCTAAAATCAGTATTAATATTAGGTAGGACAGGACAGTTATCTTCATTTTTTTCAGTTTCCTTTCTTCATTTTTGACAAGCACAAAAGTTAGTTCTGTGTCAGGTTGCGTGGTGGACCTCTGTGTCTGCTGCACTTTTCCTCGTTCTCTGTCCTGTCTAGGTCATCCGTAAACCAAGTATAACATCAGATTTATTTTATCATAATATATGTTATTAAAAGGTAATCATAAAAGGAACTGACCTTTGCAACATGATTAGCATTCAAGTTCAATTTTGGGGGAAATTGGCTCAATTAGATAGTTTTAAAAGCACTTGGAGAGCGCAGTCCTCCGCCAAGGCAGCTCAGTCCTTGTCAAGACAGCGGTCTTTGCACTCAGAACAAAAGTAAAACTGTTGATTTAATCAATGCTATAGTCTAGTTTATTCTAGCAGTATACTCTGATTTGTTTCCTCCCAGACAATCATCGCTCAAAATGCTAAATCAGTCATTGATTAGTCAGTGATTTTAATCCTGCTCTGCTTTCTGAAGCAGCTTCTGTTCTGTATTGATGAAGATGCCTACATTATCACTTCCTGTGTAGAAAATATTTTAATGAATGATAAGACACAGAAACGGCTTTAATTAGTTAGAATTATTTATGGATTTTAAGTATTTATGCTTAGGTCAATCTTTAAACCCACATTTTGTGACTGATGTGACTCATTCAGTCTAGGCCCCGCACCCTTTTCATTACAGCCTGGCTTTTATTTTGGTGGTAACACCAAGATCATCACTGGCCTCCATTTAGCCCTCTTCAAAGAGTTCCTAGATACACCCCTGCTCAGCAGTCTTAATGAAGTATTTTTAGGCTTATATAAACATTTGTATTCAAGCAGTATTACCTATAATAATTTTGAATATGACTAATTTTAATCGGTGGGAAGCGCGGATTACTTCTCCCCCACCATGCCTCCACTCACCTGCAGTCCTAGGTGTGATGGCTGCGCAAAACTTAGCCAGAGGGTTCTGGAGCTGGAGCAGAGGATCTCAACACTCCACCAAATCCAGGACCATGAGCGCGACGTGGACATCATCTTGGGCCGGACTTTGGCCGCCGCCAGCAGTGCACAGCTGGCGGACACCATTCCCTGCCAGCGCGGCGAAGCTGTGGGGGGAGGATCCATCGCTGGGCCTCCATGCGGACTCGGGGTGCCAAACGCCCGCGTAACATCTGCAGCAGAGGAGGACCGTTGGTTCCAGCAGGGGGCTAAACCAAAAGCCCCCATCAGCTCCACTCCGGTGCTCCAGGGTGCCCGGTTAACGGTTGGGCCAGGCCGCGGTGGAGGCACTTGGAGCAGCCGCCACCGCTCTCCTCCAACCTGCCTGCCTCTATCAAACCGTTTCAGCTCCCTGGATGCGGATTTCCCTCCTCTGACAGCCCCTGGTCGCCGTAGCTCTGTAGGAGCGCCGCCTAATCCCTCCCAGCAGCAGGAGCAACAGCCGGACTCCCGCAGCCCCCCACGTCGCACCAAACCCCGGGCTGCAGCCAGAACTCGCCGAGGAGTGCTCCACTTCACCCCGAACCCACGGAACGAGCCCTCGGCGCCGATTAAGCATCGCTGCAGTCCTGGGGAAGCTTCTACACCTGGTGTGCCCCAGGGTTCGATTTTAGGCCCAGTGCTTTTTAACCTGTATATGCCCCCTCTTGGCAGTGTCATCAGAAGACATGGAGTCAACTTTCACAGTTATGCTGATGATACACAGCTGTACATCTCCATGTCTCCCGATGACACATGGCAAATGGATGCACTTTGTAAGTGCATTTTAGACATTAAATCCTGGATGGCAGAAAACTTTCTCCAGCTCAACCAGGACAAAACTAAAATAGGTTTTTATCAACTAAAGAACATCGCCAGAGTCCGCCCCATTCTCTCTCGGGCCAATACGGAGACACTGATGCATGCTTTAATCTCCAGTAGAATTGATTACTGTAATGCCCTGCTTTCTGGTCTTCCCAAAAAGAGTATATCAGGTTTACAACTACTACAAAATTCAGCAGCACGTGTCCTGACGAAGACCAGGAGGCGGGAGCACATTACACCGGTCTTAAAATCATTGCATTGGCTCCCCGTACATTTCAGGATCGACTTTAAGGTTCTTTTAATGATTTTTAAGTGTCTTAATGGTCTTGGGCCTTCTTATCTCTCTGAACTGCTTTTACCATATAAACCATCGCGGTCTCTGCGCTCCTCTGGCAGCCGTCTCCTTGTCACCCCAAAAGTCAGGACACACACGCATGGCGAGGCGTCTTTCCAGTTTTATGGCCCTCACCTCTGGAACAGACTGCCAGAGGACCTCAGGGCTGCAGAGAACGTTCATGTTTTTAAGAGCAGGCTCAAGACTCACCTTTTTAGCTTAGCTTTTAACTGATTATTATTTATTACTGTTTGTTTAATTGCTCTGCATGTTTTATATGATTATATTTTTATCAGTTTTACTATTTAATCTTAGCACATTAATTTACTGTTTATTTTTATACTTTAATTTATCTTAATCCCCGTGTTTCCTCTGTGGGAGCCCTCTGCCCCGGGAGCGGTGGTTGGCTGTGGCTCCCTGGGTGCTCTCCAGGTGGAGCTTGGGTGGAGGTGGGGTCTTGGCCTTGCCTCCACTGGGTGCCCTGTGTCGGTGCCTCGGCTGCTGCTGTTAGTCTACCGCTGCCGGGGCAGATGGCTCCTCTGATGGCGTTTCCTTGCATGGTTCATCTACACTCGGCCCAATGTCCTTTTTTACTTTTTCTTTTAACTATGTGTGTGCATGGGAGTTGGGTTGGGGGGAGGGGGGTATAACTGTGACCATGCTTTTAAATCAGTGGGGGAGGGAAGGGAAGGTGGTTTTATGTGGGGTCATTTTAATCTGTAAAGCACTTTGTGATGCAACTTCTTGTATGAAAAGCGCTTTATAAATAAAGTTTGATTTGATTTGATTTGACACTGAATTAGACTCACTTTAGGGTTAAACACAGCAGGTCTAACCTACATTAATAAACACCAGAAAAGTCTTTGCTTTGGAGCTTTGTGCAGAAAGTTCTGTTGCTGCTAAAAGCAAGCTGCCAGTTACGGGCCGGGAGAAAGTTTGCAATGAGCACTCTGGGGTGATGAGGAGCCAATCGTCTGATGTGCATTTTCTGCCAGGACCGCTCTAGAGGTTATATTAAACACCGGGCTGTCAGCCAATAAGACACAGAAGATTCCCCGTACAACTCCTCTCTGATCGGTCATACCATCGTGCCTCTGTTGCATTCACCGAAGTCAGGAAATTACAAAACTACCTTCTTCTTAATGTCGTAGGGCGGCTCAGTTAACATAAACTTATTCCTTCTGGGGTGAAAAAAACATTCCGGGCTTGTTTTTTTTAGGTGGGCACACTTGGCATCCAGAGGAGCAGCTGTTCAATCAGCTTCCCCTCTGGTGCCGGTGCCCACTGTTAAACTGCATATAGACACTGAGGGCTCAGGGTGGGGGTTGGAGGATGTGTGGCTCCCTTCCCCACATCCTACCCCTCTGTTTTAAATGCAGATTATAACAACACACACCAACACCGAGCGAGAGGATGGTTGCTAGAGGTCTTTTCACATCTCTGTTCGCTTTTGGCCATCAGGGGTTGGGGTCCGGAGGAGGAACAGGTGGTCTGGTCAGAGACCTGGGCTGGTGGGCTGCTTCGCCACTGTGGGGGCTTTGGCGGTCTGCTTCTCTCCATCCTAGAAGGTAGGGGGTCCACCTCTGCTGTCTGATGGCTCAGCAAGCTACGAGATCCAGTGCCACCAACCCACCCACCCACCCGCCCAACACCAAGACCCAGGATCCAAGTCCAGTGCCAAAAGACTGATCAGGCCCAGAAACGCCCCCCAGCCACCGCAACCGCTGCAACTACCAGCCCGACACCCCAACAAGCAAACAAGGTGAGACGCCATACAGAAACCGGTGATGACAATTGGCCCCGAGAAGAAGAGAGAAGCGGCAGAACATGCCGGCACCAGCCAACCCCCAGCCAGGACCACAGCCGGAGGAGTGGCCCCCCAGAGCCCTGAGCCCCCAGGCCCACCCCAGACCCACCCAAGAGTAGCACGGCCACCATGGGGGTGAAATCTAAAGGCTAGACTGTCCACTTTCACAGCCATTCACGGCCTTTGTGGTCGACGAAGGACCGAGCCTACATCAACCTTGTAGGCCGAGTCCTTTGAAGGATGCAGCCCCTGAATTTGGACACACCTGACATCTTTCAAATCCAGCAGGAAGTCTTCGCTATTCCTTTGCCACCAAACAGGAGGTGAAACCAACTTCCATCAAATGGTTCTGATTTTGACCAAATCTTTTGGTGTTACCAAATTCAGGGGCTGTGTTCTTCAAAGGCAGCATTTTAAGGACAGTTACATCCCAGCATTGCAAAGAAGGCAGTCTACATTCTAAGAGTCCTTCGAATCCTGCCCACAAATCTGTCCGTTTTTTCCCCGGTTTGAAGGATGGGAATCCTTCAACACTCTCCATATCCTAATATGCATTGCGGGCCGAATGCGAGATATTAGTTACAGCAACAATGGCGGATGAGGTGGCAGGCAAAGTGGGAGGGGATTACAGTTTTAAAAGTAAGTATATTAAAATCTGGTGGTAGAAAAATTTAAAATGTAAAGCTTGTGTTGTTTGAATTTTGTTGTTAGCATAGACATGTATTTTATTTTTATTTTGTTTACCATCGCTCGTATGGTGGCATGGAGGTAGAATAATAAATCCAGTTACACACATTATGCTTAGAGGAGTCTTATTAAGCTTCAAACACCACAGAACCTGTGATCTCAGTATGTAAACTCTTGTGTTCTGCTGTAAAGACTATAGTTTTGCATTCACAAATTAACACTGTTGCCATGTTCCTCCTCTTCATTTATTGTAATGATATTTATTTTATGTGGACAATTCTGGAGGAGATGGATCTGCAGGGGAATCTCATCCCTTGCTGGCAAAAAACAAATGAGATTATTTTTTAAATTAAATTAAAAAGTACTCTATGTACATGTGCAATAGTGCAATGAATACACAATTTATGACTGATTACGTTCAGTATAAATTTCCTAAAAGTTTTGGTGTTGGTCTTTTTGTGAACCGTGCTTTTTGATTTCTCGTTTAGGAAATCAAACAGCAAAGGGAGGGTGAGGAGAGAAGACAAGGGACTGGATGGATAGACTGTTTTCTGTTTGTCAATTTATGTTTTTGTCACATTGGTTTTTTTAGTTTTTTTATGGTTGTTTTGAATAAATTGATTAAAACACATTCTCAATGTCATTAAGTCATTTTAATAACAGTTGCATTATTTTATACAGTTTTATAAAGATAACCTAAAGCTTGCTTTACAATTTAAAATGACTATTGAAAATGACGAAACAAATATTGACATTAGGATAAATGATTGTGTAGTTATTTATAGTTGTTAATGAAGGATTAACCTGAATGACCTCTTCCTGGACAGTTCTTTAAGCTTTATTTGAATAAACAGGCAGTTTTGCTGTATTGGCTGAATAAAGATCAGAGATATGGATGGAGTCCCCAGCTGAGAGATATGGATGGAGTTCCCCAGCTGAGAGATATGGATGGAGTTCCCCAGCTGAGAGATATGGATGGAGTTCCCCAGCTGAGAGATATGGATGGAGTTTCCCAGCTGAGAGATATGGATGGAGTTTTTTTTTGGTTGATGAGGGTAACATCATGTAGGTTGGTCTGCAGAGAGGGCTTAGGGTAGTCCTCGCACTGTCTACTGCATCGTCCAGGGCTGACTCAATCAACGGCTGCCACATCACTAAGGCGCGTTCAGAAGACAGTTTGTCCCACCAGACAGCACCACTGATTTCTCCAAACTAGCCTCATCTTCTGCTGCATCATCTTCAAGCTCATCCCCAGGGGCCACAATGTCACCAGCACTGAGGCAGATGTTGTGGAGAAGAGCTCATGCTGTTATGACCTGCAATTGTGTTACAAACTTTAAAATTTTATGTTATTGTTGCACTGCTTGTTTAAAAAAAATATATTCAGTCTATTCATTCATTAGACATCACCAGTTAAAAAAAATTATATTCATACTTCTACTGAACTGAATACTAGTGTTGTAATGTTAATGTTAATGTTAATTTATATATATTAAGTCTGTACATTTGATCACCAGTCACTCAGTTGCTGAAAATATCCATAAATCTAGCCGAAATTAAGTTGTAATTCAGTAGAAGTATATAAAATCTCAGCCTCTCAGCCGGGGATATAAAGCATGCCAGCGATGGTACAGCTGTAGCTCCTCTAGAATAATAAAAAAGAAGAAGAAAACTTGGGAAGATTTCTTGCTCCATTTTTAATAGTTTGTGTTTAGCGTTGTCACGATCGCTAAGCGACAGGACATTCGCAGACGAATTAATCTGAAGGCTAGACTGTTCAAATTCACAGCTGCTAACATCCAGTTAAACGGTCGAGGAAGGACCCGTCCTATGTAGACCGCTGAGGACGGGTCCTTAGAAAGATGCAAAATGGACATGATCCTAAAATAACATTCTGGTTCACACTTCTTACCAGTTTGTGGAAGTAACGCACCAATTCGTTGTTTGCCAGCCTTAAATAATTATCAAGAAGAAGAAGAACCAAGCTACAGTGGCTTGCAAAAGTATTCGCCCCCTTGAACATTTCCACGTTTTGTCACATTACAGCCACAAACATGAATCAATTTTATTGGAATTCCACGTGAAAGACCAATACAAAGTGGTGTACACATGAGAAGTGGAATGAAAATCATACATGATTCCAAATTTTTTTTACAAATAAATAAGTGAAAAGTGGGGTGTGCGTAATTATTCAGCCCCCTGAGTCAATACTTTGCAGAACCATCTTTTGCTGCACTTACAGCTGCCAGTCTTTTAGGGTATGTCTCTACCAGCTTTGCACATCTACAGACTGAAATTCTTGCCCATTCTTCTTTGGAAAACAGCTCCAGCTCAGTCATTAGATGGAGAGTGTTTGTGAACAGTTTTCAGATCTTGTCACAGATTCTCGATTGGATTTAGATCTGGACGTTGACTGGGCCATTCTAACACATGGATATGTTTTGTTTTAAACCATCCCATAGTTGCCCTGGCTTTATGTTTAAGGTCGTTGTCCTGCTGGAAGGTGAACCTCCGCCCCAGTCTCAAGTCTTTTGCAGACTCCAAGAGGTTTTCTTCCAAGATTGCCCTGTATTTGGCTCCATCCATCTTCCCATCAACTCTGACCAGCTTCCCTGTCCCTGCTGAAGAGAAGCACCCCCAAAGCATGATGCTGCCACCACCATATTTGACAGTGGGGATGGTGTGTTAAGAGTGATGTGTAGTGTTAGTTTTCCGCCACACATAGCGTTTTGCATTTTGGCCAAAAAGTTCCATTTTGGTCTCATCTGACCAGAGCACCTTCTTCCACATGTTTGCTGTGTCCCCCACATGGCTTTTGGCAAACTGCAAACGGGACTTCTTATGGTTTTCTTTTGACAATGACTTTCTTCTTCCCACTCTTCCATAAAGGCCAACATTGTGCAGTGCACGACTAATAGTTCCCCCACCTGAGCTTTAGATCTCTGCAGCTCGTCCAGAGTCACCATGGGCCTCTTGGGTGCATTTCTGATCAGCGCTCTCCTTGTTCGGCTTGTGAGTTTAGGTGGACGGCCTTGTCTTGGTAGGTTTACAGTTGTGCCATACTCCTTCCATTTCTGAATGATCGCTTGAACAGTGCTCCGTGGGATGTTCAAGGCTTGAGAAATCTTTTTGTAGCCTAAGCCTGCTTTAAATTTCTCAATAACTTTATCCCTGACCTGTCGGGTGTGTTCTTTGGACTTCATGGTGTTGTTGCTCCCAACATTCTCTTAGACAATCTCTGAGGCCGTCACAGGGCAGCTGTATTTGTACTGACATTAGATTACACACAGGTGCACTCTATTTAGTCATTAGCACTCATCAGGCAATGTCTATGGGCAACTGACTGCACTCAGACCAAAGGGGGCTGAATAATTACGCACACCCCACTTTTCAGTTATTCATTTGTAAAAAATGTTTGGAATCATGTATGATTTTCGTTCCACTTCTCACGTGTACACCACTTTGTTTTGGTCTTTCATGTGGAATTCCAATAAAATTGATTCATGTTTGTTGCTGTAATGTTACAAAATGTGGAAAAGTTCAAGGGGGCCGAATACTTTTGCAAGCCACTGTATTAAGAGCATGCTAACTAGTAGTCATGATGTAAACATTCGGAGAAATACACGCAAGAAAGGAATATAAAAAAGTTTTTAGCGGTAGAGTTGGATTGAGGAAGACTTGCGTACTAAGTACTTTTTTGGAGTACATTAACTGGAAGTAAAATTATTGTTTTTGTTCGAGATGATGGCTCTGTTGATGTGCAGATGCAGCTAAGAAGGGTGAGTTGGACATTACATTATTTTTCTGTCTGAGTGTATCAGGACAGTTTCAGCAGCGAGTAGCGTCACTAATCAAAGCAGCAGAAAAATAACAAGAGAATCGACATGGAACAAACAAAATGGTTTGCGAGCAAATCTTATTTTTACAAAGCCGGTTGTTTGATGACGTCTGCTCATTTTTCTGAATCAGCGCGACTTAACCACAGCTCCCGCTGAGCGACAATGATCTTCTTTAAAGGAAGATGGCTCACTCACATACACAGTAGGATCGTGACAGTGGCTCAACTGCGGCTCCTTTTGGAAAACAAAAACAAATGTTCTGACCACCGATCTAGAACAGAGCGATCATTCGGAAAAACTCCAGAACCTACCTCAGCCAGTCGCTTTCTAAATTATGTATAATATGAATATGCACAGTCGTGGCCAGAAGTTTTGAGAATTGCATAAATATTGGAAATTGGAAAAGTTGCTGCTTAAGTTTTTTAACTCAGGTGAGAATGTTGATGAGCACAAGGCTGGAGATCATTATGTCAGGCTGATTGGGTTAGAATGGCAGACTTGACATGTTAAAAGGAGGGTGATGCTTGAAATCGTTGTTCTTCCATTGTTAACCATGGTGACCTGCAAACAAACGCGTGCAGCCATCATTGTGTTGCATAAAAATGGCTTCACAGGCAAGGATATTGTGGCTACTAAAATTGCACCTAAATCAACAATTTATAGGATTATCAAGAACTTCAAGGAAAGAGGTTCAATTGTTGTTAAGAAGGCTTCAGGCCGTCCAAGAAAGTCCAGCAAGCGCCAGGATCGTCTCCTAAAGAGGATTCAGCTGCGGGATCGGAGTGCCACCAGTGCAGAGCTTGCTCAGGAATGACAGCAGGCAGGTGTGAGTGCATCTGCACGCACAGTGAGGCGAAGACTTTTGGAAGATGGCCTGGTGTCAAGAAGGGCAGCAAAGAAGCCACTTCTCTTCAAAAAAAACATCAGGGACTGATTGATCTTCTGCAGAAAGTATGGTGAATGGACTGCTGAGGACTGGGGCAAAGTCATATTCTTCGATGAAGCCTCTTTCCGATTGTTTGGGGCATCTGGAAAAAGGCTTGTCCAGGGAAGAAAAGGTGAGTGCTATCATCAGTCCTGTGTCATGCCAACAGTAAAGCATATCCTGAGACCATTCATGTGTGGGGTTGATTCTCATCCAAGGGAGGGGGCTCACTTACAATTTTGCCCCAAAACACAGCCATGAATAAAGAATGATACCAAAACAACCTCCAACAGCAACTTCTTCCAACAATCCAACAACAGTTTGGTGAAGAACAATGTATTTTCCAGCACGATGGAGCACCGTGCCATAAGGCAAAAGTGATACCTAAGTGGACCAAAACGTTGAAAATTTGGGTCCATGGCCTGAAAACTCCCCAGATCTTAATCCCATTGAGAACTTGTGGTCAGTCCTCAAGAGGCGGGTGGACCAACAGAAAACCCCTAATACTGACAAACTCCAAGAAGTGATTATGAAAGAATGGGTTGTTATCAGTCAGGATTTGGCCCAGAAGTTGATTCAGAGCATGCCCAGTCGAATTGCAGAGGTCCTGAAAAAGAAGGGCCAATACTGCAAATACTGACTCTTTGCATAAATGTCATGTAATTGTCAATAAAAGCCTTTGAAACATATAAAGTGTTCGTAATTATATTTTAGTACATCACAGAAACAACTGAAACAAAGATCTAAAAGTAGTTTTGCAGCAAACTTTGTGAAAACTAATATTTGTCATTCTCAAAACTTTTGGCCACGACTGTATATTGAGTGTCAAAAAGGGTTGTTTTGACCCGGAAATATTTAACACACTGCCAACGGGAGGTAAAAACATTAAGGGGTTAAATAAAAACTGGCCCCCCCAAAAAATAAGCTGCGCCCCCCCAGCTAAATTGCCCTGGCGCTGGGTCTGCAAAGAAGGATACTTTGATGCGTCCTCGATACAATGGGCGGAGCAAGAACACATCTGGGCACTTTGAGCGTTCATGCCTTGATGCATACTTAGAATTGGAACAGTACTTGGGCCACTGTTGATGACGTTTCTCAACTACGCAAGCACACAAGTCCAGACAAGTATGCATATTGAGAAATGGCCTCCCGCTATCAAACCACAGCAGGAAGTGATGCACCCAGTTTGCCAAATGCTAAAGTTGGTTGTGTATAACTCGTATTAAAATATCTGAATAGCACGTCACGTTTACATTCTGTTGAATAGAAGTGTGCAGCCATCTAATAACCTTGCTAGCTACAAAGATAAAAAAAAACGAAATATATTTTTTTGATGAAGTCTAAAGTTAGCAATTTGCCTCTTGAACTAAAATGAGAGATTAAACACCTGGAACGTCACCAGCCAGTGGATTTTAACATCATTCAAGGACTTTAAGAGATTATTTTAGATTTAAAGGGGATTATTTGAAAGTTTAAGAATTATTGAAAAGTTTGCCCAGAAGAAAGAGTTTTCAGATGAAAGATGTTTTCAAGAAGAACAACACTGGTGAGTGACCCTTTGTTTGTAATTTCATGTAGGCTATAAAAAGGTTGGCAAATGCTTTACATAAAATGGCTTTTGTAGTGTCTAGATGTGTGCTATTTTATGCGATTCATTTAAAATGTTAAAATCCGATTGTATGCTTCACAGAGGAATGAGTTGCTGTGCCCCACCTAACTTATCATGCTCTATCTATCTATCTATCTATCTATCTATCTATCTATCTATCTATCTATCTATCTATCTATCTATCTATCTATCTATCTATCTATCTATCTATCTATCTATCTATCTATCTATCTATCTATCTATCTATCTATCTATCTATCTATCTATCTATCTATCTATCTATCTATCTATCTATCTCAGCCAATTATGGCACATAAAGAATTTTCAAACTCAACTAAATATTAGAAAAATTTTATAATGTAATATTTAGTATATAAATGGTATATATTAATTGTGTAAACTTATAAAAGATATTAAGCTTGCCGCCGACTGTAAAACTGCTGTAGCTCCTCGTGTAATATATATATATATATATATATATATATATATATATATATATATATATATATATATATATATATATATATATATATATAATATAGTGATTTCGCAGACATACTGTGAGTCACTGTCTCTCCATAATAAGACCTGAATCACTAATAGGAACAATTGAAATGGCAGTGAACCAACACCATCACTGAAAAACGCAGGACATTCATCAACTGATGTCTTCAATGCTTAGTTCGCACTATGTCTCCTGGGATTTCAAACCAAGACTTTTGGATTAGAACAAACCAGAATCTGATTAATCTGGTTTGAAGAACCAAACAAAGGGGCTTCTTTAAACAGGCCTTAGGCAAAACTTGTGGACAGTATCAAAGGAGAAGTGCTGGAGTTGTTCAGTACTAGGCCACTGTCCATCCAAAACAAGATTCTAATCTTTAACATCAAAGTAGTTAATTCAGTGGGTAATATAAAAGAAATGCTGGAGCAGAACTCACAAGGAAGGAGAAAAGTTGGGAAACTAGAACAGATCTCCAGAAAATAAATTGAGATTATGGCTTAAGAAGTTATCTATTGGTAAAATATGGTTGGGACTGAAAGAAAATACTACTAACTAATAATTATAAAAAAATAAAAAATAGTCATACGAGAGTGAAAACGACATGATGCATGTCTCGTGTTTGTCGCAAGCAGTGATGCTTTTCAGTATCCCAATCAATGGACTTTTTTAGGTGAGAGTAGTAGCTCCACCCTAACCATACCTTATTATTGTCCGATAAACCTACAACTGAATGGGGCCCAGGAATGGTGTGTAGTATTTCCCTAACTACTTAAATCAGTCTACTTTGAAGACCGGATCAGGAAAAACTATTCAGTGGCTTATAAATCAAGAACAAAGAGGATTTCCTTGATCATTTACAAGTAAGCTCCTGTTTTTTAACCTTCATTAGCTGCTTTATATTTGAGGGATTTCGCCTGATCAATAAGCCTAAGAGTTATCTGTCCTAGAGTGTGCACTTCTTATTGTGTCGAGCACAAAAACACTATAGCAGGACACAAAAGAACACTTCCTGCAGATAACTGAATCCATTCTTGTAGACAAGATGTAAGTAATAACAGTCAGCTTCATTGAAGCAATGCTGGGAGGAGGCAAGACATAAAAAAGTAAAGGACTGCTGCTTTATAGAGGAACCATGGACATTCCTTCTTATATTGCTGTGTTAACTATAGGGATGGGTATCGTTAAGGATTTATCGATACTACTACTCTTAACGATACTCCTTATCGATCCGGTACTTTATCGGTATCCTTATCGGTACTTTTTTTTTGAAAGACCAAAACAAAAGAGGAAAAACACAAATAATGAACTGTAGTTTAAGAAAAAAAATTAGATAAGAAGGAAGCTGTTGTTCAAAAATATCCAGCATTTATTAATTGTAAGAATAAAATAGCAGGTTAACTGTACAGGTCCTTCTCAAAAAAATAGCATATTGTGATAAAGTTCATTCTTTTCCATAATGTAATGATAAAAATTAAACTTTCATATATTTTAGATTCATTGCACACCAATTGAAATATTTCACGTCTTTTATTGTTTTAAAACTGATAATTTTGGCATACGACTCATGAAAACCCAAAATTCCTATCTCAAAAAATTAGTATATTATGAAAAAGTTCTCTAAACGAGCTATTAACCTAATCATCTGAATCAACTAATTAACTGTAAACACCTGCAAAAGATTCCTGAGGCTTTTCAAAACTCCCAGCCTGGTTCATTACTCAAAACCGCAATCATGGGTAAGACTGCCGACCTGACTGCTGCCCAGAAGGCCATCATTGACACCCTCAAGCAAGAGGGTAAGACACAGAAAGAAGTTTCTGAACGAATAGGCTGTTCCCAGAGTGCTGTATCAAGGCACCTCAGTGGGAAGTCTGTGGGAAGGAAAAAGTGTGGCAGAAAACGCTGCACAACGAGAAGAGGTGACCGGACCCTGAGGAAGATTGTGGAGAAGGACCGATTCCAGACCTTGGGGGACCTGCGGAAGCAGTGGACTGATTCTGGAGTAGAAACATCCAGAGCCACCGTGCACAGGCGTGTGCAGGAAATGGGCTACAGGTGCCGCATTCCCCAGGTCAAGACACTTTTGAACCAGAAACAGCGGCAGAAGCGCCTGACCTGGGCTACAGAGAAGCAGCACTGGACTGTTGCTCAGTGGTCCAAAGTACTTTTTTCGGATGAAAGCAAATTTTGCATGTCATTCGGAAATCAAAGTGCCAGAGTCTGGAGGAAGACTGGGGAGAAGGGAATGCCAAAGTGCCTGAAGTCCAGTGTCAAGTACCCACAGTCAGTGATTGGTCTGGGGTGCCATGTCAGCTGCTGGTGTTGGTCCACTGTGTTTTATCAAGGGCAGGGTCAATGCAGCTAGCTATCAGGAGATTTTGGAGCACTTCATGCTTCCATCTGCTCAAAAGCTTTATGGAGATGAAGATTTCATTTTTCAGCACGACCTGGCACCTGCTCACAGTGCCAAAACCACTGGTAAATAGTTTACTGACCATGGTATTACTGTGCTCAATTGGCCTGCCAACTCTCCTGACCTGAACCCCATAGAGAATCTGTGGGATATTTTGAAGAGGAAGTTGAAAGACGCAAGACCCAACACTCTGGATGAGCTTAAGGCCGCTATCGAAGCATCCTGGGCCTCCATAACACCTCAGCAGTGCCACAGGCTGATTGCCTCCATGCCACGCCGCATTGAAGCAGTCATTTCTGCAAAAGGATTTCCGACCAAGTATTGGGTGCATAACTGAACATAATTATTTGAAGGTTGACTTTTTTTCGTATTAAAAACACTTTTCTTTTATTGGTCGAATGCAATATGCTAATTCTTTGAGATAGGAATTTTGGGTTTTCATGAGCTGTATGCCAAAATCATCAGTAAAAAAAAAATAAAAGACCTGAAATATTTCAGTTGGTGTGCAATGAATCTAAAATATATGAAAGTTTAATTTTTATCATTACATTATGGAAAAGAATGAACTTCATCACAATATGCTAATTTTATGAGAAGGACCTGTAGTTAAATATTTTTTTTAAACTTAGATAAGAAGGAAGCTGTTGTACAAAATATCCAACATTTATTAATTGTAAGAATGAAATGCCAAACTTATGTCCATGCTTTACGTGTTTGCTTTGCATACAAACATACATACCTGTTGTATCTGATTCAGGGGTTGTTGTTGCTGCAGCACTCAGGCGGTCAAACACTGTGCATCTTTCGGTTTGTAGTTGGTGTATTTTGGCAAGGTGTTTGGTCAAATTACTAGTGTTCCCGCCTTTGCAAGCAAAGCTTTTATTACATATGTGACAGCGTGCATTGTCGGCATCTATTTTCGTAAAATGAAGCCAAATTTTGGATCTTTTCGTTCGCTCTGCCATCGTATCTGTAAGGCGAACACACGTGAGCGCGCAGCAGTCGCCACTCCGTCACCGCAGCGTGTGTGCTTGTTAATGAGGATTGGGCTGCAATACAGTGATTGGCTTGTGTTTATATCTCCCACAAAAAGATGATTACGACCTTAATTTCACCGTTAAGAGGACCGTTAAGGCTGAAGCTTATCGGTCCGGTTGGACCGTCAGGATCAGCCCCGGGGCCAATTTAATACCGGGTTTCGGTACCCATCCCTAGTTAACTATTTTATCCCCTACAGATGTATTTGTTTTAGCCGTTTTGCCATATTTAAATGTTTCAACAAAACTTTCAAAGAATTATTTAATTTAATTAAAAAATATATATATCCAAGCCTACATGTCCCTTTGTGAATAACTAATTGACCCAGTACTGGTTGTGCCACCCTTGTTGGAAGAAACAGCAATCAAGTGTTTGCAATCACTGACATTTAGTCATTCAGAGATGGGATGGCTGATGCTTTGATCTATTGTCCTGCAGCATAAACCAAGAGGTAATGGTCCCAAAATGATGGCTGGACATTCATTTTCAGGATTTTCTTCTACAGAGCAAAATGCATTGTTCCATTAATAACGGCCAGTTGTCCATATCCTCAAGCAGCAAAGTAGTCCCAGACCATCACACTACCACCACCATGTTTGACTGTCTGTGAAATAATATTTTTCTGAAATACTGTGTTAGTTTTAATTCCTATGTTTTTGTCAGTCCATAAAATATTTTCCTTCAAGTCTTGGGGATAATCAGTATGTTTTTTGGCAAATGTAAGAAATGCAATTAGGTTTCTTTAGCCAGCAGAGGTTTTTACTTTGGAACTCTGCTATGGCATTTTTTTTCTCTTTGTTATTGTTGAATCATGAACTGAGACAACTGAGTTCTACATTACTCAAATTGTTATGGGTTTTTTTGTAATCTCCTGGATGAGTCATTGATGCACTTTTTTGAGTAAATTTGGTAGATCTTTTTAGCCTTCTTCATGTTGTCAAAGAGGTTCTACTGTATTTCAATTATTTTTTTGATTCTACAAGTCTGGAAGCAATCAGGTCTGGGTGTGCTGAGTGAAATTAACCTCCAAAATATGTGGTTGTCTGCAGTTCAGTCATAATTGAACAAAGGGGTGATTATGTTTTGGCATATAGCCAGATGAGTTTGGTTAGCAAGTTATCTTTGTCTGCTGTTTAAATTTGTTTGATGAAGTACAGTGGGCCCACGCCTTTTCGCGATTCGGTATTCAAAGATTTTTCTGTTGTATATTGCTCCAGATATTTCATGGATAATTTGCCTTTTCGTGCATTTTTTTTAAGAGCATACCTAAATATTTAAAAGAAAATGTAGCTTGGGAAGTGCAAAATACAAATATGCATTTTTCCTGTTCTGCAAAATTATCAGAAACATGCACACATAGAGTCAGAAACAGAACTCTGGCATCGTCAAAAAGGCAACCGGGGGGGGGGGGGGAAGATAATGTCAACATGAGTTCCTTTTGCATACCATCAGACTGCAAACATTAACCACAGTGTGTACATAACAGAGAACTGGATTGTCTCACTGGAATTGGAAAAAGAAGAAAAAAAAGTCACATTAAAAATCTCATTAAAATCGGGTAATCATGCTTTGCCGGAGGACCGGGGATGGGGGTTAGGGAGAGGAAACGCTCAGAAGCCGAATCAGCCCGGGGAGGAATACATCTGCTTTTGTTGCATGCCTTAATGCTCCGGAGTATTATTAATGTTGAGGGGAAATAGATCCCATGTGGTACACTGAAAGAAGAAATGGGATGATGCCTCTCCTCATCCTGCATTAGGTCATCACCTAATTTATTACAGTGGCTGCTTTCGTAGTACAGTATGGGGAGCACTATCCGGGCTTATATTCCCACCCTGGATGTAACAGATGGCTTGGGGAAATAAAGCCATCGTGGGAGAGCGGTCACTCAGAGCATCATTTTGATGAATGCTGCAAATATTCCTCAGACTTTTTACCTCAGAGGATAGTGATTATGCAGACATACGTTATATAAATAAAAACATAAAAGTTGAATTAAAGTGTTTTGTTTTGTATAACGCTATGCGCCCGAATATATTAATATGCTTTCCAACAAGTGAGGGATGAGTTTCAAAGGTTTTCACAGCAAAAAACAAACTAGAGCAATGTTATTTATTGTGAATGTCACCTAAGCGTGACCAGAAAGAACATATATTCATACTTTTTGCAGACTTTTACACAAAGCTTTATATTATAGGTACAATATTTTCCCACTTCAGAGTTTTGGATCCCAGCTGGCAGAGTTTCCTGGGACAACATTCTACAGTAACATGCTAAAATATACAAACTGTATGCAAACATACGAAACACCTAAAGCATGTTCCACCTTTAACATGTTTCTTTGTCTCAAAGTAGCTTTTTGGACACTGTATGTGTCATGAGTCTTCTTGTTCACTCTGGCCTCCAGTACACCATACAATGTTTTGTTTTACCTTTGAATCTCCATGTAGTGACTACGAATTGTGGCTACACCCTCCCACCCTGTCAAAATACCAGATTTTTGTAATGTATCAAAAATCAGACAAGGATAAATAATTTCCAAACTTTGTCTATTACCAATGTGACCTATAACCCAAATTAATCCAATAAAAAAATCAAATGGACATCTCTTAGGAGAAAAAGAAATAATGTGGTCACCGAAGCAGGGTCCTGGGGGTTGCATGGGTGTTTGCCAAAGCAATTTACATTTTTATTGTCGACTTGTAGAAGGTGCTTGAGCACTACCTTGTGGAGTCCTTTGAAGGGGGAGTGTACTTCGGGAGCACAGGGTACCAGGTCCACGGGCTATTAGGTCCCTACCTGTGTGATCAGGACACGCTGGAGAGACTATGTTTCTCCGCTGCCCTACAAAACGTCTTTGGATGGACGGACGGATGGATGGATGGATGGATGGATGGATGGATGGATGGATGGATGGATTGATTGATAAATGGATGGATGGATGGATGCATGGATTGATAGATTCTTTAGTGAAGCACCTTTTTCTTTTACTACTGCACTCAGTTTTTTTGGGCGGAGAGGGGGGGGTAGGACTTTATCAGCTTGACATATCTTGACTTGCCAATATTAGCCCACATTCCTTGTAAAGACTCTCCAATTCTATTCAGATTCAGGCCTTGGGTTTGGGTGGACCATTCCAAATCTTTAATCTTCATCTTGTGAAGCCATTCTTTTATTGATCTGGATGTATTCTTTAGGTTGCTGTCGTGCTGAAAGATGAAATTCCTCTTTAGCTTTCTAGCAGAACACTTGAAGGTTTACTCCTAACAATTGCTAGTGTTTGGACCTGATCATTCCCTCCACCTAAACTAAAGACCAGTTCTAGCTAAAGAAAATCAGCCCTAAGAATTGTTAAATGTTGTTAAAAGTTGAACAAAATATTTATTTTTCCCATCCTGAAATTTTATTTTAAAGCCATGACAATCACTCTATTTGAGATGTTTGTGACTTCAGCAGGCAATAGGTTTATGTTCAAGTTCAGTTAAAAGCTGTCCATTGTCTATTGATCCCCTCAACTATCCCTCTAATGCCTGCTAAGGACTCAATTCCCACACAGCCATAGCTGTGGCTTTACACTACGCATCTCTGTTCCTTGAATGTTTTTGCATTCATCTGTTTCTTATTGACATTTTACACAGATTCCAAACTTTTCTTCTTCAGGAGTAGCGGCTGTATTCACCATATGGTTTTAATCTTGTGATTTAAACACAGTGGCTGCATCATAAATTAGTGCTTCCCAAAGTGGGGGTCAGGAGCTCACTGGGGTTCACAAATCAACAAGTTCAAAGTTCAAACTAAATATCAAAACTGATAATGGCAAAGCAGATGTCTACGTTAAATGTGATCAGATGAAAAAAATAGGATTTAAACTAGGGGTGTCAAATTGTCGCGTTAATTGCGATCAATTAATTACAGCCATATTTATCGCGGTATGTTTTTTAATTGCATTAATCTAATTTTTAATCTTTAATTTTACAGTTTCTGCATGTGAGTCCCCTTTAAATAAAACCTGTTTTATGCACTGGGCTTCTTGTGCTTGAGTTGTTCAAGGTTAACCACCCCCTAAAGTGGACATCAGTTGGCTGTAAACTCATCAAAAGATGACTGGCTTCCATCATGGTGGGGAGTGCAAGGTGAGGAGGAATGGTGAGTTGGCAACAATTTTGCCAACCTTGCTGTATTTGACGAGTTTTTAGACCCCTCTAGCGATTCTTTCTCAAAAAAACCCCCCCAAAAAACTAGGGGCAAGTCTAGCAAATTTTTATGCTGTTATTGGAAACATTTGGGTGAAGCATGTAACGTTACTCTTCTCACCGAGTAGTGGGGCGCTCTCCCGTCTCAGAGCTCACAGCAGGCAACCAGTCTGCACCGCATACTGCGGCTCCACCCGGCCGCCCAGGCCGGGTGGAGCCGCAAGCCTTCGGTATCAAAAATAATGTGCATATTACTTGTTGTTTAAACCCGTAATACAGAATACTCAGAAGATATTGACCCCACTGTGGCCAGAACGCTAATTAATTGCGCATGCTCAAAGCAGAAGGTTGCATGCGCCACTTGGGACTAGTCACAAAAACAGCAGAATGTAAATGGTTGGGACTGCATCTGTTCAAGTCTGTTAAATACAATAAATGACTTCATAAAGCCTGTTTTCTTAATTACATGTATCAAACTTTTGTTCTACCACAATAATGTAATGAATTTAAAAGAAAATACCTCAGAATTAGGGCTTTTTTCAGCAATTATTAGGTGAGATTAAAAAAGAGATTAATTAGATTAATTAATTGCAGATCATAATTAAGTTTTTTTAATCTCATGACAACACTAATTTAAACAAAGATATCCCCAATACAGTGGCTGTTTAAGCTGTTATACTCCCATTTTTCCATGTTTATTTGACTTAATAGCTTACCATGTACTTGAAACACAACAGCAGTAATGTAATTACTTTGTAAAAAGAATTGAAATAAAATTTGGATTTTGTTAAAATTTTTATCAAAACTTAAAAGCTAAACATTAGTACGGAAACTACCATTACAATATGGTGGTTAATCCAATAACGTTCTTGTTTTTAAATTATTCAATTATTTCATTTATCGTCAAATTTAGTTGTTTTAAAAGTGAATATGTGTGATTAAACAGACAAAATCTGTAGGCATTTTTAAAAGCTGTGTAGCAGTGCTCATGCTAACATGTATATACAAAATTAACTCTGGTAATGGAAAGTAAAATATTTTTTGTCACCACCTAATTTACTCAGCACGCTTTCAAAGGGTTTGTGCAAGAGATGAATACGTCAGACAATAAACAGATAACTTCCCCCCTAAATCATATTGTCCAAATAGACCAACAACACATTTTGGAGAAATTACTTCAGTATTCTATTTAAAAGTTTCTGCACACTTTAGTCATCCCTCCCTCCAGTGCTATTGCAGAAATAAATTAGCTCAAAACTTAAAGCTAGAAGATTGTGAAAAAAAGAGTTATTTACTGTTTCTTTTTTTTTCTTTTTTTTTATCAGGGAGAAACATAGAATGTCATGTCAGTACCATTACACACATACAAAGCTAAGTAGAATATATATTTGGACAATCGTGTTAACATATTTTCCAAGCTATTACTCTCCCTACCATTTTACAATTTTCAATAGTAACATTTAAACAGAAGAAGTCACATTTACAAATTTCTCCATCAAGATTAATAGACTGGTACTTCAAGCCATGTAATAGAGGTATTAAAGCAGTTCAGGTCTCCGTGATCTTATATATTTTATCCATTTCGCCCACCAACTCTTAAATTCCTCCGATTGCAATTTTAAAGCGAATGTCATTCTCTCCATGGTGTAGATTTCGTGAACAGTTCCTTGCCAGTCTTTCAGTGTCGGTGCGTTGGGTTGTAGCCATTTCCTTGTTATTGCTTTCTTTGCCCCAATCAATAATATCTTCATTAGATATTTGTCTGATATTGAATATGTAATGCCAAGGTACAAAAATACATTGAGATTACATCAAATTGTATAGTCATTTGAAACATATACTCCAGACAATGAAGAATATCACGCCAGAAAGATGAAAGTTTTGGACAATCCCAAAATAAATGACAATGGTTGGCCACATCTGAGCCACACATCCTCCAACAATTTGTTCCACTACCCTGATGTCTCTTCTGAGCAAAATCCTGCCTCTCTAAATCATATTCCTTTTTGAGATCGTCAAAACTTTTCACAGACCCGTTGTGTATAAAGCAGCAGTAGGCCGTAAGACCCCTTCCTGCCCATATTTTAAATCTATTGTCTGTCCTATTTGGAATAAAATCCATGTCATAAGCACACCAGCGTAATATGTCTTCTGCACCCTTTAAATTGTATTTCCTAACGACTTCGCGCCAGATTTTTAGTGATACTTTTATCCAGGGGTTATTTTTATTTGCAAAACTGTCTACAAGTTTTTTGTCTGCCATTGCTGCCTGTAAGGGTGGACCCGCAGAGCCTCCCTCTTCTATTTCCTTCCACCTGCCCCTAAACTGCGAGTCGCAGAGATACCCAAGGTTTCTTATCTGAGCAGCACAGTAATAATCTTTTAAATTTGGCAGCGCCATTCCTCCTTTGTCTTTTGATAATTGCATTACTTTGAATTTTACCCTTGGTTTTCTACCCATCCAAATATATCGGGAAATAAATTTCTGCCATTTAATGAACTGTCGATCACTTATTTCAATTGGTAGTGACAGAAAAAGATACAACAGGCTAGGTAAAATCACCATTTTGACTGAATCAATCCTTGAAGGTAAGTGATTCCATCTGGAGATGTCAGACTTAATTTTACAGTTGAGAGGAATATAGTTGGCTTCAAATAATTTTGTGATGTCTTGGGTAAGATTAATTCCCAGATACTTCATTGATGTTTTTTTACAACTCAGGTTGTATTTAGTTACTAAATCATCTGGTAGGTGAAAATTAAGGGTCATAGCTTGAGTTTTCTGAATATTTATCTTATAACCTGATCATTTACCAAACACATCCAGTGATGACATTAAAGTTGTTAGGGATGCTGATGGTTGGGATAAATATATTAACACGCCATCCGCAAATAAGGATATTTTGTGTTCCTGTCAAGCTATATTTATACCTTTGATCTGCTTGTTTTGCCTAATATATTGACTGAGAGGTTCTATAAAAAGGGTAAAGAGAAGTGGCGAACAGGGGCAACCCTGCCTACAGGAACACTTCAAAACAAAAGAATTTGAGAGGCTACCATTTATTTTAATTCTTGCTGTTGGGTTATTATATACAGCTTTGAAAGCTGTTATCAGGGTGTGATGAAAGCCAAATTTGTCTAATACGTTATACAAAAAAGTCCATCTTACTGAATCAAACGCCTTCTCTCCATCCAATCCCATTAACATAGCTTGGGTCTTGTTAGTTATTTACTGTTTCAAGTGC
Source organism: Valencia hispanica (assembly GCA_963556495.2). Lineage (NCBI taxonomy): Eukaryota > Metazoa > Chordata > Actinopteri > Cyprinodontiformes > Valenciidae > Valencia > Valencia hispanica. The sequence continues at coordinate 30,445,985 of OY747714.1, forward strand.
TTCTTTAAACAAATAGTCAGCCAATCATATCAGCAACTTACTGAATTTCTACAGCTAGAGGTATAAAAGACAACTTGCTTAAGTTCAAATAAGCATTAGAAGGAGAGGACTTAAGCAAACTTGAATATGAAGTGTTTTTTAGTGCCCAATTGAATATTGTGAGTATTTCAGAAAGTGCAGATCAAAATGGGTTCAAACAAGGATAGTCCAAAAAAGAGAAGTAACCAATGAGCAGCAGTTGTGTGGACAAAAATGTCATGTTGATCTCAGACGTCAGAGGAGCAGACTGATTCGAGATGATTGAAAGACCACAGAAGGGTAAATAACCACTCATTAAGCACAACACGTAGAACCTTGGAGTATATTTGAACAGTTACTCACTCTGATTGTGGATGCTGTGCAGCTGAAAGTATTTTTGCTCTTACTTCTTTTACTTTTGGACAATTATGATGCCCAACTGTAGCAACAAGTTTAGTTTTTACAACTTGGAGCAGCTAATTAGCATCTCAAAAGCTTAAAAAATACCTGAACTACAACCACAAATCCCACAGAAGTTGAAAATCAGCCTTATGGATACAGAGCAGCACCAGAGTAGAGAGAGAAGGGGGAAGTTCAAACCATGTCTTTCATTGATCATAATGGTCAACGATCATATCCTTGACTCTTGACTTGCTAACCATATGGCCAGAATTTTTAGGAGGAGCAGCACAAGCAAGTGAGGTGGATTAGTAGTGCTAACCAACAACTAATGCTGCGTTCACACCGCACGCTTTGTCGGCATCAAACAACGCTCACAAGGCGACTAGTTTGAAGCATGTACATTTTTAAGCCTGAAACTTACAAAGCTGAGCAAAAAAAGAGAGCGTGGGCTGGGCTTCCTCTGTTGCCGGATGTTTTAAACAATGGCGGATCATATTGAGAGAGTGGCTTGGCTTTATTTGCTAAATAAAGCTAGACAACGTCTTGAGAGGTGTTCTGAGTTTGGAGAGTTTAACCATTTGCTCCAGGAGCTCCATATGGATGAGGTTCGCTTTCAGCGCTACTTTAAATGTGTAATGACGTCACAACAGGGAGACGCTCTGACGCCGAAAGTTCAGCAAGCCGAACTTCTGCGTTGCTGGCTTATGCCGCTTTGAAGCTTGAAAAGCAGAAGACGTTAAAAAAATTGCCGCGGCCAAAGCACACAAAACACAGCAGAGACTCTGACGGCCCTCTGACAGCCTCAATCATAGACATAACATCTAATCTTCCCGTTTTAGGCGTTGACGTTTTGGGCGGTGTGAAATATCACCCCTGCGTGCTGCCCGGATAGTGAGATGTTAGCATGTTGTGACAGTGATGAGACTGTCATACAGCAATATTCTTCAATCAGAGGCTTCTGTGAAGCTGCTACCAGAAATCCTTCCTGCTCTATGTTTTGAGTTACTATGATATGAGTTACAACATCTAATTTCCCTTTGGGATACATAAAGTATTTTTGAACTGAATTTAATCTATGACACATACAGTAGACATAAAGCAACCAAAAGGGGTACAACTCTACTAGCATGATATATCTAAGAAAGTGAATGGTGAAAACAAATCCGGTGCTCATGTTCAGTTGCTTCAAAGAAAATCTGCATCTTGCAGAGAGAAAATCTTTATTTTTGTTCGCTCGGGTCAAGTCCTAGATTACTCCTGAATTCAAAGGCTTTCTTGCTGAAGTCACAGAGAAAAATTGTTCTTTGCCGGCCTCTTTGTGTTTGACAACTGACATTAATTACAGTACTTGTGCCTTCTTTTAATTGCGCCCAATTATGTGGCATATGTAATAATGGTCCAGACATGCCAAACAGCAAATGTTGACATGATAGGTAGATTGATAGCTGGATGAATCTGCAAGAGAGTTCCTTTTGTGCTCTCCCCAGAATTAACACAGCAATTACAGCACTTTTATAGCTCACACTACGAAGGCTAACTTGGACATCTCAACCATTATCTCCCAGCAGGATAGAGGAAACCAGCCCTAAATCAGGCAGTCCATCTTACAGAGGAGTATAACACACAAGGCCGCTGTAAACTCCAGAGACGTTAAGAAGGATATAGAGACCCTAAAGTGTGGGATTTATGAGAGTGAATTTATATTCTCATTGCTGCAGCAGGCCTACTTTGAAAGGATGATTGATTCCTCCTCCTCATTACAGAGCTATTCACACTCCGCTATAGATTTTCTCTGCCTCATAATGATGCAAATGGGGAGAGATAAACAAAACAAAAACAGATCTGATAGAGCTGGAAATGCATTGTGCTCACATGAAATTGCGTGCTTATTCATATAAATACAGAGGATTTTATTTTACCGGCTGCCTTGGTGACACTAAAATAACAGCTGTCTGTATGTGTTTTCTTTAAATATTTATGTACGTTTCATCAAAGTTGAACAGCAGAGGAATTGTTTCATCTTGTGGTTCTTGCTGCATTGAAATAACTTCTGTGGTTGCTTTCAAGGTTTCCTCTTTTTTTTCCCCGAAGAAAAACCAAAACAAAGAGCATTTAGAGGAAAGGCTTTACAGAAAATCAACAGGTCATTTTCATAAAGCTAAACACTCTCTGCTAAATCGAGCTTGGGAGCTCGAACTCATGAGAACTTTAAGGTGAGAAAGCCTCTTTATTCCTATCATTTCTCTTTTTTTCCACCTATGAATCATATTTTCTTTTAGTGCTTGTAAATCTTAATACCACAGAGGGGCAAAGCAGCATTCACATGTAACCATAGATTTTCACCCACAGTGATCTCTTAATGGTACATATGCATCCCAGATTGAATGTGAAACTTTTTAAGTATAGGTTCTTTTGACAAAAAGGGGAAGTTATGAACTGACTGGAGAAATTATTTCACTTGAAAACTGTAATTGCTTCTCCTGAAAATGTGCTTAAGATTCTCTTTTCCTATAAAAATAAGATGTTAACTGACAGAAACATCTGTGTGGAAATGATAAACTTTGAGTAGGATTTGCCTTTAGCTGTGGATGTGATTCTAACAAACTAAAATCTTTGTCTTAACTCACTGCAGAATGTGTATATTGAGGTAGGGCTGGGCGATATGGCAAAAATAGAATATCACGAATATCACTTTTCAATTATACTATCACGATTTCGATTTTATTACCAATTTTTAAGACTTATGTTTACACATTTATGCCTTAAAAATATGAAATAACAGATTTAAATTTTGATTATTATTTACTAATAAACTAACCAATCGCAAGATCTGTGGCCAAAGCATTGCAGTCGTATCCAGCCATTCAGATCCAGGGCCTTCACCATGTTAGATCCACTGTCTGTTGTCATAGAGGTAATTTTTTCTTCTTCAAGGCCCTACATTTCAAGAACCTCTCTCAGTCCCGCTGCAATGTGCTCCCCCGCATGGTCCTCTGGAATGTAGGTGGTTTGCAGTGTTGAACTATGTAGCTTCCAGTTATGGATGTAATGTCTCGTTAAGCTCAAATACGGCTCCGATGTACAGCTGGACCAGAGATCGCTTGTGGTAGCAAAGAACTACACGTTCTTAATATTTTCTGCAACTCTCGACTCTCAACTCTTTGGATTCAGTCTCATGCGTGGAATGGCGGTGTTCGAAAAAAACTTGAGGCTCGGCAACTCGTAGCGCGAATCCAATACTTTTATCATTTTCTTAAATCCCACTCCTACTGTTCACACAGGACACAAATCTTTAACCGAGTGAAACGTCACCGCATCTGTCACGCTGTTCCATCGTTTGCTGTCTCTGTCGTAGGGAGTGAGTTTTGTGATTGATTCTGCTAGCGTTTGCTGCGTGGAAGAAGCACTGGCGGTTGCTGTGACTGCAGCCGCACCCAGCTTTTTAGCTTTAGCTGCCAGCTGGCTGTCATTGTATTTGGAATGCCTTCTTTTCAAGTGATTAAACAAGTTTGTGGTGTTGCCATCAATTGCCTTGATGCAAATTATGTTTCTTTGCTCGTTGCCTTCTGGTGAGAAGCCAAACCAGCTCCATATAATGGATAAGGAGTTTCTCTTCAAAACGAAATTCTCGTTTCCACTCTCAGCCGCAGCAGATGCCATGCTTGTTCACAGGTTGTACACACGTGAGCGGGTGGGTAGGGAGGGAGGGAGGCAAATATCACCATGAATCACTGATTGGTTTTAGGTAAAAGGTGTGTCATTCACATATATATATATATATATATATATATATATATATATATATATATATATATATATATATATATATATATATATATATGTTTGTTTTTGTTAACAAAAAGGGAACAGAGAGTGTGTGTGCCAACAATAAAAGGATCACAATAGAGTTTAACCCAGTCCAGTACAAGTTAGACTCAGGACCCCATCTAGTCTTGAGACTCGCAATTATCGCATGGGATAGGGACCACAACTGCCCACAAATAGCTAAAATCTGCAAAAAATTGAGACTTACCTCAATATGGTTATAGCTACCAGTTTTATTAGTTCTAACACCAAATATACATTAATATACACAGTTGAAACCTTCTTTAACTACCACAGAAGGTAACAGTCTTCCTTATTTCCACTACTGGGGCTACAGTCAGGGTCAAGGAAAACTAAATAGAGCTCTTGGATTGCCTGCTTTGCAAATAGCAGCAAGTAGCATTCCTTTTAGGTATTTCAGCTTCCAAAGTATTTTCTTGCAAATGTTTTGGACATGCTCTACGAACAAGAATCAGCAGATAGGTGAATCCATGAATACCAAACCACAAATAGGCCTTGTTCCACTGCATTGGCTGTGGATGCTCTGTTATTGTATTCCTGTTTCACTGAATTAGTAGAAAAGGTTGGTCAATCACTGGTCCCTGCTACAACTATCTTCAATAGTTATTTTGTCGGTCAGGAAGCTGAGAAGCTGGAGAACCACTGCTTTAGGGTATTTGAAGGGAAGCTCTGACAGATTGTTAAAACTCAGACTGAGGGTGTGAAGGGTGGAACAGATCTTTAGCATTACAGTTAAGTAGGAGGTGACTGCAGTTTTGTCTTTCAATTCACATAGTTTTGGGGATCTAGAGAAAAATTATGAGAGGGTGTGGGCAATGCCAAGGTTGCTTAGAGTGCCAGGGATGAGTTTAAGGGTCCTTGTGTGAGCAAAGCAAGAGCTGAGACCAAAAACTTGAGCTTATCCCCAGTGAGGGTTGGAGTCTGCCAGGGCAGCCCCTGTTTGTGGAATTCATGGACAAGGTGTGGTCGTGCAGCGGAAAGGAATCTGGTTTGAGAACCTGAGGGTCTCATCTTTGAGCACTGGTCTTCAGTGTGAACTGGAGCACTTTGCAACTTAATGTGAATCAGCCAGGGCAGGGGCCAACCTTTGTCTAAGCTGGAGGAATTCAAGTAGCTTGATGTGATCTTCCGGTGTGATAGGAGGATGGAGCAGCGAGATGGATGGATGGACTGGGCACAGCTCTAATGTGAGTACTGCTCCAGTCTTTCATGGTGAAGAAAGAGCTGTGCCAAAAGACAAAGCTCTTGACATACAGGCCAGTCTGCGGACCGACCCTGTCCTATGGTACAGATCATGACCAAAAGAACCAGATCCTGGATATGAGCAGATGAATTTTTCAGACTCAACCTTAGAGGCAAGATTAGCTTCGTCATCAGGGGGAGCTCAAGGAAGAGCAACCTCCCTTCCGCATCAAAATCAGGATCAGGAGGCATCCTGGGTGACTCCCTTTGGAGGTTTGCCAGGCATTCTCAACATGCAGAAGGGAAATATATTTAGCTTTTGGCCTGTAAATGTCTTGGTATCCCATGAGTAGAGTAAGATGTTGCTGGGGAGAAGATTGTATGGGTTTCCCTCCTGGACCTGTTGCGTTCTCAACCCAACCTTGGTCAAGCAGAAGGCAACAGATGGTCTCCACAGTGGAGTCTTTCAGGTTCCTAGGATCCACCATCACACGGGACCTGAAGTGGACCTCCCACATTAACTATATAAGAAAGAAGGCCCAGCAAAGGCTGTACTTTCTGCGTCAGCTCAGAAAGTTCAACCTGCCTCAGGAACTGCTGACCATCTTCTACACAGCAATAGTCCAATCTGTCCTGACCTCATCCATCTCTGTCTGGTTCGGATCCGCCACCAGAAAAGACAAGGACAGACTGCAGAGAACAGTCAGGTCCTCAGAGAGGATCATAGGTACTGATCTTCCCTCCATTCAGGACCTGTACCAGTCCAGGGTCAAGAAGCGGGCCAGAAAAATCACCACAGACCCCTCACACCCTGGCCACAATCTGTTTAGGCTCCTCCCGTCAGGCCGGCGTTACAGAGCGTTGTACGCCAAAACCACCCGACACAAGAACAGTTTTTTCCCCCAGGCTGTCGCTCTGATGAACTCTGTGTAGTCACGGAGTGTGAGTCCATTCACATAACAATAAACTATAACTCTGCACTGCTGTACATACTCACTGTAAAATAACCCCGGTTTGGTGTATATATTATCCTTTATTATTTATTTGTATTTATTTCTTTATTTCACTTAAGTTCTGTATTGGAGAGAAAAGTTGCCGGAGTCAAATTCCTTGTATGTGTCATACTTGGCCATTAAAGCTGATTCTGATTCTGATTCTGATGAAAAACTTTCTGGTAGGGGTTCTTATTGGCGAGGTGCAAATTATGAGGTGAAAGGCAGTTTTGACAGCCTTCCCAAAAACTTGGACCCCCCTAAAAGAGGGGTGATAATGCCAGGTTGGGGGGGGGTAAATAACATTTATCAATGTGTCAAAAATACAGTATGTCTTGCTCATTCACTGCTAGATATGGCCACCACCACCACCACTGCCCTGGACGAGTAAGTGGACACAGAGAAATAATGGGTGGATGGTTGTACTAAAAATGTAGAGGAGGTATGTGTCAGGAAAACATTTGGACCCGTTACTCCCACAATGGATGGATGGATGGTGGGAGGGAGGGATGGATGGACGGACGGAGGGATGGACAGAGGGATGGATGGATTTTATTTCTAGAAATAATATTAAAAACACAAAGAATAGTTTTCCTAAACACCAACAAATGTCCTAATATGATTTTAATGCATTCCCAGGTTTTCAAATCATTAGTTTGATGACAGCTTAAGGTCTTAATGCCTTTATCTGACTTAAACTGCAGACGTCAGTGTTTTTCTTGGTTCTTATGTCCCCTGATCTCCCGCGTCTCCTCAGCTTGCAGTGTTTTGCCTTCTTTCTATTCATTTTTAATGAATTGCTTCAGGTGCGGGCTTGAGGTGGAACAAATCTGGGGGATATTTAGCACTTGAAAAGAGGAGGGGACTATTGAGCCGATAAACCAAAGTAATGAAAACAGGGGCTCCAATCTCGATGCTCTCTGCAGGACGTTTGTCTTTTTCTCATAAGCTGAGCGCCAACTCAGTGGCCCTGCCTCTTGTGAGCCATAAATGTCAATAGTTGAGGTTGCAAAAGGATGAAGCTTTGGTAAATCTCATGAATTGGTTACACCCACATTTCCTGCCTCAGACTGGACGTGTTTGGTGAACATTTTGGTTTTGTGGTGCCTGTGTGCTTTGTCGGTGGTCTAAAGTCTGCTCTTTTATGAGAGAGTGAGAGAGATGTTTCTAGAGGAAAAATCACCATGAGGTCATCTCGGATGATAGGCTGAGCGGTGTGTGTGTGTGAGGAACTACTCAGCGTAGCTCATCAAGTCACATTTTGGCAGGATGAAGGATATTGTGCGCCATCATTCATTTTTCTCACACGGATAGCCCAATAAACAGGGATGGAGAAGCCTAACAGTGCGGCTCTCCGAGTGGCGGTTTCTGTACAAACAACGTGATTATGTTGACATCATAGCACTTTGGTTATATGAGACACCATTACTGCCTGACCACGCTGTCCTCGAAGTTGGCCGTTCTTAGGGACACACTTACGTAATGGGGAGAAACTGTGTGAGAATCAAACTAGGATCCAAGGCTGCTTTGGCAGCAAGGAAAACTAAACCATGCTATGCCAGGACTTAAAAATGAAACAAAAGCCACTGGTAATCAGCATTTAGTGCATCTTAACAGGACTTGACTGAAAATAACTCAGTGTTTCCTCATTGCCATCTAATACGTAAGTAGTGTGTCATTCTTTTTATTTTTCCTACTTACACAAAAATGAGTCTTTGTGGTTTGACATAAGGGTAAGAGTAAAATATTTCTTGGATGATTTGCTGTTACTGTGATGGTGCTGGGCAACCAGGAAAGCCCTCAGAAGTTTAAACCAAAAGGTAAAAAGAGTTTAAAGTATAATAAATCCAAATATCCTGGCAGTTTACGCATATCAATAACTGTTAGAGCAATAGATGCCATTTAGGGAAATAACTGTACAGTGCTGGCTGTATTTATTGGCATCTCTGATCAAGATATCTGAAAGGCCTCGAAATAAATTAATCTTTATTGCAGTAGCATAAACTCACACTGAAAAAATTGTAAATTCCAACCTTTCATTTCAGAACATGTATTTAGTGATAAACAAGGTAGTTGTCTTAACAAATTATTCACAATTATTCATACCCCTAACAATCTCTTTAAATATATGCAATTGGAAAAAAATCTCCATAGATCACTGTTAGAGAACTACAGCAAAATGTGACATCTTTATTTGGCCTTTATTTATACAGAATACCTGATCTGTTCACACAAACAGTACTAAAACACATCTAATAACTCAATGCAGAGGAGGAGAATATGAAAACACTCAAACAAACAACAGATGTCCATAGGAATACCAAGTGTGCTTAAAATCTGTTTAAAACCTCCGAGAGGAATTAGATTGGTGAGTTTCAGTTCTTGCTGTGGGAGTTCCAGGATGAGGGGTCAAGATACAAGAAGACATTTTAGCTCAGCTCTTATCTTGGGGTCACCAAGTATTCATAACAATCTCTGGGCACCATCTATGTGGCGACTGGTTGCTTCAGAAACATGCCAGGGAAAAAAGCCCCTTTTGTCCTACCATGACAAACATAAAAGTGTGAATATTTCTAAAACTCCAGGTGGGTTTAGCATGAAACCAAAGATCAATACATGGAAACGCAGCTCCTTCCCACTGTTCCCAAGTATGGGGAAGAATCAATGATGCTGTGGGCCTGTTTCTCTTATCGAGGCTCAATGAATATTGTTAGAGTGCATGGCATCATGAACTCTTTAAAATAGCTGATGTTTTAGATACAATCTGGCAGCATCTCCCAGGATACTGAAAATGGATTCTCATCGGGTTGGAAAATCCCAAACCTATGGCCAAATCAACACAGAATGGATTCACCAGACAAAAAATTTATCTTCTTCCATCGCAAATGGGTTTTTGAGCATTGATATCCTGTTTAAAGGTGGGGTAGGAGATCTTAGAAAAGCTGTTAAGCAAGCTGTATTCAGTGTTGCCAACTGTCTTCAACAGAAAGTAGCTGAAGTTGACCAAGAAAGTCCCTAGATGTTGCCAGATGACGCCACACACCAATTTGCATATAGATGACGTCATCAAGCCACATCGACGTGATCACATAATCACTTCTGGCGGGTTTTTTTCTCATACGGGTAAAACAGTTTGCAATAAAAACAGTAGTGTGCAAAACCAGCGTGTTATATACCAGCAGATTTCTTTTTAACTTTTAAGTTAATTTTATATACAGAACAAGTATGTTTGAAAGTGGGTGAAATGAACCGAGAAAGGTTTATGATTTGTCAGATGTACTGTGATACTACTGCATGCACATGCGCAGATCATTCCCATTCTGAGTGTGGAAACAGTCTGGATGCTGAACAAGCCGGCTCTCTAATCTGTATAGAATATCAGCGACAAAGTTTCACAGAAAGTAGTTGAGGGTGGTCAGAAATGATTCGTTGCTAGGTGGTTTTTGGGAAAAAAGTATTTAAGGATATCTGAAAAGTCGTTAGAAATAGCTACTAAGTCGCTAAGTTGGCAACACTGGCTGTATTTTTTTAAATAAAAGTCCACCCCTTTTCTTTAGGCTCCCTCCCTAAGCCATGCTTCCGAAATACAGCAATGCTTGGTCCTGAGGGGTCATGTGCGGACTAGCGCTGCGCAGATAACAGTTTCATGGCTCATTCACAAGTAATAAAAAATCTGACATAGTTAGCAACATAAACAGTGAGTGTGATTGTTGTTTAAAGTTAAATTTATCAGTATATTACATTACAAGTTAGACTTTAGGCATGGGCCTGTATGAGATTCTGATGGTATGATAATCTTAGGCAAAAATATCACGGTTTCACGGTATTATGATCACAACTCTAAAATGAGTATTTTAAATGTGTGTATTTTTTTTTTGAAAAAAACTTTTTACTGAGTCAGATATGGGAACTAACCAGCATGCCAAGATAAATTATCATAAGCATGCTAGTTGCCATTTCTGCCTCAGTTAAAAAAGTTACTAAAGGATAGAGATGAAGAAAAGATAAGATATGGTAGTTACCATATCTGCCAAGGTAACAAGCTCATTTCACTAATGTCAGATGCTAATACTCTCGTTCATTTCAAGACAGCATTAACTTCACCTTGAATTTAGCATACAATGAATTAAATTACACCCATTGAGATAGATTTTTATAAGAATTTACTCAATCCAAATTCTAATGAGGTTATTGTAATTCATTTTCTGATTGCTGAAACTTCTGCACTTACAGATCAGATATGTAAATGCATTCACCTCATCACTAAAACTGTCAAAAGCTGTTCAAATATACTTACTGAACCACATAGGGATTTAATGTACTAAAAAGTAATATATATATCCATCCATCCATCCATTTCTGTACCCGTCTTCCTTATGCAGGGTTGCGGGGGGGGGGGCTGGTGCCTATCTCCAGCTGTCATGGGGCAAGAGGCGGGTACACCCTGGACAGGTCGCCAGCCCATCAAAGGGCAACATAGAGACACACAGGACAAACAACAGTACACACACACACATTCATACCTAAGGGCAATTTAGAGTGTGTGTATATGTGTGTGTGTGTATATATATATATAAAATATATATATACAAAATGAGGAGTTTCTTGTAAGGTGCCTTGAGATCATGTGTAGTGAATTGCCGCTATTTAAATAGACGAAGTTAAATTGAAATCCAATTGGTGTTTGCTCTAGATAATGTTTATGTTTCATTTATTGATGTTATTTACAGAAGACTTATTCCATCTGGTCTACATTTGACAAAGATTTTTCTGTTCTCTAAACGTAAAACAAACAATATTAGGACTTTTCAGTAAATTAGATATGATGTTTGACACAAGTTAGAGGAGAAGACCAAAAAGGTAAAACACGTGTTTGACAAGACAACTTGTCCACTGTCCAAGGTGTATGAAGCCCAACAAAGCAAAACTCATGAAGTTCAGCTACTCATTGATCAGAGGGGGATTCTGAGAGAATCATGGATGGAGGGAGAGGAGGGGGTCTCAGCACGAAACCTTGTTTCACTGATGTAGAAGCCCAGTTTATGTCCTTCTTCTCATAGCTGACAAAAACAACAAATAAAAGTCCTCATTCTAGCAGCATAAAACACATCGTATGAGCAATGTTCTCACAAGTGTAATACAGCTAACGTGAGTAACACAATTCATTGTGAGCCAACTAAGCAAACCTACTGCAGTGTGAAAATGCTACAAAAATTATGAGTATTGTAGTTTATCCATTTCATTTAAGGCTCAACTACTCAGATACGTGTTGAAATGAAAACATAATGCTGGGTATTGTTTTACAATCTTAAACTATAACAATATCTTACCGATCACGGAGATATTGATCCTTCATAGCATCAGTCTTTCTGTTCTTTTTGCCGGCGCCATAGCTCTAATGCAGCACCGAAGTTCACTCTGCTCTTCCCTTTTTTCGTCTCTTCATCAGCTTTTACTTTGGCCAAAGCCTTTGCAAATACAGTTTTATGTTTTCTGCCCATTGTTGGCACATTTTCCAGCATTATGGGCTTTATGCACGGCGTATTTAGTAGAAATTCCGATTTTCAGTAAGAACGTTTCCGGCCACGTCTGTGTGAAGCGTTGTATGGAGTTAAATCAGGGCCATAATGTTTTTGTGTTTGAAAGAAATATTTGAAACTGAAAATATGTAAGCTGAAAACAAAAGTCAAGTTTTTATTGCGAACTTTGAAAAACAAAAAATGAAAACTGGGAAAACTGCTCATAATTGATCACTCTTACTGCATAATTTGTACACAGTACTGACTGAAACAGCTTTAAAAACTTAGCTTTAGTGGTTAAGCTTCATGCATTCTCTACCAATCATGTAATAATACAGTGCAGGAGGTGTTTGATAGATTATGCACATTCCCACGTTTCTTGAAGGCAACATGATAGAGGGACGTCTTCAGCCTCCTGCGCTCTGCTGCCACTAGCCTGCCACTCATGATTCCCCTCCCCTCTCTGTGTAGCCCCGCCCACCACGTCAAATCAGGGCCAAAAGTTTGAAACTGAAAAACAGGAATCTGAAAGTGTAGAAAAAGGATCTGAAGCTGGAAGAAAAATCTGAAACTGTAAAGAACTGTTTTGATCTTAATTAGAAAGATCTGAATCTGAAAAAAATATAATCTGAAACTTAAGGAAAAAAAATTATTAAACTTGAAAAAATATATAATACTGAACATTTTGAATTAAAGTTTATTCAGAAAATTACAAAAATAAAAATACCATTGAAATTTCAATTAAAATAAACATTCAATACCATTTCATTTTATTTTGAACCCAATTTTTTTTTTAAAGTTCACAATAAAAACTTGACTTTTGTTTTGAGCTTACATATTTTCAGTTTCAAATATTTCTTTGAAATACACAAACATTATAGCCATGATTTAACTCCATACGTTGTGGCAGTAGAGTGCAGCACTGAGGTAAATAGAGGAATGAGATGTTACTTATAAACGAGACAACAGATTAGTATAGTATACCAATATAATAGTATGTTATAGCAGTATGAAATGAAGCCATTTTACAAGTTTCAGTGGCATGAAGGGTCGACAGCTGAACCCTGCTGTGTTCCTTTGTGTACCTCGTCAGCAATATAATTCAACAGTCATTTTTCATACATTTCCATTGGACGATCAACTATGAAAGAGATGGATTGTGAACATTAAAAGGGAAAATGTCATAATCTCTCACAACACCCATGTCTGCAGTCCACATTTTGCAGCACAGGACGTCAAAGAGCCGAGGGAGGAAGGAGGGAGGTGGCGTCTAAAGCCCGGGGCTGTTTTGGTTTTATTTCATTGGAGCAACTATTCTCTCTGTGTAAGTATGCAGAGTCTCATTCTTCTTCATGGATCTGAAGCAGCTTACCCTCACTGTCACTTCTCTTGTCTCACTCTTGTTGGAAAGAGGGAGAAAGAGAACTAGCTGTGGCTTATTAGCAAATAAAGCTAATGCTAACCTAAGAAAGTTCATCTTGCTGAACTTTCAGCGTCTTCCCCTGAGTGTCAACCAATCAGAGCGTCTCACTGTAGTGACGTCAATACACATTTAAAGGAAGTGACCTAAACCTCATTCCTAACATAACTCACCTACATAAACGTATACCAATTTAGTATACAAGCTATAATAAATAACCTAGCTCTGGCTTCACTTCCTGTTTACTCATCCCAGCCGAGAACGCTCAATGCGTGCACAAAGACGGGAACGTGCAGCAAGGGAGGGATGGCTAGAGGGCAGGTTGATGGATGGCTCAAGAGCCAAAGTAAATAAATGATACGTTTACTCTTCCATTTTTGTATTGCACAACTAATGGACATTCTGTAAATATTCACTGTTTTTTAAATTATCCTACTCAGTTGCATATTCTAATCTGAATATGCCACTTTATTTTTATTAACTTCACAGTACTTTAGTTTTTGAAATTGTGTCCTTAATGTATATGTTATTCTTAATTCTGTTTTTATGCTTTTTCTACCTTTCTTGTGTTATCATGAATACTTCTATTATCTGTCACTTTGCAGCTGTTACAGCCAAATTTCCCCTTTGTTGGATAGTAAAGTATTATTCTATTCTATTCTATTACAATTATTTGTTTTTTCTGAGAAAACACCTAATTTATTGGTTGCTATTGGTATATGAAGAGCATTTCAAGCAATATCGCAAAAATGTTTTTGAAAAAAATCACCCATCCCACCTTTAAGCAGAGCTCAAGCCATTTTGGTGCACTGGAAGGTGATCAGAAGCTCCTGTAGAAGTTTGTACGTCTTCTGAGTTGTTATAATGGTCAGTTTAACACCAGATGTAACAGCACACATACTTTCCACAGCATTCTTCAAACCAGACTCAAGTTTATGTTGTCCCAAGGAATTTTAAAAACAAACTGATGCCGTTGCTTACGCACAAGAAAGCATCTGGTGAGCACAAGTTAGTAAGTGGTGTGCACGAGAAAGTATTTGGTGAGCACGAGTTATTAAATGGTGCGCACGAGAAAGTATCTGGTGAGCACGAGTTAGTAAGTGGTGCCCTCGAAAAAAACAACTTTTTTTTTGCCCATGTCCCCTTAGGCCGCAGGGGTGTCAAACTCCAGTCCTCGAGGGCCGGTGTCCTGCAAGATTTAGATGTTTTCCTGGTCCAACACACCTGAATCAAATTATTAGGTCATCAGCAGGACCCCATAGAATCTAACTGCATGCTGAGGGGGCAATTTAATTATTTGATTCAGGTGTGTTGGACCAGGAACACATCTAAATCTTGCAGGACACTGGCCCTCGAGGACTGGAGTTTGACACCTGTGCCTTAGAGGCTCTGTAGGGATCACCAATTTATTTATTTTTTCTTAATGGGATAGACCTTTGTGCTCATTTTATTCAGTCGACATTACAAAAAACTAAGCCTGAGTTTTGATAGCATTAAAAATGGATGGAAAAATGGGTAATCTTCCGTTATTCACAATACTGTAGCAAAACAAGAGGACTGGCAAATGAAAATGTTGTTAATGTTCAAGTATTAGATTTTTCAGAAATAAAGTCTTTTGACCTTCTCTTATTCCATTTTCAACAAAATGACTTAGATTTTTGTTTTGTTGCAGCAGTAAATAATAACCTCTAATTTACTATAATTGTCATAATTTAACCTAATTGTCTCCCTGGGCCAAAGGCAGTATGTTATTTTTGAAGCTGGTGTAGGATGTGTACCTACAGTGCATCAAGATGACAAGCACAAACAACTTAGTCTGAGTTGCTTTGAGTCTCTATTTTTCCTATGCAGATAAACTTCTTTACTCAAGGCGGGAGGAAAAAACATCGAGAAAAACCCTCTTTGCATAAGTCCCAGCAGAGAAAACATTACACTTTAAATGCTGATGACAATCATAAGAAGATCACTTAAAAACCTTTTGGGGAAACGGTAGTCAATTCTCTGGAAACAGGATGTTTTACTGCCTTCAAACAGTCGTGAATCATAAAATTGAGGGATAATGATGTCAGTTCTGAGAGTTTGTTGCAAATGGATTTGCACCCGCTGTGAAAAGACAATCGCTTCAGCAGGGGGCCCGCCATCCACAATGCACTCTATTATAACCTCACCTAATAAAACACATTTGTATGATGGAAATTCAATATAGAAATGATAATGGATAATTAGCACTTTGAGAATGATAGCAGTTGCCAGTCTGCTCCTGTAAAACTAAATCCATCTACAAGTGTTCTCTCACCTCGCTGTTAGATGCAGATTTAATCTATTTATTGTCAAGGATAATATTCTCTGTAGCAGTAGTAGTTAATGACCATGTTCCTTTTGACTTTCATGGTCCATAAGTTTGAAATGATTAATCAACTATATAATCTGTGTGTCTGAATGAGAAACAAAGAGAGGGAGTGCGTTTTCTT
Source organism: Valencia hispanica (assembly GCA_963556495.2). Lineage (NCBI taxonomy): Eukaryota > Metazoa > Chordata > Actinopteri > Cyprinodontiformes > Valenciidae > Valencia > Valencia hispanica. Next base: position 30,461,835 of record OY747714.1, read on the forward strand.
CTTTATCCTCTATAATCTTTTTTTTGTTTAATTTAGCAACTAAAACCAAATATTCTTGAATTTAAGCCATACTGAAACACCAAAATTATATAGCTCCTGCTGTTAAATTTAGTAACTAGGCTAACTATAGTAAAGTCCCTTCCCTGGGCTGCCACCTTATTTTGGTGGAGGGGTTTGAGTGTCCCAATGATCCTAGGTGCTAAGTTGTCGTGGGCTAGACAAACTGGTCCTAGGTGAGGGATCAGACAAAGTGCAGCCTGAAGACCCCTGTGATGAACAACATAAATGGACTCAGTGTTCCCCTGCCTGGATGAGAGTCACCTGGGCCCCCTAGAGTCAGGCCTGGAAGTGGGGCACGTTGGCGAGCGCCTGGTGGCCAGGCCTTTTTCCCTGGGGCCCAGCCGGGCTTAGCCCGAAGAGGTGACATGGGCCCCCCTTCCCATGAGCTCACCACCTGTGGGAGGGGCCATAAGGGTTGGGTACAATGTGGGATGGGCAGTGGCTGAAGGTGGGGACCTTGACGGTCCGATCCTCGGCTGCAGAAGCTGGCTCTCGGGACGTGGAATGCTGCCTCTCTGGTGGGGAATGAGCCTGAGCTGGTGTGCAAGGTTGAGAGGTTCCGACTGGAGATTGTCGGACTCACCTTGACGCACTGCTCTGGCTCTGGAACCCGTCTCCTCGAGATGGGTTGGACTATTTTCTACTCTGGAGTTGCCCGTGCTGAGTAGGACGGTGCCTGTTGGACGGTGCCTGTTGCAGTGGCAACCCTCGAAACCACTGGTGGACACCGGCGGTGAGGGATGGTGTCAAGCTGAAGAAAGAGTCCTATCTGGTCTTTTTGGCCGGTGGAACCCCGGAAGCAGATGACAGGTACAGGCAGGCCAAGCGGAGCGCAGCTCGGATGGTCGCTGAGGCTAAAACTCTTGCGTGGGAGGAGTTTGGTGAGAACAACTTCTGTATGACTTCAAGGCAATTCTGGTACACCATCCAGCGTCTCAGGAGGGGGAAGCAGTGCACCACCAACACTGTTTACAGTGGGGGATGATCCCACTTGTAGACTTTGGGCCGGGCTCTCCAATCTCTGGTGTTGAGCTACCAAGATGATTAAAAAGCTCCTCTGTGGCAGGGCACCGGGGTTGGATGAGATTCTCTCAGAGATCCCCAAGGCTCTGGATGTGGTGGGGCTGTGTTGTGGTGGGGCTGTGTTGGCAGTTCCCTTGGATTTGTAGACTAGGGTGTGCTCCAACTACAGGGGGATCACACTGCTGAACCTCCCTGGTAAGGTCTATTAAGTGGTTCTGGAGAGGAGGGTCCGGCAGATAGTCAAACCTCGGATCCAGGTGGAACCATGGAGTTTTCTTCCTGGCCGTGGAACACTGGACCAGCTCCATACCCTAAACAGGGTCCTGGAGGGTTCTTGGGAGTTTGTGGACTTGGAGAAAGCGTTTGACTGTGTCCCTCTGAGAGTCCTGTGGTGGGTACTCCAGCAGTATGGGGTACCAAGCTCCTTGATACGGGCTGTGAGGTCCCTGTACGACCGGTGTCCGAGCATGGTTCGCTTTGGCGGCGGTAAGTCTAGCTCGTTCCTGGTGAGAGTTGGACTCCGCCAAGGTTGCCCTTTATCACTGATTCTATTTATAACTTTTATGTATAGGATTTCTAAGCGCAGCCAAGGTGTTGAGGGGATCTGATTTGGTGCCCTCAGGATTGGGTCTCTGCTTTTTGTGGATGATGTAGTCCTGCTGGCTTCATCAGAACGTGATCTACAGCTTTCGCTGGGGCAGTTCACGGCCGAGTGTGAAGCTCCTGGGATGCAAATCAGCAGCTGCAAGTCCGAGACCATGGTCTTAAGCCTACAAAGGGTAGAGTGCCTTCTCTGGGTCAGGGACGAGGTCCTTCCCCAAGTATAGTGGTTTAAGTATCTGGGGATCTTGTTTACGAATGAGGGAAAAATGGAGCAGGAGATTGATAGGCAGATTGATAGGGCGTCTACATTTATGCAGGTGCTGTACTGTTCTGGTGAAGAAAGAGCTGAGCCAAAAAGCGTCCAGTTGGTCTACTTTCCCACCCTCATCTATGGTCACAAGCTCTGGGTAGTGACCGAAAAAACGAGATCACGGATACAAGCGGCTGAAATGAGTTTCCTCTGCAGGATGTCTGGACTCTCCCTTAGAGTCAGGGTGAGTGCTCATTCATAAGTGCTCAACCAGTGGCGGTAATGTACCTCGATCAGGTGTTTTTCATGAAACAATACGCGACAATGGGAAAAAAGGGGGTGTGGTGGTAGTGTCCTGAATGTCGACGTTCAGGGTTGCGTTTACTGTGAGACAGAAGAGTCCGCAGTAATTAGACAAAATAGCTTGGACAAAACTTGTTTTTATCCTGATTGAAGCCCCTCTCCTCAAGTCTTTTTGCGAGCCGCTCCAAAAGGTGGCTGTCCTTCACAGTCCTTGTGAACTGTCTGGTGATCTGGTCTTCAGCTCTAAAATAGTGATGGGAATTCCGGCTCTTTTAGCAGAGCCGCTTCTTATGGCTCGGCTCACTAAAAAGAACCGTCTCTTTCAGCTCCCAAACGGCTCCTTACATTTTTTTGTTCCTTAAATTAAGTTATTACCAATAATATGTGTAAAATGAATTACTAATCTACACAAAATTGCATGAAATGCTTATTATTAATATGGCATACAGGTCCTTCTCACAACATTAGCATATTGGGATAAAGTTCATTCTTTTCCATAATGTAATGATAAAAATTAAACTTTCATATATTTTAGATTCATTGCACACCAACTGAAATATTGCAGGTCTTTTATTGTTTTAAAACTGATGATTTTGGCATACAGTTCATGAAAACCCAAAATTCCTATCTCAAAAAATTAGCATATCATGAAAAGGTTCTCTAAACGAGCTATTAACCTAATCATCTGAATCAACTAATTAACTCTAAACACCTGCAAAAGATTCCTGAGGCTTTTCAAAACTCCCAGCCTGGTTCATTACTCAAAACCGCAATCATGGGTAAGACTGCCGACCTGACTGCTGCCCAGAAGGCCATCATTGACACCCTCAAGCAAGAGGGTAAGACACAGAAAGAAGTTTCTGAACGAATAGGCTGTTCCCAGAGTGCTGTATCAAGGCACCTCAGTGGGAAGTCTGTGGGAAGGAAAAAGTGTGGCAGAAAACGCTGCACAACGAGAAGAGATGACCGGACCCTGAGGAAGATTGTGGAGAAGGACCGATTCCAGACCTTGGGGGACCTGCGGAAGCAGTGGACTGAGTCTGGAGTAGAAACATCCAGAGCCACCGTGCACAGGGGTGTGCAGGAAATGGGCTACAGGTGCCGCATTCCCCAGGTCAAGCCACTTTTGAACCAGAAACAGCGGCAGAAGCGCCTGACCTGGGCTACAGAGAAGCAGCACTGGACTGTTGCTCAGTGGTCCAAAGTACTTTTTTGGATGAAAGCAAATTTTGCATGTCATTCGGAAATCAAGGTCCCAGAGTCTGGAGGAAGACTGGGGAGAAGGAAATGCCAAAATGCCTGAAGTCTAGTGTCAAGTACCCACAGTCGGTGATGGTCTGGGGTGCCATGTCAGCTGCTGGTGTTGGTCCACTGTGTTTTATCAAGGGCAGGGTCAATGCAGCTAGCTATCAGGAGATTTTGGAGCACTTCATGCTTCCATCTGCTGAAAAGCTTTATGGAGATGAAGATTTCATTTTTCAGCACGACCTGGCACCTGCTCACAGTGCCAAAACCACTGGTAAATGGTTTACTGACCATGGTTTTACTGTGCTCAATGGGCCTGCCAACTCTCCTGACCTGAACCCCATAGAGAATCTGTGGGATATTGTGAAGAGGAAGTTGAGAGACGCAAGACCCAACACTCTGGATGAGCTTAAGGCCGCTATCGAAGCATCCTGGGCCTCCATAACACCTCAGCAGTGCCACAGGCTGATTGCCTCCATGCCACGCCGCATTGAAGCAGTCATTTCTGCAAAAGGATTCCCGACCAAGTATTGAGTGCATAACTGAACATAATTATTTGAAGGTTAACTTTTTTTGTATTAAAAACACTTTGAGATTGGAATTTTGGGTTTTCATGAGCTGTATGCCAAAATCATCAGTTTTAAAACAATAAAAAACCTGAAATATTTCAGTTGGTGTGCAATGAATCTAAAATATATGAAAGTTTAATTTTTATCATTACATTATGGAAAAGAATGAACTTTATCCCAATATGCTAATTTTTTGAGAAGGACCTGTAATCCCCATGGAAAAGAGTGCTAGAAATCTTTTTTTAAAGTACAAGTACAAACTGATTGTATGTAAAATATTTATAAACTGAACTATTTATAGCAAAAAAATGTAGATAACTGCAGAGCCTGCTCGAAAGGATATTTTAACTTTGCATACTCTACACTCTGGGATCTGAATAGTGAGTATATTTGAAATGAATCTAAATTTGGCTGTTACCTGGTGTCACTCATTTTCTCACCTCTCCAGGATGTTCTGTTTGTAGCGCTGTTTTTCTCCTCTCCCTCCTGTTTGTCTGTGCTTGTGGCGCTATCTGTCTGTACCCCTTCGCTCTTCCGTTCCCATCCTGCTCCGTGCAAACACGCAGACCACGCAATTAGCAGCTTGAACAGAAAAAAAAGCGGCTCCAGTTCGGCTCCCCCAACAAGAAGCTGGCTCATATCAGTCACTTCAAAGAGCCGGCTCTAAGAGCTGCGACGTTTGCGCTACACATCACTACTCTAAAGGCCTGAAGCTTCCGGACCTCTGCATCACTCCAGTTTGCCAGTCAGCTTTTACAGTTTACAAATGCTAAATAAACTCCCCATGTTTACTTGCATTTAAAATACTGTTGCCAGACGGGGCTCTGCTCACATTCCACACAACATCACCCTCTGTTGCGGCAAGGTGTGGTCTTCATTCATAAGTCGAGCGTTACAGCAATACGCTGGTAATATTACTGTCAAGTATGCCGACACAAATGCTGCAATATTCATGCCTCGCCATGCCGCCACTGGGCATTCAAAAGACACACCTTGCCGGCAATATTGCCCTAATATAATCCCACGGTGTGTCTTTTGAAAATGCCTATAGAGTAAGCACTTAAAATGCATGTGAGGAAACTGTAATTTTCCCTTTGATGGAGATAAACCATTTTTTTCTTGCACAACACTTTAACAGCCTATATAGATTTTTTTTTTTTTTACCTTCCTTAAGATCCTGCTCCCTGTGGGACGGAGCAAGATTTTCTTGTTTTTTGCCTTGTTTGTCACAGTTCCAGTCGTTTTAAATGTTCAATCTATGATATGGCTGTTATCTTTTAGCCTTTTACTGTGTGTTTTCTTGTTTTTCCTATTTTGAAGAACAGCTAAAAGAAATTGATCTGTGTCAAATCATAATTAAGCCATAGAGAAACAGGTTTTAATACATGATTAATTAAAGATTCCTAGTGACTGAACCTAAAATGTAAATTATAAATTACGAAAAATGCTTCAGCTACATTTATTTTATAGGAATTGTTTGGGGTGCCAATGATTGTGACACCATTTTACAGGTGTTTCTTAATGTTAATTTTATTATTTTCTATTCATGACTAAAGTATACTCAAATCAAAGAAAGGATTTTTCAGAGATTATGCTACTGTATTAAAAAATGAATAAAGATGTTTTGCCATGATTTAAAAAAGTCATGTAAATTTGTTTTTACTTATCTAAGTAATTTCTGTATTTTTCAGAAACATGCAGTGGTTTCTAAGGTCAAATTCTTTTCAATTTGAAAGAAACAAAGGTTAAGCAACCAGAGAGAAGCTCAACAAATGCACTCTACCTAAGCTTTATCAGGTCAAGCTGATGACACACTCCAGCATGGATGCCGTTACTGAGTGAAGGCAGCTTAAAGTCTCTACGCTGTTTTCTGTATAAGTGAGGTGCTTAAACATTTAGTTGGAGTATGCCCAGAGATGCACGAAGCAAAATTAAACTGTTGCCTAAATTAAAGAGATATTTTCTAATCATTCAGGCAGCGAGACAGCAACAAAGAGCGAGACCCCAGGTAACAGGAAGGCTCATTGTATCATGGAAAAATAGCTCAGATGAATCCTTCTGAGCTTTTAACTCTGCTTAGTTGCACAAGGTGCTGGATTTGGAAACATTGCTGGGTTTTTAAAATCTTAAGGTTAGGTAAGGGTGACATTCCTGAGGAAATACACGCAAAGACAGATGTTTATAGTAACAGTAGAAATGCAAACCGTGCTAATCACTACAATAAACCACTAAAGGAAGTTCAAAATATAATTTCTGTAATTATTAGGTTATCATTTTTCAATATCAGTGAAACCCTTGTTCACAGCAACTATTTTGTCACATATGTGGGGTGGAAGTCCCATCCATTTGTTTTCTACAGATAGTTAATGAAGTGCATCATCAATAGCTGTAAGTAATGTTCTATTTACTCTAATTCCTTGGGTGTTGCTGGGCTACTATAATTGTGACATCTGGTTGACATTGCCTCCTTTGGGATTACTGTATAACATTTACAACATTACACCCTAATGACTGTAAACGGCAAGTTTTGTAGAGTAATTAACTTTTAGATGTCTTTTGCAGCATTGCATCAGGTTCTTGTACCTTGCAGTGGCGGCTTACAGCGGTGCGTTGTCGTAATGTAATCCCAAGTCTAAATCAGCTCCTGTAATTCCTTCGTGCTACTTATTATTTTCACTTGCAATCGATATGATTATTGAGGTCACTAGAAATGATTTGGATCATTGTTGAGTAACAATAATTCCGGGACAAATCCTGCAAATTAGCTATCGTTAAAAGCATTATGATCCAAGCATGGGACTGCTGTTGTATTTTTTTTTTATCTGTCCCTAACAAATAAACTCAATATCAATTTTCATGACTTTTCCACCAAATGCTAGCTGTTACCATTCACTTACATTGTTTATGCTAAGCTAAAGCAAATGGACTGCTGCCAGATTAGAATGACTGGACTGTTTACAAACCGCTTTTTCTCACTTATCTAACTCTGGGGAAGATGGCAACAGACTAAATTTCACCTAGGGGTGGAATATCCCTTTAAGGAAAGAAATGGCTGCACCACTTCAAAGTGACGCAGACAGAGGCTGAAGTTTCAGCACAGCATTAATGCAGCAGGCCTACATGTGTCAGACACTGTTTATATCAAGCACAGAACTGAGGGAATTTGTCACTTATAATATCAAGTCAAATCCTTTTTCACTATTATGCTGCAGCTACGAAAAGCACATTAAACACAATAAGGGGATTTTATTGAGGTTTATCCAATCTGTATAGTAAATTTAAATCCTATAGAGCTTCAAAGCTTGCATTTGAGCAAACTGTACTTTTCTCTCTGATTACAAAGTTAAGCTTTAAGTTTTCATTATTTCTTATCTCTTTACATGCTGCTTAAAGCAACAAATCATCAAGAGTCCTGAAAATTTAAATTAGTTGTTCAGCGGCTGATGTGCTCTCAATCAAAACTGGCTGGAGCCCCTGTTCACCAAAGGAAGCTTAATCACTGTTTTTGTATCTAAAATGTGTATCTGCACAGCTAATTTGCATTTCTGTCATCTCCACGCGGGTTGGAGATTCTGCCTGAAGGGGGTGTGTTAATTATGTCTAATTTTACACTTCGTCTTTTTGAGAGGGACCCAATTTGGTGTCTGGCCCCCTTAGTTTTCTTAACCTGCCATTTACCACTCATCACCACCAAGTAAACAGCCTGAACAATGGATAATCAGAAAGGGGAATGATGAGGAGAGTGGCAGATGCGGCTCTGCATTGCAAAAATCGGCTGCCTCTGCTCCAAATCAATCGGCAATTAGCACCATTTCACCGCAGCTGTTATGGAGCGATTTATTTCGCTAGAGTGATCCCCCCCACCCCCCCTTCTCCTTTCCTGAGTGCCCAACATGTAATTGCAGAGCCCTCTGAGGCAAAGGTGAGGGAGGGAGAAAGGCAGTAAGAGGAATAGTGGAAGTGAGGAGGAGAGGATAAAACTCACACAGGAGTAAGGGATGAGTGAATTATCTGAGTTCAGCAGCACAGAAGGCTGCAGCTCTGAGTAGGGTCTGATGTTTGAACAACTAAGCGTTTTTTCAGAGAACGCGGATGAGCCTGGCTTTTTCTTCAGAAGCATGAAAAAAGTGTGAATTTCAAACATTTTCATCCCTGATCAAACATTTCTAGATCTAGCTGGGGACACTAACCCCTATTTTGACTGAGTATGATTCACCACAAACACTAAACCAATACCTAACCACTGAATTAATGTGTAGTAGCCTAATACTTTACTTTTCAGCTTCTGACCTACAAAATAAGTTTCCAAGACTTCCAACACTACTATTGGTCTAAATATACAAAAACTAATAAACCTATTAAACTGATACAACAGCTATCAAACCTTTTAAAATCAGTTTGAGTGATTTTAGTCACCTTTTGGAAGAATTTTTTTTTTTGTGAGGTTCTTTTAAAAGTCTACAAGCATTGAATATCTTACTTTTGCTCCCTGAGTTTGGACTAGTTAAAATGTCACTCTGCACCTGGGTCTTTCTGTAAAGTCATGGCAGCATATCTAAAATATTCAAAATAAAATGCAGCTTTGGAAGCTGAAACACATTTAGCACAATGCTATTTGACACTTTTCCAGCCAATCCAGGAGCACCATTCACTTCCTTGAGTGGAGATAAGAAAGGCCGTGGATGTTGGCTTCTGTGGTACTGCTTCACTCTTCATAATGATGCACATTAAGATATATTTGATGTTTAAACTATGAAAATAGGCAACTATAAGCATTTTTATAAGCATCAGTTCTTTTGTTCTTTTTGTGTCTCTGCTCTGTTCTTAAACCCCCAGTAGGTCACGGCAGATGGCCTTCGTACTGAACAAGGTTCTGGTTCTGCTGGAGGTTTATTGCTGTTAAAGGGGAGTTTTTCCTCTCCACTGTCGCTACATGTTTGTTCGGTGTGAAACATTGCTGGGAAGTCAACGACACAACGCAGGTGACTGTCTACTGTTGCTACACGTTCGCCCAGTAGGAGTGAATGCTGCCAGTCAACGACTCAAAGCAATTTGCTGGGTTCCCTTAGATAGAAATATTTCAAACTGATTCAAATAATGAACTGAAGGATTAATTGGAATGTATGTATGATTGAATTGAAATTAGTTTTCTTGAAAAGTGCCTTGAGATGACGTTTTGCAACTTGGCGCTATATAAAACTGAATTGAATTTAGAGGGGTTCTCAAGTATTTACTGATTTTAGCTATTTACAGGCAGTTGTGGTCTCACTGTAATTCTAAATTAGCTGGTTCAACAGGATGGATCTAGTGGCTAGTGCAAAAGGACCCATGACCAAAGCAGCTTAAAAAAAGAGATTCAAAAAGTTAAATTTTAAAGTTATTTGATGAAACTTGAAACCATCGTCATCTTTGACTTAGGTGGTTATCAACCAAGAAAAAGTAGCATGTAACCAATACATTTTTTAGTTTAAATATGTGTTTTTTTAAAGATTCCTAAAAAAACTAGCTTAAAAAGTCAAAAGTCAGTTCAACACGGTAAAACAATTTCACCATACCTTGTGAAAACTGCAACAATGGAGAAACAACCAGGAATACTGTTATTTTGTTAGAGCACAATTCAAACACACAAGATACAATTGCTTTTAGGGCAATATATTTTTTTTATTATAATGAGGATCCTTTTTTAATGGGGATTTTTTTTTCAGATGTTAACTTTCTGACTGTCCTATACAAATAAAATGAACCATAAAAATAAAAGAATGTTAATTTCAACTACTCAACTATATTTTAAGTTTTTCTATATTTTTTGCCACTTAACATTAGATTTAATATAAAATGCTTTTTTTTCTACCATAAGACAGATGTATGTTAAAACTTGCTGTTTGTTCAAGCATGCATTCCTCTTCCTGCTGTTTAAAATGCATTTCACTAGAGAATATTAAGGATCAACACATGCCTTTTTCTCCAGTCAAAGAGCCAATTTCTTACCTCAGACAACATGCAGAGGCACATTTTCTTGAGAAAAATCACACACAGAGCCATAGCAGTTACCATCTATAACCTACAATTATGGTTGGCCTTATGTCATATTTGTTCCATATGTCTACATGGAAGGAATCTGGTTTCTATGGAAATGCGTTTACATACCATAGTGGGAAATATAATTGTAATGACACACTGGTTGGAGGGAGCAGAGGAGAATGCAAGAAAATACAGACTGGATGCAATATATATATATTTTTTGTTTTTTTACCCAGATCAATTTGCTAATTAAAACCACCTAGAGCTGAGTTCAATATCATTGATTATCTCTGCATAATGACATCTGTCAAGACACTGGGATTTATCAAAGTGTAGGTTAACGGTTTTCAAAGGTGTCAAGTAACGAAGTACAAATACTTCGTTACCTTACTTAAAGTACAAATTTTGGATATTTATACTTTTCTAAAGTAATTATCTATGGGCCTACTTTTTACTTCTACTCCTTACATTTTCACGCAATTATCTGTACTTTCTGCTCCTTACATTTGAAAAATAGCCTCGTTACTCCTGTTTCATTAAGTCTTTTATTAAGAAGACGCAAAAAAAAATCTAAAATGCTCCAACTGGATAGAATTTCACAGTGGTTTGATCATCATTTTAAACATCTACCATTCGGACACCCCGCTGTATGCGATCCATTGCGGACTGTGCACACAGGGGTCCCGTTAACCAAATATTTTCCATATTAGTCCGTTTTTTTTACAACGGTGACGGAAAATCCGAAGGCCACTTGTCATTTTGACAGATTATAATTCACACCCCTGACCATTTGGTGCAGACGCGCAGACATTTTTAGGTTGTAGTTAAAGCGCGGAGTACAAGTAACTGAATCAATGAATAAATAATAAAAAGGTTTGCATGAAGCCATCTGAGCATCATCTCAGACCGGGAGGCTTTGGAACGTGACTGTTACCGTTGCGGCTGGTTAAAGATGCGCTTCAAAGAGCCCAGTGTTGTGCCAAACACCCATGCAGAAAGAACGCAGGCTCCAACATTTTCTGCTGCTGAAGCAATATGAGGCTGGGTTCAGAGAGTCTTTCCGACCTCTGATCACTTGAATCAGAGAAATGTTCCCAAATTTCAAAACTTTGGCTGAAGTGGAGCTTTTAGTTTCAGTCTCCAGTGCGTCAGCGCGGATTTAGCCTCTAGAACAGTGGTTCCCAACCAACCAGTGGTTCCCAACCAACCAGTGATTCCCAACCAGTGGTTCCCAACCTGACGTTCCCAACCTGACGTTCCCAACCTGAGGTTCGTGACACTGCCACAATCTCATCTGTGCTGAGGTTGTAAGACTTTTGGTGATACTATTCTTAATATATATAAGTATATATATATATATACACACACATACACAATCCACTTGACAGTCCAGCCAGGACAACGCAGACATATGTTGCTGAGTTCAACATGTCGGTGGTAGAGACTCAGGCAAATGCAGCATTACAATATATATAGGCAACTAGTCATCATATCTTCCACTCCATTAAAACACTTATTAATGCTCAGTAGTCCACATATGGTTGTTTAATGGATTTGCATTGCACTAATGAATACATTTTGATGGACATATATGCAGCTGAAACAGGTAGCCTAGTGTATCCCAAATGTTTCAAAATTAAACATTTTATGTAACATTATAATAATTATGGCCTTTCTTTTTTGGGGGGAGGTTTGGCTTAAGCTTTATTCTTTAATGTCATTTTTTAAATTGCATTACTTTTGCTTTTATACTTTAAGTAGTTTTGAATCCAGTACTTTTTTACTTTTACTTGAGTAAAAAACTTGATTTGATACTTCAACCTCTTCAGAAGTGTTTTTAAACCCTAGTATCTATACTTCTACTTGAGTATTGAATGTGAATACTTTTGACACCTCTGACGGTTTTAAAAGTAAATTCATCAGAAGCAAAAATATGTTCAAGCTAACGAATGCGAGCAAATTCAATAAGAACTACTGTGCTTTACCTAAATACTGGGATATTCTGTTCTAAAAAAAATATGTATTTATATATATATATATATATATATATATATATATATATATATATATATATATATATATATATATATATATATTAATCATTATAAAGGAAAATTTAGCTGTTCAACCAACTGTGAAATAAAATAAACAAGCCTAATAACTGCCTGTGCCACTTTTTGTGGCAAAAACTGCCATCAAGAAACACCTGTAAGCGCAGATCTTACAAGTGATGTTGGAGCAATTTTGTCGCGGACAGTGACGTCGTGAAACCTAAAACTCTGGTATTTTCCGTCCACAAGCAAACGCTTAAAACGGAGAAAATGCAAATCTTCACTTTGGTCGGAGTTTTCTAAAAAGGATCATTTTTGGTGTCCTAAATCTGCGTTTTCGTGTGGATGACAGGCCAAATTGTAGATGAATATTTTTGTTTTGTGAACTGCCCGGCTACGTGTGGACAAGGCATTAGACTAGGCCATTCGATATATTTTAGGCATTCAGAGATGGATTTGCTGGTGTGTTTTGGATGGTTGTTTTGCTGCATAACTGAAGTGCATGTTATGCTGCGTTCACACCGCACGCCTTGTCGGCGTCAAAAAACGCTCACAATGCGACTAGTTTGAATTGTATACACTTTTAAGCCTGAAGCTTGCAAAGCCTGCCACTTGCTGAGCAAAAAAAGTGCGTGGGCGGGGCTTCCTCTGTTGCCGGATGTTTTAAACAATGGCGGATCATATCGAGAGAGTGGCTTGGCTTTATTTACTAAATAAAGCTAGACAACGTCGACGTTGGGTTCATTAGCACCGTTTGTGGATACACTTCATTCTTGAGAGGCATTCTGAGTTTGGAGAGTTTAACCATTTGCTCCAGGAGCTGCGTATAGATGAGGTTCGCTTTCAGTGCTACTTTAAATGTGTATTGACGTCACTACAGTGAGATGTTCTGATTGGTTGACTCTCATGGGACGCCGCCGAAGGTTCAGTAAGATGAACTTCTGCGCTGCTGGCTTTTTCTGCTTTAAGTTGGGAAAGCAGCAAACTTTTCAAAAATTGCCGTAACCAAAGCACACAAAGCGCCGCAGAGAGACAGAGACCCTCTGACGGCCTCAACTATAGACTTAACATGTAATCTTGCAGTTCTCTGCGGTGACGCTTTTGGCAGTGTGAACGCGGCTCCAAGGTCACAAACTGGACTTTTTGGAAGAGTGCACAGTTCATTACAGCAGATTCTCCAAGATCTGAAGGCGCAGACCACCAACCAACACCATGTTTGATTGTCTGTATAATGTTATTTTACTGTAATACTATGTTAGTTTGATGTAAAAGGACTAAACATTTTTAAAAAGTCCATTCAGGTTCATTTCGCAGACTATTTAAATTAACTGATTATTTAAATCTTGGGGATTATTAAGATGTTTTCAGCAAGGGTGAGATGGGCCTTTGTTTTCTTTCTTGGTCAGAAGTGGTACTGGACTTTGATCTAACCCATTGGTCCCTTTTTGCCCAGTCTGTTTCTTCTTATTATTAAAGCTGAACAGTGATTCTAGCCTCCACCTGTGGACGGTGGTATTGTACAAAAAGGCGCTTGTTCTGACGCCAAAAAGTCAAAAGAAGAAATCAACAAGAAACAGTGCAGTTGTACATTTTCTTTAATTAAAAAAGAAGCTATCCCTTCAGTAATGTAACTCATTCGCCCCACACATTTAGACTAATTTTCCCTCCAGGTTCTCTGATGCCACAATCTTCTCTCTACCTCAACACACAGAGACAGGCAGCTAGCCTTGCTACCCAAGAAGCCTCAGCAACGTGGGTGTTTTGAGTACTGAATCTAAGGCCTGCTCTACACAGAGACAAAACTGGTATACTTTCAAAAACAAAGTATGTAAAAAACGGCACCACATAATTAGAACGTTTGTCCACAATAATTCACACAAACTGGCTTAAAATGCTGCAGTACATTCGCCGGGTCCACTGGTGGCACTGTGACACTGCCAGAAAAACAGAAAAGAACACAGAGCATGCTCTAGCATCAAATGAGAGCTTTATTTAAAAGCATATGGTGTCTGTGTTTCTCTGTGTTTCTGTTTTTGCTGCTGGTGATAGAGGAGGGACAGTAAATCGTGTTCTAGGATCCATAATTTCAGTATTTACTTTATTAGGACAGGGACACCGTAAGGCGTCATGTTCGTTTATTTTATCACAGAGTTGCACATGCGCGATAAAATCGGAATGGGGTGCCGAAGTCATCCATTCAGAATAAATGCCGAAGAGCTCATAATCACAGAGACAAGTGAGCTGGCATTGTGAGATTTCTCCACTTTAGGACCCGGTTTCAAACATGATTGTTTACGGTGTCCTGAAATGCCGGCTCCTTGTGGATGAGACACCTATTTGATGAAATATCTTTGTTGCTACACTTGGTTTTATCTCCATGTAGACGGGGCCTAAAATAGCAAGAAGCATCAATCACAGTATTTTTGTGGACCTTTTTGCTAGAAGACATGGCAACAGGGAAATTAAACTGTTATAAAATTCTGAAACAAATATTAAAATAATTGAAATAGCAGTTTGAAATATATTTTTTCTGAAATGTTTGTTTCTCAAACTCAATGTAAATGTGTTGGATTCATACTGTCTTTTTAATGAAAAACAGTGAAGGGGCATCCAATACACAGACATAGGCTGAACTCTACCTTGAGTTAACACAGGGAGGACCAATTTGGTGTGCCACCCTAAAATTTTCACTGGTCCCGTTATGGCTCCCCCTTTAAAGGAGTCATAACCTAGTATAACCTTGGATACCCACGCTCTATTATAGTCTTTCAGGCTATTCTAAAAAAGAAAAGTTGAAAAAAAGTGACAAAACTAAACACAGAGCTCCTCTGACCCTTATTTCTCAAGGCATTATTGTCTCGCGAGATCTGATGTGATATTTTGGCTGTCGTGGACGGGCATTGTAATAATGCAAATGAGGGACGTGTTGATTGGTGGCAGGAAGGAGGGGGGTTGACACCGCAGGTAACGCTCCAGCATATCTAACCCATATCTACTACTCCCACTAGCATACAATAGCCATATTAGCAGTTAGCTGCTGTTTACTACACACAGCAGAGCAATAAAAACACAGCCTTACCGTTTCCATTGCAGGCAAGTCTCTGAGTGTTGGAATGGCCCCTTTTTCCAAATGGAGCTTTGATGCCAACATTTCTGCATCTTCCACGGTCAAGTTCGTACTTTGAATTGGTGATGTGTCGGTCGCGAACGAACCGGCTCTAAGAGCTAACTATTTGAAGTGAACGATGAGAGCCGGCTCGTCATTGGGAGCCGTTTTTTTATTTTTTCATTCCCCCCCGCTTGTTTTGGTACATTTGGTAGACATCGTTTTACATTAATATTGTTAATAAATACACTTTAAGCAACAGAAAATGTGAGGAGCCACTTGGGAGCCGAAAGGCTCTTTATGGTGAGCCAAGCCAAAAGAACTGGCTCTCCAAAAATAGCTGGAATTCCCATCCCTAGAATTCAGTAATGGCGACGCTCGACTGAATATGAGGGGGAGAGGGGCGAGGGGGAAGGCGGGCTTCCAGCAGCATAGGTCTGCGATGTCTATATATGGTATATCCTGCACCGACTTGACGTCAAGTCGGCCAGAAATTAAAATCACGTATTTGAGTGTGCGTGCACGTAGGCTGGATGACGAACCCAGGGGTAAACAAACGCTTCACTTTTAAATATCGGCTTCCCGGCCAGTGTATAATCGTTAGGCAATCATAACATACATTTTTTAACGTGGAAAAGTGAAAATTACAGGTCATGACTCCTTTAAATATTTTCTGGGGCGCCACTGGTTAAGATATTAGCTAAATTATTGCCATGGCTTGACTGTAGTTTGCTGGTAACCCTTTCTAGATTGAAAGATAATGTATTAACTACTTGTTTCTCATCTGCTGTTGAATGTCTTTGGATTGGGGAATGATGTGTTGTTGTTTGAGATATTCTAGCCTATTTCATGTTGTCAGACAGGCTCTTGTAAGAGATTTACTGATTCTGAATTTAAGGTATGGATCTCGCTAGTCAAAGTTAATTCAGCTCCAAATAATGAGGTGGGTCACAGTGCAAGGCTGGTTTGGATAGCTTCTTTCTTCCTTTAATTGATAAAATCCTTATTTAAACACTGAATTTGCATTTAATGACATTAAAATATTGATGTGACAAAAAATGCTGAAATATATAAGGGGCAAATACCTTTTCAGAGTGTGTATACTGCTATTAACACAAACTGTGAACCTTTATGGAACATACCAAGTACTTGAGCAAACTAAAGCTGAAGTTATTTATTATAGAAGCATTTTTCAATGACATGACTGACGTGCCCCACATGTAAATGATGAGGGGAAAAGTAATGTGTTGGGGAACTTGACATCTTCACTGAGTTCTCATCTCGATTATATTTTTCTTATGTGATAACCAGAAGTTGCCATCTCCAGGGCATATCTTTCCCCTCCCCATCATCAAGTCATCTGGCAAACTCAAACTCTTATCAACCAGTCTATAGAAAAAAGTATGAAATAAAGTTCTCATAAGAAATGGTGCTGATATGTTAGCCTGCTGGCAGCAGTTTAGTGATTTTATCTGCTGCAGTGAGGAAAGCACTAATTTAGAAAATTTCTTTTTTTTTTCACCTTTCTATCTGCTTATAACTTTACACACAAAATGTTTTCTTGGTTATCTTGAATGTACAGTTCTCTCCATCCTTATTGGCATTTGACCATACCACTGCACTGAGACTGGCTTGGTAAAGGTTTTTAACATATATCTTAACAGCGAGGATTGTAAATCTTCTTTGTTTGGATCCCAGCACTATGTTTTATATAGTTAAAGGAGTCATGACCTGTAATTTTCACTTTTCCATGAGAAAAAAGATATGTTATGATTGCCTGACGATTATACACTGCCCGGGAAGCCGATATTTAAAAGTGAAGCGTTTGTTTACCCCTGGGTTCGTCAACCAGCCCACGTGCACGCGCACTCAAATACGTGGTTTTAATTTCTGCCCGACTTGACGTCAAGTCGGCGCAGGATATACCATATATAGACATCGCAGACCTACCTATGCTGCGGGAAGCCCGCCCTCCCTCTCTCCCCCTCGCTCCTCTCCTATGGAGGACTACGGGGGTCATTGGAAAAGCAATACAGCATTTTGACGAGGAGTGCTTACTTGTGAATTAAAAATATAGATTGCTAAATATAATTTCAAATTCAACAATTAATCCAAACAAAAAAAGACACATTTGAAAAGCATTTTGTAATTGCACATTTTAAATTGAAATACTAAAGAGGAATGGCTAATTGTATTTATTATTTGATTATTAAATACTGTGATATACATTTTTTTTTCAAATCCTATTTCAAAATGGTGAATTAAATAACACAATTAATAAATTAGATTGTAAATATCTTTCCTTTTCATACATTTAAAAAAGTTATTCCCTTTTCTACATTCGTTTTCTCTTTCCAGCTCCCATTTTCAAATCCTTTTTGCAATTGCATTTCCTAAATGGTTTACCCTCTCCTTTTAGCATTCGAGTGACCCTCCTGGTCCCTGAGCACAGTGAAAACTAAGTTCAACCAATCACAGCTGCTCCTCGAGTGTAACCAGCTCTCTCGTTGGTTAGACACGAGCTGTGCAGCTCGGCAAGATCCACCCAAATGTGTCTGTCTAACCAATGAGAGAGCACTCATCGTCAAAATGCTGTATTGCTTTTCCAGTGACCCCCGTAGTCCTCCATACTCTCCACCTCATATTCAGTCGAGCGCCAGTGTTGCCAACTGTCTGACAGAAAGTAGCTGAAGTTGCCCCAGAAAGTCGCTAGATGTCGCCAGATTACGTCATACGTTAATTTGCATAATTATATCATCACGTGATGACGCATGAAAAAGAAAGGAGGAAATAATTATGTTTAGATTAGGTTAGATTAGATTAGAACATGTTATATTATTTTGCCTGAAGTAAAATGTGAGAAACCTGGTACAAAATTTACAAAATATCAAATTGCAACTGGACATCAAAGACCTTTTAAACAAAATTTAAAGTTCTGAAGAAAAAAAAAACGTTTGCTGAGATATCTGAAGAAGATGAAATTAATAGAGAGAATATAGTTTCTTGCTTTTTAGTATTTTGTAAATATAAGTAGGCCATATTTAGCATGCATCAAATCTTTATTGCTTATGGTATTATTTTCAGTGGGGTTTTTTTTGTCATAAGTTTTAAATGTCTTACGTTTTTGAACTCACCATACGTTTCGAACGTTCCTTAAATGCACCACAGGTGTGAGATGCCGATGCAGTACAGACAACCTTCTTGTTAGAAATAGCTACAAAGTCGCTAAGTTGGCAACACTGTCTAGCGCCGCCATTACTGAATTCTGGTGATGGGAATTCCAGCTCTTTTTGGAGAGCCAGTTCTTTTGGCTTGACTCACCATAAAGAGCCTGCTCTTTATGCTCCTCAGATTGTATGTTGCTTAAAGTGTATTTATTACCAAAATTAATGCAAAACGATGTGTACCAAATGCACCAAAACAAGCAATAAAAAACGGCTCCCAATGACGAGCCGGCTCCCATCGTTCACTTCAAAGAGTTTGCTCTTAGAGCCGGTTCATTCGCGACCGACACATCACCGATTTCGAAGTACGAACTCCACCGTGAAAGATGCAGAAAGTTTCTTCACGCAATCAGTGAAGAGATAGAAATTCTGTAAATGTTGTATGAGGGTTTAATTTTGTAGTGCATGTGGCAACACTTAGAAACAGTGAACAATCAAGAGGAATGTGGTACATCCTGTGTGCCTTGTGTGAAGAAGCTGTGACCATTCTGTGAACGAAGATCTATATGGGAGGAGTTTTAACTTGTTTCAATAAAAACCTTAAGATGAGATAAAGCTGTGCTCAGTTACTAGAACTGAGTCCAGCGAATGACGTCTCGCTGTTAAAATATATAATTGTTTTTCTTATTGCTCCTTTTTACAGAAATTAACGAGCACGCGGGAAGGTGAAATGAGAGCTCAGAGAGAGCTCAGGGTCATAAATTAAATGTGTCTGTTCCTTTAAGATAGGCTTTAAATTAGAGTGAAAACACCTTCTCAACATCAGCTAAAACCATTTCTACCAGAAATGTAGTGCACACGTGAGTTGCTCTGTTGTTGACTGCCAGAATCAACATGGAAATATTTTTTCTATTTTTTTTACGCCGGAATCCTATACGAATTTGGGACAATATCAGGCGAAGTTGGCATCGAAGCTCAGTTTGGAAAAAGGGGCCATTCCAACAATCAGAGGCTTAAGCAAACACAGCCTTACCGTTTCAATTGCAGGCAATTGCCTGCAATTGAAACGGTAAGGCTGTGTTTTTATTGCTCTGCTGTGTGTAACAAACAGCAGCTAACTGCTAATGTGGCTATTGTATGCTAGCGGGAGTAGTAGATATGGATTAAGCATTACCTGCGGTGTCAACCCCCCTCCTTCCTGCCACCAATCAACACGCCCCTCATTTGCATTATTACAATGCCCGTCCGCGACAGCCAACATATCGCATCAGATCTCGCGAGACAATAATGCCTTCAGAAATAAGGGTCAGAGGAGCTCTGTGTTAATTTTTTTTCAACTTTTTTTTTTTAGAAGGGCCTGAAAGACTATAATAGAGTGTGGGTATCCAAGATAATATTAGGTTATGACTCCTTTAATCAAAACATAACGATTGAAACAGTGGCATAGCAAGCTTTTCAAAACCGGGGGGGGTATGGGAGATTATGAGCTACATTGACTGGGTCTATCTCTAAAAATCTACTGAAAAATACTTTTTCACACGTCACATACGTAGTAGCTCAAGAAATATAGAACTATGACCTAAAATACACAATTTAATCCAGAATATTTGGATGGTTAACTGAACATTCTAAGACTACAAAATACAAGTTTTTATTTTATGATGTTTCCTTACTTTTCATTTAAATCCTATGATTTTGTTTTGTAATTTCTGCTCCTTCGTGCAGTATTTGATTAGCTGGTTGTAAATGGTTCTTTTTTATCCAACCTTGTCAGCCATTTTTAAACCAACACGGTATATTTACATATTACAGGAATTTTTTGGTTGTCTTTTTTATATATTCAAATTCAACTGTCTTTATTGAGAGCAAAGTGGAACTGAAATTCCAACTCCTTGTTGGAGTTCAAAGCTGATTCTGAATATAGTATTTCCAAGGAATACTCTGATTGGAGGAAAAAGATCTGTTTGTGACTGGCTGTTTGTGTGGTTTATTTACATACACAGGTCCGAACGTGAGCACAGAGCACATAAATGAGAAGCAGAAAAGTCAGAGCAGAGCGTGTGCGAGAACAGCGACAGAGCTGAGCATAAGCACTGAGCATTTGGAGCAAGAGTTCATCAGAGTTTAGCTTGTGCCAAAACACGTATTAATGTATTATGTTAGATTTAAACACACAGATGGTGTCACACCACAAAATAGTGTTTATTTACATAGAAATATGCGCTTTCATTCGTCATTAGCACAGGTTTGGGGAACAAAGAAAACACCATATAGTTTTGAGCAAAACTGCTGGAAAAGTGGGGATGTTGAAACACACAGATTCCCCGCTATTGTGACGCCCATGGATTGATAGGTAAGAAAAGTAGGCGGGATTATCTGGTGCTGTGCTAAATTGGCTCAAATCTTCCTTTGCAGCCTGGGACTGCTTTGTTATTTAGCAATCATGAATCTAAATAAAGATCACATATGAGATTCCTCAAGGGTCCTTTGTTGACCCACTTTAATTTAGTATTTAATGTTTTCTCTAACTCTTAACCTTTTTATGTTTATAAAGTTATGTAAATATTTGTATATTTATAAATTGTAGACTGTTACAGTTTTTCTCAATTGCTTTGATTCATTTCGAATATCGC
The DNA here is from genome assembly GCA_963556495.2 of Valencia hispanica. Classification (NCBI taxonomy): domain Eukaryota; kingdom Metazoa; phylum Chordata; class Actinopteri; order Cyprinodontiformes; family Valenciidae; genus Valencia; species Valencia hispanica. The sequence goes on from OY747714.1 coordinate 30,482,863, forward strand.
TGTTAACATCACCATAACAGCTAGTGTAGTTCTCAAAACAATTAATACGAACTACGAAATCTAGTTGATAGCCTGCAAAAGTGCGTCACTTGGTCAAAAGGGATAGTTTATTCCTCAAAATTAAGTATTCATGTCACTGACAGTGTCAGTGTTATCAAGTCCTGATCCGGCTGTTTATGAACAAGATATTTAAATGGCCTTGCCATGTTTTCATTATGACAGTTCACTCTGGAAGTGTTTTCCAATGCTATAATGGGACACTTGAAAATAAAAGTTACAGCAAATGAGGTAAATGAGTACAAGAAACCAAATCTGAATGTTTTACATTTTTACTGCATATAATTACGATTAAAAAATTTTCACAGCATTGTACAAAAGCAAAGTACAAACTTTGCATACTCTATGTTCTGCTCAGTTCATATATGCTTGCTAATTAAGAAGTTGGTGAAATTCAACTCAGAATGACTGTGGAGAGTAGGTTCATACCATTTATTTGATAAAGCCCCTTTTAAAACAACATGGCAGTTGACCGTTGGTTACAACTAATGCTTCACACATTCTTCCACATAAGGGAAAGCTGAATTTCACCTGAGAGAAAGTGTTCATTTTGGGAGACATTAACAGAAAAAAAATATAAAGAAATGCATAAAGATGACAGATTTTGACAAATAGTTCAACATTTTTGTTTGTGATAACTAAAGCAATTACATGAGGACTATTAGTTTTATATGGATTGACTGTTCAGCATTAATAGGTATTGTTCATTTTGACTTATATGAGATAAGCAAATGATAATGTTCTAAAACAGAATTGTCTGCTAGCACTTGATGCCTGTTCAAAAGGATTTGCAACTTGTGGGAAGGAATGGGAAACTAGTACTATGATATGCAAAAATGAATAAATGTTGTAGAGGTTGAACTAACAGCTATAAGATTTTTAAACCTGATTGGAGAAATTTGCACCAAAGGAATTAAAAATAAACTGTAATATCTACTAAAATAGAAATCTATCCCACTGACATAACGATTTTCAGTTTAAGTTGTTTTGAACTGCTAAGGTCAGCTAAAACAGAATCTTGGCACGTTTCCACTAGGGAAGTTCAGTGCATTTCTGGGAGGAGGGAAGGGGACATGGGAAAATGCGCTGGCTCGGTCCTCTCAGCCATTGTATCTCCATACAAAATTGGCGCTTTAAGGAAGGAGTAGCATCACTGATCAGCACCTAAAGGCGCTCACTGCATCAGAGAATAACGAGATCAACAATGGAAGAAGCATGGATGGTTACTGCCTTTCTGTTTGCTATGTTGTTAGATACAGAAATAGTTGGTTCACTTGTTATAGCTTTCGTTATTTTCTTTTTCTCCCATTTTGCTTCACTAGCAACTCTTCCAATTTTACAAATGCCAGTTGTTTGGCGACGTCTGCTGATATTATTTCCCACTGAGATACAACTAATCAGCATGAATTAACCACAAGTCCCAGCAAGTGACTCTGCCGGGCGATTTCCAAGTACATACCCTAAAGCAGGTACTCGCTTGGTTCCTGAAATGGCACAGAAAGCAGCCCTATTGGGCCGGGCCGGCGAAATGGAGACACGTGCATGCTGGGAACATCCAGTGAAATTACTCGGAGTTTCCGATATTGGAAACCGGCCTATTGTACATCTATATCTGTTTGGTTTCAGTTTGAAAATGTATTTACGCTTCCTGCTTCGCTGCAATCGGCTGCTTCGCTACTTTGCTCTCCCTTCTGCTTGCATTTTTCAGCTTATTTTATTATTTTATTATTTTAATAATATTTATTAAATTTATTATTTATTATTTTAATAATACTCTTAAACCTGTTAAGATGGCCTTATTAAATGTTAGGTCTATAGTAGGGAAGACATTTTTAATCAATGATCTTATCACTGAGCATGGCCTTGATTTTATGTTTTTAACTGAGACTTGGTTAGATAAGAATAGCAGTGTTTCTCTTATCGAATCAACCCCTCCCAACTTTAGTTTTGTCAACCAGGCCAGACAGAACAGGAGAGGTGGAGGAGTTGCTGTTTTATTTAATGAATCATTCCAGTGTAAGCAGTTATCTCTTCGAAGTTTTCCTTCTTTTGAATATGTTGCTGTACAGCTGAAGGCCTCATCTAAAGCCATGTTTGTTAACATTTATCGGCCTCCAAATCACTGTGCTGACTTTAATGATGATTTTAGTGAACTGCTGTCTATAATCTGTGTTGATTTTGACTGTATAATTATTGTTGGTGATTTTAACATCCATGTTGACAATCCCCAGAACAAAGGGTCTAAAGACCTGAGTAACACTCTGGACAACTTTGGGCTGACTCAGCATATAACAGAGCCCACACATAATACGGGTCATGTTTTGGACTTACTGATCTCGAAGGGTCTGGGCATTTCCAAGATTAATGTGCGTGATGTGGGCTTGTCTGACCATTGTTGTGTTTTCTTTGAGAGTATAATTTCGATTCACATAAATGTTTTAACGGAGGTTATCACAAAACGATGTATAACTGAAAACACTAGTGAGATCTTTAACCAGGTCTTCTCTCTAACACCTGCCCTGTCAGGGGGTTCAGTCAATGAACTGGTCAACAGCTTTAATGCTAAAATATTAAATGTTATGGATAATATTGCTCCCACAAAGGTGAAGGTTATCTCTGGAAGGAAAAGCCGAGCGCAGATGGAGAAAAACAAAACTTCAGGTTCATTTTGACATCTATAAAGAGAAACTTCACTCTTAGAACTTACAACTGAGGAATGCAAGGAAGTCATATTTTTCTGACATCATCACCAGAAAGAGTCATAGTGCTTGCACATTATTTGCTGTTGTCGACAGGCTAACAAACTCTCCTGTGTCAGTAGCACCTGAACTCTATTCCACCAAGGCCTGCAATGACTTTGCCAAATTCTTCACAGACAAAATCCAAAATATTAGACAAGCGGTTGGTTCATTAACGGCAGGTTCAGGTTATTTACAGTGTCCACGGAAAATCCGTTTAAACACCATGAAACAGTTTTATCTCATAAACAGCAAAGATCTGGAGGACATCTTACGTCAACTGAACTCCTCCTCTTGCTGCTTAGACATCCTGCCCACAGGCTTTTTCAAAAAGGTCTCAAAGATCTTGGAGTCAGATCTGTTACAGATTGTGAACTCATCTTTAATGTCGGGTGTTTTCCCAGAGCCCCTGAAAACAGCTGTAATTAAACCCCTGCTGAAAAGAGACAATCTGGACAAGACACAAATGAACAACTAAAGGCCCATCTCCAATCTTCCATTTTTAAGTAAGATCATTGAAAAGGCTGTTTTTCATCAGCTAAATGACTTCTTAAGACAAAGCAACTGCCATGACGTCTTTCAGTCAGGTTTTAGACAGCACCACAGCACTGCGACTGCTCTGACCAAAGTCATCAATGACATCCGTTTGAATACTGACAGTGGAAAAATGTCAGTGTTAGTTTTACTGGATCTCAGTGCTGCATTTGATACTGCTGACCACATTATTTTACTCAAACGACTGGAGAACTGGGTGGGTCTCTCTGGCACCGTACTAAACTGGTTCAAAACGTACTTAGAGAACAGGAAGTACTTTGTGTCAATAAGTAACTTTACATCCGAGCAGATGGGAATTACATGTGGGGTTCCCCAGGGTTCCATCCTGGGACCTCTTCTGTTTAACATCTATATGCTCCCACTGGCACAGGTAATAAATAACAACAATATAAGTTACCATAGCTACGCAGATGACACACAGATATATATTAGAATGTCACCAGAAGACCAAGGGCCTGTACAGGCTCTTGGCAAATGCATTGAGGAAATTAATGACTGGATGTGCCACAATTTTCTGCAGTTGAACAAAAACAAAACTGAGGTAATTGTCTTTGGAGCTAAAGAGAAAAGATTGAAGGTCACCACAGGGCTTCAATCCATACACCTAAAAACCACCAACCACGTCAGAAATCTGGGTATAGTGATGGACTCAGACCTAAACTTTGAAAAACACATTAAGGCCATCACAAAATCAGCCTACTATCACCTTAAGAATATCTCAAGGATAAAAGATCTGATGTCTCAGCAGGACCTGGAAAAACTAGTCCATGCATTCATCTTTAGTCAGTTTGATTATTGTAACAGCGTCTTTACAGGTCTACCTAAAAAATCAATTAGGAAACTGCAGCTCATCCAGAACTCTGCTGCCCGAGTTCTCACAAAAACCAAAAAAGTGGACCACATCAGTCCAGCTCTGAGGTCTTTACACTGGCTGCCTGTCTGTCAGAGGATAGACTTCAAAGTTCTGCTGCTGGTCTATAAAGCTCAGAATGGTTTAGGACCAAAATACATTGTGATCTCCTGACCCAGTATGAACCTACTAGACCCCTCAGGTCATCTGGATCCGGTCTTTTATCAGTTCCCAGAGTCAGAACCAGACATGGAGAAGCTGCGTTCAGCTTCTATGCTCCACTTGTCTGGAACAAACTCCCAGAAAGCCTCACATCAGCTGAAACACTCAGTTTATTTAAATCCAGGTTAAAGACCCACCTGTTCTCAGCTGCTTTTGATTAGATTTTTATTCTAAGTTTTAAATCGGCATGGCTTCTTTTAAAATTCTTTAAGATATTTTTTTTTCTCATTTTAATTCATGGTTTTTATTCCTGTACTTTTGCTTTTTCTGCACCCTGCTGTAATGCTTTTGATGTTTTATGTAAAGCACTTTGAATTGTCTTGTAACATGAATTGTGCTATACAAATAAACTTGCCTTGCCTTGCCTTGCCTTGCCTTGCCTTGCCTTGCCTTGCCTTGCCTTGCCTTGCCTTGCCTTGCCTTGCCTTGCCTTGCCTTGCCTTGCCTTTCAACAAGTTCTTAGTGATGTGAAATCTTTCTCCTACAGGTAAGGGAACTTCACAATCTCTCTTTAAAAATGCAAATTGTTTAACACTCCTCACTTGAATGTCATCCCCTATCATCTATCTACGCTATTTTAAATACTGGGTAACAGAAACTGACCCTTGTGTTATTTTATATTTATTATCTTAGAACAACAGGAACTGAAAGTTTAGTAATGAAAAATGTCCTGGCACTGTGTTCAACTTAGAGAATATTATAAATAGTGCTTGCGTTTATAGGATTTCTGAGGGGTGCCAATACTGTGTGGCACAGCTGAGTAAAAAAAATAAAATAAAAAATAAAAAATATATATATATATGTGTGTGTGTGTTTTGTATTTTCCCTCCTTCGTCCACTTGCAATTGTAAAATAAGCCGTCTTCAAAAGATATATTGCCTCAAATTACGTCTACAGTCCCCCCCGCCCCCGTTGCTGATGGCACTTTGGGAGAAAAGTGATAGCGAGTTTTGAAAAAGCAAAGTGGCCCGGTTTTTATGACCTATTGCCTTGTCTGCCGTCTGCAGGGATCAATTAGTCTTCCTTGTGTAATGGCTGAGAGCAGAAAAAGCTCAAAAACATATACTTTCTCTAGAGTAATAACTGGCTTCTGGTGTCTGGGCAGTAGTGCAGTGGCGCTTCGTGTTTGTCAGATCGAGGGTCATAATACGAGTGTCAAAGACATTGTACACAAATACAAAAACAGCTAATTTGTTACAGCTCATGTTGAAATGTGAAATATCACAATTATGGTTTCTGCTTTTACTCTGCTATAATTTATCCAAGCTCCAGCTCTCTAACATGTGAATGGATGTTCTCTTGTCGTTGTGTCTTCACTGCTTTGATGGAGTTTCAGGAAGAATGAAGTACTGTCACGGCTGTGCAGCTGACAACATCAAAGCACTATATTTATTGGATCTTACTCAGGAGGTAAACATAGCATGATTCAAGAGAGATGCTCTTTTCCCATGCTGTATGTTTTCTCTGAACGTCACAAAGTCCATCTTGTGCTAAACAATCAATAGCTTCCCCTCTGGCAGCCTCGGGGTGATCTGGCAAAGCAAAGGGAGAGAGAAACTTTGTATGTTTACCATGAAAAGAAAAAGAAACTATCTGCAGGATTTTTTTTAAACCTCTGGGCTAAACGGGGACAGAAGCATTTTCCTTTTTTACCAACTTTTTCCTCCTTTGGATGACAACTCGTCGCTGCCATCAGCAGGACAAATGTTAATTGAGAGTAACACTCAGAGATATTCTTTTGAAAAGGGTCAGCGTACTGGAAAATGGTGCACTTTATCAATCTTCAAATTGTTTTTCAATCTAAAAAAGAATAATTTTTTTTCTAAACAACATCTCATAAAGACTAAAGGATTTTCCATAGCTTTTCATGTTGCTACCATAAATGTCTATGACTCTTAGAACTGTTCAGATCCTTGTTTAAATGGGTGTTTTTTACTGCTGTAAAAAAGATTAGACACTTTTAAAAGCTTTATCCCACAAGTAATTGGAAACGGAGTACAAACAGGGTTTCCACGCCTTCTGGAAAAATATAAAAACGTAACTAAAAGCAAGAACATTTTTTGTTTTTATAGACTTTGTTCTTGTTCTCTAAAGGCAGTGTCTTTCTTCCTGTCCTTACTTTCTTTCCTTTCCTCCCACATATATTTCATTCTTTCCATGCTTCCCCTTTTCCTTATGTCTTCTCTTCTATCCATATTTTTTTCTTCCTTGTGTCATTCGTCGTTTTTTCCTGTAGCCTTATTCCTTAGCTTCATCGTGTCTTTTCCTAATTTCTTCTGTCCTTTCACCTTTTTTTCCCTCATCCCATATATCTGTCCTTTTCCTTTCATTCCATCCTTGTGTCCTGCCTTCGTTATGCCTACTGTAATGCCCTGCTTTCTGGTCTTCCCAAAAAGACTACCTCAAGCTTACAGCTTTTACAGAATTCAGCAGCACGTGTCCTGACGAAGACCAGGAGGCGGGAACACATTACACCTGTCTTAGAATCACTGCATTGGCTCCCCGTAAGTTTAAGGATCGATTTTAAGATTATTTTAATAATTTTTAAGTGTCTTAATGGTCTTGGGCCTTCTTATCTTTCGGAATTTATTTTACCGTATGAACCTTTGCGGTCTTTGCGCTCCTCTGGCAGCCGTCTCCTTGTCACCCCCAAAGTCAGGACACACACTCATGGTGAGGTGTCTTTCCATTATTATGGCCCTCATCTGTGGAACAAGCTGCCGGAGAACCTCAGGGCCGCTGAGAACGTTCATGTTTTTAAGAGCAGGCTCAAGACTCAGCTTTTTAACATAGCTTTTAACTGATTATTATTTATTAAATTTGTTTAATTGCTCTGCATGTTTTATTTGATTGAATTCTTTTTAGTTAAGCTTTTAGCTGGCTATTTATCAATTATCGTTTATCTGCTTTGCATTTTTATTTGATCATATCTTATAATTGTTTTAATTTTAATATTTTAACTTATTTTAGTCTTCCTTCCAGTGTTTCCTCTATGGGAGCCCTCTGCCTCAGGGGCGGTGGTCGGCTGTGGGTGCCTTGGTGCTCTCCAGGTGGTGCTTGGGTGGAGGTGGGGGTACCAGCCCTCCCTCCTCTGGGCTCCCTGGGTCAATGCCTTGGCTGCTGCTGTTGATCTGCTGCTGCGGATGTAGATGCTTTTGTGTATTGCTTTTGTCTATTGTTGCTTTTATGTGTGTGTGTGTGCATGCATGGGGGGGTATAGCTGTGGTGATGTTTTTTACTTTGGGGTTTTGGGAAAGGGAGGTGGGGGGGTTGTTCATTTTTAATCTGTAAGGCACTTTGAGAAGCTTTGTTATGGTTTGAAAAGTGCTTTATAAATAAAGTTTGATTTGATTTATCTTCCTTCCTTCCTTCCTTCCTTCCTTCCTTCCTTCCTTCCTTCCTTCCTTCCTTCCTTCCTTCCTTCCTTCCTTCCTTCCTTCCTTCCTTCCTTCCTTCCTTCCTTCCTTCCTTCCTTCCTTCCTTCCTTCCTTCCTTCCTCCCAGTCTTGATAGTTCAAAAATAGAAAGGCAACTGGACCTCTCTTGTTATCTTAAAGACATTTCATCTCTCATCAAAAGGCTTCTTCAGTTCTGAAACTTGCTTGGGAGTATGAGGCTTAGGAACAATCATACTAATAGGGCAATAGAGACCACTAATGAGGCCATTGTTATTGCCTAATGAGGCTGTCACAATCACATGACGCCCCAAACCTACCCTCTATTCACTTCCCCAAGGGTCTTCGGCAGTAACGATCCTGACGATCCCTGCAACGTTTCTGAGCTGTTTTGGTTACATGTCCCAAGGTGTGAGCTTCTGTGAAGCAGCCCAGGGAGCCGAGTCAGGGCTACACTATAGATGCCAGGAAACTGGAATCTTAAGACACCTCCTCTGTTCAAAGTTGTTTTTTTGTGTTTTACATAGATGACTTCTCTCACCCATCTCTGAAACCATATGTCCACAATGTGAACATTATTGTCTTCAAAGGAGTGCCCTTTGTCCCTGAGTGCCCTTTTGGTCTGTTCAGATCTGTACATTGGGGAAGCAAAAACAAAAAAAAAGCTACACAAGATGATGGCACAACACAGAAGAGCAAACTCAACAGGTCAAGACTCAGCAGTTTATCTCCATCTCAAGGACAAAGGGCACTCCTTTGAAGACAATGATGTTCACATTTTGGACAGAGATGACAGGTGGTTTTGCATGCTTCACAGTGGGTATGGTGTTCTTGGAATGCAACTCAGCATCCCCCCCCCTCCAAACACGGCAAGGGGCATTTATACCAAAGAGTTTTATTTTGGTCTCATCTGTCCACTTGACATTCTCCTAAGTCGTCCTCTGGATCATCCAGATGGTCTCTGGTAAACTTTAGATGGGCCTAGACATGTGCTGGCTTCAGCAAGGGGTCCTTTAGAGAGCTGCAGAATTTTAATCAAAAACCTATTTAAAAAAACAATGATGCTACTTTGCCGCAAAGCATCAGGGAGCTTTTAGTCATTCCTAAGTAGTCAGCCAGTGCCAGCATTGTGCCGCCATCATCTGTTTTTCACAAAAGATTATGGCAGGGCGGGATAAAGGGGGTGTGGGGGTGGTGTCCACGCTGTTGACGTGTCTTGTCAGACAGAAGGTAAACAGCAGCTCCCAGATCTCTCTCAGTTTGCCATCTCACCTGAGACTGTTTACAAATGCAAAATGAACTTGTACAATGTTTACTTGCATTTTAAATACTGTGTCATCATGACATCACCCTCTGTTGCACGAAGGCGTGATCCCAAAAGCCCGGTGTTGCTGCAATATTACTATCAAGCTTGGCAGCATGAATGCCGCAATATTTTCACCTCGCTATGCCACCAAGGCGCATTCAAAGGATACACCGTGGCAGCAGTATTACTCTGAAATGCATCCATGTTGTGTCTTTTGAAACAAGCTCATGACAATGTAGTGTGTTACTAATAATAACCTTTGTTACTGTTGTCCCAGCTCTCTTCAGATCATTTACCAGTTCTATCCTTGTAGTTCTGGGCTGTTTCGTCAACTTTGTCAAGATCATGTGTACCCAACGAGGTGAGATCTTGCATGGACCCCAGGTCGAGGGAGATTGTCAGTGATCCATTTTTTATTAATTTCTCAAACAGTGGATCTCTCCTCACCAAGCTGCTTGCCTATAGTAGATTGGCTCATTTAATCCCAGTCTTGTGGAGGTATACAAACTTGTCCCTGGTGTCCTTAGACAGCTTTCTGGTCTTGGCCATGGTGGAGGTTGGAGTCTGACTGTTTGAAGGTGTAGACAGGTGTCTTTTATATAGATAAAAAAGTTAAAACAGGTGCCATTAATACAGGTAATGAGGGGATGATATAGGGGCTTCTTGAAGAAGAAGTAACAGGTATGTGAGGGCCAGAATTCTTACTTGTTTGTTGGTGCTAAATACTAATTTTCTCCACCATTATACAAATAAATTATTTGAAAATCATACAATGTGATTTCCTGGATTTTTTTTAACATTCTGTTTCTCACAGTTGAAGTGTACCTATGATGAAAATTACAGAACTTTCTCATCTTTTTAAGTGGGACAACTTGCACAATCGTTGGCTTCCAAGCCAGCGATTGTGCAAGTTTTCTTTCTCTTTAGTCCCACTGTTTTTTTTGTGCAAGACATGAAAAACTAACTGGACAGAGGAGGAGGCTTAAGATTCCATCTTCTTAATATTGCTCTATCAGTTTGATTGTTCCTGATTAGACCTCATAAGCCTGATACTCGCAACCAAGCTTCAGAACTGAAGGATGAGAGGTGAAACATCTTCAAGATAACAAGAAAAGCCCAGTTGCCTTTATAGAGAGAGCCTTTATAACTTCCAAGACTACTATGTCCTGGATGACTGAGAATATACTCCAACTAATGCCATCCATCACTCCCTACCCCCTGTGTTCCCTTCCTTCTTCCCTCAAGTCCATTGTTCTTTCCTCCCTTGTACCCTTTCTTTCCTTATATATTTCTTTTTTCTTCCTTTATCTATCCATCTATCCATCGATCCATCATAAACTCAAGGTGAACTTTCATATTTTATATTTTAAATTATTGATGATGGATTAAGAACTCTGCTCTGTTGAGCCTTGAAAAGTGTGGAATCTTGAAATAAAAAATATGTAGGGACCCTGTGCAAACAATAGAATTAATCTAATTGTATAAAGCTTTTAGCCAGATAAAAGGTACTATTACCTATCCCCTGTGGCACAGTGAGGACAGCTATCCAGAACTGTAAAAACGGTGGGACAACATTGACATTAGAAAATCATAAAATTTCTCAGAAATTCATAAGAAGATGAGATAAAAAAAATTGAGGGACGCTGCCAAGTAGTCCATAGCAAAATTAAGGTAGCTACACAAATATCTTGCAAGTGCTCCTTGGGTGATATATGAGAAATTAATCATTTGTTTTTTCATATGTCTGACCTGAGGCATTGAGAAATGATTTAAGCTTAGCTAAGATCTACTAAAATGTTCTAGGAGAATTTGTTATTCTCTGATGGATCCAAAATTAAACATTTTGACTAAAATTCCAAAAATCCTCAAAATAACACCAATACCGGCCGTGAAACATAGTGGGAGCAGCATCATGCTGAGGGGTTATTGTTCCTCAAGTGGAACTGGAGTTTTCATCAAAGTGATGAATTTATTACTAGTACTAAACAGAACTCAATTTTGGCCTAAAACCTTCAGGTGCCTTCTAAGAAGATGGACATTTTTTTCTGTATTACGCTGACTCCAAGCATACATCCAATCAACAACAAAAAACAAGAGTCCAGAACTAAGCCTCTGGGTTCATCTGAAGAGGGATTAGGTTAAGAGATGTCCTCACAATCTCATTGGGTTTGAGACATTTTGCAAGTTAGAGCAATCAAATATTGCTGAGGTCAGTCCTACCAAAGTTTGAATGCTTAAATAAAAAGGTGCTTCAACAAAGTATTAGTTGCTTGTTGTACTAACATCAGCTAACAGAACTTTTTACTTATTTTTCTGTCGAACCAGTTTGTATCTTACATAGCTAGCTTACATAGCTAGCTGTTTTGACACAGCTATGTATGCTTTAAGGTCCATTGTATTGTCTGATAACTGCACAGATGTTTTTTTCCTTTATACTATATTGCAAGTTCTTAAACCTCTATGTACTGCTGCTCTCATCTTCAATAATTATTTTTTATATATATAGTAAAAAAAAAAAAATTATATATATATACATATATATATAAATATATAATATATAACCTTTAGGAACCACAACTGCCTCTGTGTCCTTTAATTTCCAAGTATTGTCTGTGAATACTTTTAAATTCAATTGTATTCTTCTGTTTATTCTTACCCAGGGACATTAAACAAAGTATCAGTTCACATACATGCACTTGTGCCATACAAATGCTAAAAGAGAGCTTAAGAGGAACTTCAGAAGTCTGACCTTGTAGCTGTATTATTCATGTGGCTAGTTATTGTCAGGACAAGCACCACTACACCACTAAATAATGTACCACTAGACACACGTGGAACCAGTTCCAGTTGTCTGCAATAAGGCTAAAATGAATCAGTTTAGATTATTCTCAAAGCATTTAATCACCACCAAAATAACATCTAAACAGAACCCGAACCTACTGTTTATCCAGAGTGACATGAAGCAATTTTACATTACAAGGTAAGAATATGGTAATTCATTAAAGGAATAGTTCAGGATTTTTGATGGGGCTGTGTTGAGAGGCTATGAAGTTAATATCTTACTTGTAGTATATAACTGGCTAAGGGCCTTGATTTTGTGTAAATATGTGTTAGGAGTGTGTCTGTACAGCGGTTTTTAATTAAAATTTCTCGGTACAGGCCCCTCAGTCCGGACGTGTACGAGTTTCCACTTGGACAACTGCGTTGCACTCTAGACAGCAACAGATGCGCCTCTGTAAACAAACAGTGCAATCCAGCCTTCTGCTTGCAGAAGGTATGGCCACCAACTCTTTTTAATGGGAGCAGGAGCTGGAGAACCTGCTTCCATTGTGAAAGCCCCTATTTAGGAAAACGTTGGCTTCCCAGTGTTACAGAACAACGCGTTGTCATAGTAACTGGTTATCCACTTCTGGTAGCGGGTGGTTGGTCTTAGTTCGTGTCATTGAGAGTCAGTGTGTTCACTGCTTTTGGATTATGTTAAATTTGTCTTAAAATTTGTAAATTATTGTGTTTATGGAGGCTATACAATCACCAGCATGTCAGGACATTGAGTCCACAGGTTTTAAAAAAGAAGGAAAAAAAAGGCACTTTCTTCTGTGCCTGGGTCCGTTTTGTGCAGCTAAAAATAGACTGGACTTCCCTTCTGCCTGGGCTACGAAAAACCAGGTTGTTAGTGGCGATCACCTCAGATCTGAGGATTACCATCCCAATGATGTGATGGAGCATAACATGGGATACCGAAGCAAAAATCAGGATTGACTCAAAGCAGGCACATATAGCTTAATCGGGACTGCTGTCAGCAGTTGCTTCTAGGCCTGTAGCAGGCAGGAGACACAATCAATTCAACTCAAAAATACTTTATTGATCCTAGAGGGAAATTAAGTGTTGTTGTAGCTCATACTAATTAATTCTTTAAGGAGTTGTGCAGATCATGTTAGCTGTAACCTCCATCAGAGGCTCAGCTCTACGCAGACGGGATCTGCGCATGGTAAGTCTTGTTGTCTAACATCTGCTGATTACCAACTTTGTTGAAAGAATGATATCAAAAATTAGAAGCACTGTGATGGGGGATGTGGGTTGTTAAAGAAACAGTCGAGCTAGTTTGCAGTACCCAGGCTAATAACATTAGCTTCACTTAGCAATGTTTTGGCCATTAATTCTCCCCCTGATCTCTCTCTGCTCTCTGGAGTGCACAGCAGGGTGTACGGTTGTGGTTCTTCATATGTGTAGTTGTAAATATTTAAAGCTTCTTCTTTGTCAGAGTCGGCATTAAAAGCCATAGTTTTCTATTGATCCAGCTGACAGGTCTGGTCTGGCAGAGGTTAAATTTTCTCACAGAAGACTCCAAAAGTCAAAATAATTTATGTATGAGTACATTTTTATTTAGAAACATCCTAATATATTTCTCTAAACGGTGGTTTAAGGAGGGCTCTAACCTGCAACCTGCTCTTTAAATGTCATTGTACAAAAAATTAGTACTTGACTACCGAAAATGAACCAAACCAAGACTTTTGTCATCGCAAGACAATTTTATTTGTATAGCACTTTCAACATCAAGCTAATTTAAGGTGCTTCACATGATCAGGGGATAAAGTAAAAATAACAATAAGGCATAAAATACACATAAAGCAAAGTCGTATTGTCACACCCCTAATATGTGTACACCTTCCCATAGAGGCTGAAGTTCAAAATATGATTTATAAATTCTTACAAAAAATCTAATCCCAGTGAGCACAAATGCAAAAAACTCATACACTATTTTATAAACCATTATAACATTTTCACCTAGAGGGGGGGGGGTCATATAAATGCCTCAAAATACCATGTTTTTATCATAGACTGTATAATTACTGGACGAAGCCTCGGTGACGTCACCCATTGGTTTCTAAAGAGCGAAAATGAAGCCACATAGGCTGTTCCCACCGCTGCCATCTTGTCTGCGTCACACGTTTCGTCACTCCCAGAAAATACAAAAATGGGCAAAGAGGTGGAGCTGAGAGTGTCGCTGTGAGGGCGGGGGCGGATGATTGACACTCTGAGCCGATGTAGCCCGGAGCTAGTCCTGGAGCTAACTGAAGCTAACGGAAGCTAACGGAGGTTAGCGGGATCCTTTAGCCTGAAAGCCGGGTAGAGCACCTCTGCTACCCTCTTCCATCGAGGCTGTAAATACAATATTAAATCGGTAAGTTAACATTTAAATTTAAATAATTTATTCAAATGAAATGATCATTAACTTAATGCAAGTTTTCAATAATATTTTAACTTAGTTATTAATAGTGTATGAGATCTATTTAGTCTATGCATGAGATACATGATCATTCTGCAATGTATGAATTTCACTAATCATTTATTGAGGTCTGGGAAGGGATAAGTTGCACTTTTAGTAAGACACCTGTGTTTCTTTTTATAGATTTTGTTTACCAGGTCAAAATGGCTGCATGCCTGTCCTCCACTACAGCCAAACAAAGCAGAAAATGTAAGTACCTGTCTCCATCACTTCATGTAGAATTTTAATAATATTATACTTTCAACAGATAGGCCACACCTGTGCAACTACCATTCATTATGCTAGTTTTTTTCTCCAAAGCCATTTGGATCATTGGAGACAGCTATGTCTGACATGGTTCTGAGAGAGCTGAAGAAACCATCGGAGAAAACTTGGTCCTCCCAGAAGTCCGTATCTCCTGGTTTGGCTGTGGGGGCTGAGGTGGAAAGGAGGAAGAGCAGCTCTAGATGTCCTCATCATCAGCTGTGGCGGAGATGACATGGGGCAGTCAGCAGTGTCCAGTTGGTGAACATGATGGAGGACCTGCACCAGCTTAACCTTCTCCACCCTCAGATGTCCATCATCTTCTCCTCCATCACCCAAAGGCGTTGATAGAGGGCAGGTGTAAACCCAGCAAAAATAGAAAAGGCCAGGAAGTTTGTCAACAGTGTTATGGCTTCTTTTATTCTTAGTTTAAATCCTGCCATCTTTACGTATCCTCACATTAGACATATTACAAAGCCAAATCATACTTCTTATGCGGCTACAAAACTATTTTTTTTTTCCTGAAATGGAAACAATATCTGTGTGAAAGAAAAACAGAAACTTCATTCATTTGTTTATTTAATCAAAAACAGAAAACGGACAGCACCTAAGGATATGAAAGAAGTGGCATTAAAGGTGATGCACATATATTGTTAAGTACTTCTCCTTATGATCTTCCTGTAGTTTTAGGTGATTGATACGATCTGTAAGGAAAAAAAACAATGTATATTAAAAACTTAAAATTTCAACATTGCCCATCTTAGTCGGAAACTAGCTCACCACAACAAGACAGACGTGCTGTAAACAAATGAGCACACAGACATAACATGGGTGTATGTATAAAAGTACAGCAATGAAGGTGAATCCCATATAACAGCATATCAGAAATGGTTAATGCCTTAACTGACGACTCTTATTAATTTTTAAAAAGTAAAAAATCTATGACAACAAAATATGAAATATATCTGGAGTTAGTTGGGAAAAAATTCTTTTTTTTTAAACAAATGTGCCTCTAAGATAAGGCTGCTTGGTCGACAATGGGTTGAAATGATCACATATCTTATCTACTTTGCATGTTAAAACCGTCAAAATAATGTGCTGGTACACACACATTATATATGTATATATATATTTATATATATATATATATATATATATATATATGTGTGTGTGTGTGTGTGTGTGTGTGTGTGTCTTGACTAGCTACTTTGTTAGGAGCTCAGATAGCAGGAGCTTCATCTACAAAATAACGTACAGAAATATTATTTTACTTACCGAAAAGAATGTAGCAGAGACTTCTTAGACGGTCTGTTAGTGCAAGCAGTACCACAGCAAGCCATCTTTGTCCAATAGGTGCACGATTTATATCGAAACACTAATAAAGTTTGTGGATACAACTGATGTCCAAGTTTAGAGAAAGTAAATGGCCAAAGTCTTAACGTTAGTCCCAGGCTGAAGGCCTTCCCCGGAGCAAACAGGGGGGTAAGCAGTCTATGGAGGCAAGCTGCTAGCCACTGTTAGCCACCAAACTTAGCGCTGACGGCTCATCCGAGACCTGTCAATCAAAAGGACACGCCCCTAATTATTCATAATTTCAAGATTAAATTATGTCTAAACGGATGAGTTAGAAAAAAATTCACCCCCCTCAGAGTTGTCATGACGATAAACCTGACCTATTAAACCTAAAATGGTTTTTTGAACCAGGCTGTAAACATGTTTATTTCTGCTGTGAGGTTGGCCTTTTTAACATGGGAGTCAATGGGAAATTGCTCCTTTCTGGAGCCAGCCCCCAGCGGATGAGGGGTGAACTGCAATTTTTGTTACTTCCGGGTTGGCCTCAATTCTGAGCGGCGGAGTTTGCCCCTTGGTTTTTATCCATAAAATCTTAATCTCGATTGTATCCCAAAACTTAATTTTAAAGAAAAAAATTTATGACAGCCTACCTGCCAATTAACACTTCCTAAATGATCAGTTTGCCATCTTGTGACAAGTGTTGCCAACTTGGCGACCTTGTCGCTATTTCGAACGATTTTTCGGACCCCCTTAAATACTTTTTTCTTCTTGGATTTTCTAAAGACTTTCTGTGAAACTTTGTCGGCGATATCCCCTGCAGATTTGAGACCCGACCTGTTCTGCATCCAGACTGTTTCCTGATGCTCAGAATGGGAATGATCTGTGCATGTGCATGCAGCATGATCACACTACATGACAGACCAATCAAAAACCTTTCTTGGTTGATTTCACCTATTCACAAACAATGTTGTTTCATATTTAGTGTAGATTCAGAATTGAAAAAGAAATCTGCAAGTATATATGACCGATCTTTCTTTTATGAGCCACACATGAACATCAGGCAGAACGGAATCTTGTCTGTACTATGCTGCATCGCTCACAATTGGTGCATTCAATGCACATTCGGAAAGTATGGTGTGTTCAAAAACATAGAACATTTAAAACAAAAAACTGAAAATAATTGCCATAAGCCATAAACTTATGTTTAATGGGGGTTGCCAAGCAACGTTCGATGCATACTAAATATGCCCTACTTATTTTTCTAAGTACTAAAAACAAACAAACCAAAACTACATTCTCTCTATTAACTTCGTCTTCTTGAAATGTCTAAGCAAATTAATTTTTTTCAGAACTTGAAATTTTGTTTCAAAGGTCTTGGATGTCCTGTTACAATTTGATCTTGTAAATGTTGTACCAGTTTTCTTCCCATAACAGTATACTTCAGGCAAAATAATAGAACATGTACAACAGTCTCTTGAAGACAAAAGTCACATTTGTTTCTTCTGTGGGAGCCCTCTGCCCTGGAGCGGTGGCCTGCTGTAGCTGCCTAGGTGCTCTCCAGGTGGAGCTTGGGTGGAGGTGGGGGTCACTGTGTCGGTGCCTTGGCTGCTGCTGTTGATGTACTGCTGTCGGTGCAGATGGCTCCTCTGTTGGCGTTTGCTTACATGGTTCATCTGCACTCAGCCCATTTTCCTTTTTTACTGTTGGTTTTAACTGTGTGTGTGTATGGGAGTTGAGTTGGGGGGAGGGGGGAATAACTGTGACCATGCTTTTAAATCTGTGGAGGAGGAATGGGAATGTAGTTTTATGTGGGATCATTTTTATCTGTAAAGCACTTTGTGATGCAATTTTTTGGATGAAAAGCACTTTATAAATAAAGTTTGATTTGATTTCCCTGTAGCATGTTTCTCGTGTTTGAATAATGTATTGTTTAACCCTGTTATCACCAAATCCTAATCTAGATGTTATTATTTCCTCCGGTTTCATTCGTCATCATGTCACATTGATGTGATGACGTCATTATTATGTGAATTAGCGCACATCTGGCAACATCTAGCGACTTTCTGGGTCAACTTCAGCTACTTTCTGTCGGAGACAGTTGGTAACACTGCTTGTGACAAGTGCTGGTGACATTTAAGAAGTATACATCATGTTTTTAAGAGCAGGCTCAAGACTCACCTTTTTAGCTTAGCTTTTAACTGATTATTATTTATCACTGTTTGTTTAATTGCTCTGGATGTTTTATATGATTATATTTTTATTAGTTTTACTATTTAATCTTAGCACATTAATTTACCGTTTCTTTTTATACTTTAATTTATCTTAATCCCCGTTCCAGTGTTTCCTCTGTGGGAGCCCTCTGCCCCGGGAGCGGTGGTCGGCTGTAGCTGCCTGGGTGCTCTCCAGGTGGAGCTTCGGTGGAGGTGGGGGTCTTGGCCTTGCCTCCACTGGGTGCCCTGTGTCGGTGCCTCGGCTGCTGCTGTTAATCTACTGCTGCCGGGGCAGATGGCTCCTCTGATGGCCTTTCCTTGCATGGTTCATCTACACTCGGCCCAATGTCCTTTTTAACTTTTTCTTTTAACTGTGTGTGTGCATGGGAGATGGGTTGGGGGGAGGGGGGTATAACTGTGACCATGCTTTTAAATCTGTGGGGGAGGGAAGGGAAGGTGGTTTTATGTGGGGTCATTTTAATCTGTAAAGCACTTTGTGATGCAACTTCTTGTATGAAAAGTGCTTTATAAATAAAGTTTGATTTGATTTGATTTGATATACCTTAAGCCTTGAATTATGTCCCATCACAAAGTGTTTTGCCCAATTCAGACAATAGATTATAAATTCAAAGGTAATTGATAGCAGTCAAGTAGACAACAGTGAATTGACTTTTTCAGACTTAAAGATCTACTGTAGAAGCCTTTGGGACGACATGTGAAACATGTTCAAGAAGCAAGAGGAGTCCAGTTAGTATTTTTTTAAAGACTGCAGACATGATATTTGATATTTTGATTTGATATTTAGACAAGATTGTACGAGAATAGACTGTACAGTATATAAAGATGGACGAAACCTCTATGACGTCACCTGCAGGGTTCCAAAGAGCTGAAATGAAGCCAAGTGGGCGGTTCCCACCATAGACATACAGTGGGTCAAAAAAGTATTTAGTCAGCCACCAATTGTGCAAGTTCTCCCTCTTAAAAAAGATGAGAGGTGCCTGTAATTTTCATCATGGGTATTCCTCAACTGTGAGAGAAAAAATGAGAAAAAAAAAAGACAATCACATGGTCTGATTTTTAAAGAATTTATTTGCAAATTATGGTGGAAAATAAGCACAAATACTTCTTTTTTTTCAACAACAAAAGTTCATCTCAATACTTTGTTATATACCATTTGTTGGCAATGACAGAGGTCAAACGTTTTCTGTAAGTCTTCACAAATTTTTCACACACTGTTGCTGGTATTTTGGCCCATTCCTCCATGCAGATCTCCTCTATAGCAGTGTTGTTTTGGGGCTGTCACTGGGCATCACGGACTTTCAACTCCCTCCACTCCACTCCTGGACCTTAAAATGCTTCTTACAGAGCCACGCTTTTGTTACCTTGGCGGTGTGTTTGAGATCATCGTCATGCTGAAAGACCCAGCCATATTTCATCTTTAATGCTCGCTTATGGAAGGAGGTTTTCATTCAAAATCTCATGACACATGGCCCCATTCAACCTTTCTTTTACACGGATCAGTCGTCCTGATACCTTTGCAGAAATACAGCCCCAAAGCATGATGTTTCGACCCTGTTGCTTCACAGCATTATTTTTCCTCCAAACACAAGTAGAGTTTTTACCAAAAAGTTATATTTTGGTTTCATCTGACCGTATTACATTCTCCCACTCCTCTTCTGGATCATCCAAATGCTCTCTAGCAAACTTCAGATGGGCCTGGACATGTACTGGCTTAAAGCAGGGGAACACGTCTGGCACTGCAGGATTTGAGTCTCTGGCGGCATAGTGTGTTACTGATGGTAGCCTTTGTTACTTTGGTCCCAGCACTCTGCAGGTTATTCACTAGGTCCCCCCGTGTGGTTCAGGGATTTCTGCTCACTGTTCTTATGATCATTTTGACCACACAGGGGTAGATCATGGATGAAGCCCCAGATTGAGGGAGATTTTCAGTGGTCTTGTATGCCTTCCATTTTCTAATAATTGCTCCCACAGTTGTTTTCTTCACACCAAGCTGCTTACCTATGGCAGATTCAGTCTTCCCAGCCTGGTGCACATCTACATTTTGTTTCTGGTGTCCTTTGACAGCTCTTTGATCTTGGCCATATTGGAGTTTGGAGTGGACAGGTGTCTTTTATACCGATAATGAGTTCAAACAGGTGCCATTAATACAGGTAACGAGTGGAGGACAGAGGAGCCTCTTACAGAAAAAGTTACAGGTCTGTGAGAACCAGAAATCTTGCTTGTTTGTAGGTAACCAAATACTTATTTTCCACCATAGTTTGCAAATAAATTCTTTAAAAATCAGACCATGTGATTTTCTGGATTTTTTTCTCATTTTGTCTTTCATAGTTGAGGTATACCTATGATGAAAATTACAGGCATCTCTCATCTTTGTAGCGGGAGAACTTGCACAATTGGTGGCTAATAAATACTTCACTGTATATGGACAGTACACCGCTACTGCCTATTGACGCTGATAAACTAGTCATTCTGTGTTTTGGCACCTCATATGCTCTGCATCGCTTTGGACTGGTTAAACACTGCAGCTAGCTAAATTTGGACTTTAGCTTTTTTTCTCTCCAGCATCAGTGATGTTTACATTCAGCTTCATGTTTCAGGTGTGTAATTCAGGTAGTTTTCACAACTGATGGTATGGAAGCACTCAACACAAGGACATTTCCTATTCCGTGAAATGTAAACAAACATGGAGTGGCATCAGATTTTAGCGGTTTTAGGATTGCTGTGTTGTCTTTGGCAAATGTGCCAGACAAATGGGCTAGCAATGGGCTCATCATGAGCAGATAACAAGGCAGAGTTGTTGTGTGGTCATTTTGGTCGTATTTACCCATAATGCCCTGCACTATAGTCCTCTTTCTGCTATTGGAGTGGCCCCGGCCCGCATGACATTCACATCAAACCGCATCAGAGTTCACTTCAACTGAGTCAAGGTTTTTAGGCGGACCAGAGTACACTTTTTTGGTCCGCATCAGAGTTTGCACATTCAAACTTCCCCAAACGAACCAAAATTTCTTGTCAAACGTACTAGAGTTCTATTAAAGTGGACTAAACAGGGCTACTTTGAATGCACCCTCAGTTAAGTGCAGAGTAAGCTTTGTTTTTTTCTTGCTGCATATGCTGACATAAGACTTCAGTTCATTACATTAAAGATCCCACAGAGTACAGTAGAGTTTAGTTAAACTGGTAGTTCTTTCTGTTTTGTTCTGGCATCAATTTTTAAAGTTGCAATACAGAACCTTGTATAGTGCACTTTGTTTCACACAAAAATGTTCTGCATGTGTTCAGGTATGCAAAAACATTGTATTTATTTAGTACACATGCATACCAAACCAATAAGGGCGTATCAGATATTTGCGGTACAAGTACATGTAGCCTACCGTTACACCCCTACTTCTAATAACATCACAAAGCTCAAGTAATCTCAAACTGGTTTTTCACACATGACAATGAGACCACTGTACTCCAATGGCCTCCTCAGTCACCAGATATCACTCCAACATAACACTTTTGGGATTTGGTGGAACGAGAGAGTCTCATCATTTGCATCAACTGTTTGATGCTGCCATGTCAATGTGTACTAAAATCTTGGAGGAAGCTTTCTAACACCTTGCTGAAACCATTCAATGAAGAACTGACTTAGTTCAGAAGGCAAAAAGGGATCCAACCAAGGACTAGAAAAAAACTGGTGGCTCATATAATTCAGATTATGGATTGTACATATTGTTATTACTGCAGCTTCATATTTATTCCATATTGCAGATGTAGCAAACGTACCTAAGTATTGAAAGGGGCAGATGAATTATCCACCAGAATGTTTGTACTGGACTAAAGTTTCACTAAAATGAGTGTCAGTGCAATTTATTAGCTGAGGCACAGCCTCAATCATGGAAAGAAATGGAAAGTCTTAATCTCTATGCCATTATTTTGACAACAGCCATTTGTAGAGAAATCAGCTACAACCACATTTTGGAGTACAAAAGGCACTTGGGATCATAAATGAGTTTGGAATATTTAGATTAATCTTGCTATGAAAAACTCTACAAATCCCATTCTTTGGTTTGCAGTCTGAGCAAATGGCATTCACATTTTTAGTCACAAACAAATGCTTTGCTTATCTGACAAATGTCTGAGCAGAGTTTAAGTCAGTGTTACACTAAATGATAATTTTTGATTGCCGTTTTCCTCTTTTAGTGATTTACACAAAATCTGTGCAGTCTACAGTGTGGTCTAATGAATGTGAAGGGACATTGCTTTTTTTTAAAAGTGTCCTGTTTGTCAGTGTGGAGCTCAGAATTGGTGTCTGAGTACCAACTAGAAGCCCAACAGATTTACTTTCACAAGCGGAGCAGTACAGCTTTTGCTATAGTACTCCACTTGATATATGTGTGAAAAATCTTTATTATGAATTGCTGGGGTTTTTATTTCCTGATGTTATGGACACGGAGACGGAAAATTAAGGGGAAGAAAGAAAGAACATGAGGAAGAGAGGTAAGACAAAAAGTCAAGAGAGAGGGTGAGTTGAAAATACAAGAGAGAAAGGGGAACACAAAAAACACAGGAAAACATCGAAGTCTGCCCCCGCACCCACAGGATGGCAGAGAGAGGTAAAAAAACAAAACAAAAAACGAAAAAGGAACATCGACAAAACAAACCAAACATCACGAACCAAGAACTACACAACCACATCACACAAAAATGGACACAAAAATACAACAACAATGTCACAGAAAAACCCATGGCACCGATCAATCAAGCTCCAGCAATGACAACCTTAGCCCAAGAACATATCCGCAAACACCAGAGACCCCACACCCACACGTGGGCGTGAGCACGCTGGTGCACACAAGGCCCCTCCCAGGAATCGATGCAGACATCAAGGAGATCGGAGCCAAGACGTCCAAAGGACCCCCAGAGCCCCAGGTGGACCCGGGCGGGGCCGACCGCATCCCCCAAGAGAGGAGGAAAGGAGAACCCCAGGGGAACGTCCAGCGGCTACTATGCAGGGGCCCGGGGGGCAGCAGTGATGAGCCCACGGGTCCCGCCGCCAACCAGCAGCACCAGGGGCGCCCCACCCCCAGCAGGGACCCGACAATGGCCAACGAGGGGCCCCCGGCAACGCAGGGACCGCGGCCGGCCGCTACGCGCCACCACCACCCTATGCCAAACCCCACCACCAACATCCCAGCGCCCCACCCCTACCCCACGTCGGGGCGCCCCACCAATAGCCGCAGCGGATGGACGACATCCCCAGGCCAAGCTCAGCCAGCCCCTGGACACCAAGTTGTACAAGCTCCCGAGTCCTGATCCCGCGCAACGCAGAGCGCCGAGACCAGGCATCCAACAAAGGCCAGGGCCGGTCCAACCCGCCAATGAACCGACCACGCACGGTGCGCACAGAACAGGTGATTGAACGAGCAGAGACGCTGGATCCGTATCCCGCCGAGCCTCCGAGCAGGCACCACCCAAAAATCCCAAACCTGGCAACCCTAAAAGAGGTGCCCCAACAAACCAAAGGAAGATATTGGCCCAGCGCATCAACCGACCGACACACCGGCCCCCCCAGGCCCGGCCAGGCACGCACCATGTCCGAACCGGATTGACCACCGAGGCACCAGTTGGCAGGGGTATCCGTCACTGGCTGGGAGTGACGGAGGGGAAATAGGGCCCCCATTAAATGTAAGGCCTGAGGTGCGCCAGGCGAGAGGGCAGCCCAAGAACCAACCTGACAGGCAGACAAAGACATACAGACACAGTCATACTTTCCCTCCCTCTTAAACACATACATTCTCACTAACTCACCAAGACACCCAAGAAATGACGCTGTACCCTCACTCACACACCCCATACACACTTTATGCTCCCAGGTCCAGGTACCGATGCCCCAGTAGAGCCACCAGCCCCTGGACCGGTGTTGATGCGTGTTGTTATAATTTAAAACAGAGGAGTGGGATGTGGGGAAGGCAGCCACACATCCCCCAACCCCCTTCCCGAGCCCTTAGTGTCTATATGTGGTTTAGCAGTGGGCATCGGCACCAGAGGTGAAGCTGATTGAACCGCTCCCCCTCTGGTTGCCGAAAAGTGAGCCCCCCCCCCAAAGTCCCTACGTGTGTGTTGAATGAAAATGTGGGAGTGTCTAAGTTGTATAATAAAATTGGGACCCAGGACACCATGGGATAGTGAGGAGGGAAACCCCTCCTCGCACCCCAGTGATGTGCCCATGCCCAAAGACCCTATATGAGTGGTAAAGCGATGGAGCAGGTGGACAGAGGTGTTCGGGGATGGGGTGGGAAGGACTGAGAGACAAAATGTCTTCCCAGGGAGCCAGCTCCCCCACTGACCCCAATAGGCACCGCTGTTCACCGGGATCCACCAGGGGAGGGAGGCCATGGCACGTTCAACCCGGGGCCCACAGCCACAGCACCACCAATTCCCATGGACCCCAAGGCAGTCCCCCCAGCCCCATCCCAGAAGGAGAACTAAACCTACCCTGACATTCGCTCTACTATCAGAACACACAAAAGACACTAGACACCCACGTTGAGTTCGGCCCCCCCTACTCCCGCACCCCCCCCCCCGTCCAAGTGCCCTCATAGGGGGAGAGCACCTGTCGCTAGTTAGCAATAGCCTCCCCGCCAGCAAAGGAGGCCCCCAGAGCCACCTGCGCATCGGAGGCCCCCGCAGCCCAAACCCCGGCGACGTACCTGCCCAGATCAGGAGCAAACCGATGGACCAGGGGGCCGACCCACCAGGCCGACATCCACCAGCACCATTTCCCTTGTGGAGCGACCACTGCTGCTCAATGGCCCGGCAGGCGACCAAACCCAGCGCCCCACCCACCTGCCCTGCACGCCCACTACCCGGCCAGTCTACCTGCAAGTCTGACCGAACCCAGCCAAACGCCCGACTCCAGCGCCCCACAGCGCACAAAGACCAAGACCCAGGAGCTAAGTCCAGTGCGAAAAAGGACTGATCAGGCCCAGAAATGCAACCCAGCTTCCGCAACCACCAGCCAGGCACCCCAACCAGCAAACGAGGCGAGAAGCCATATAGGGACTGGCGATGACAATCGGCCCAGAGAAAAAGAGAGGTGGCTGCCCATGCCGGCCGCTGGCCGGCCCCGACCCCCGCAGACAACAGTGAAGGGACATTGCTAAACTGATAAGATGCCTTTGTTTTTATTTCTTTTTCTCGTTTGTTTTCAGCTTTCCAACTGCAATATTCCATCAAACATACAATTAAATGCTCAATATCAACCTACGCTGTGAAGCAGAACTACTTTTACTGATTCAAAAGCGAGTTATTAGCTTATTAATATCAAGGTAAGACTCTTTGTGCTGTCAAAAACAGTATACGTTTTTATCCTTCTATTTTTTGTAGAACAACACTGGGACTATAAAACTCTGACGTTAATGGGATAACTACTCTGGAAGTAAGGCTGCATTCATTTTAACGGGTATGACTTCTGTATCTTGTACCAATGAACTATGGTTAAAAAACAGCATCAGCTTAAAGCAAAGACATGGTTGGTACCATTGGAGCTCTGCATTACTCTGGTACATGATCATCTGGGGGTTCGAGAAGACAGATCAGAGACACAGAACAAGAAGAACTAATGTAAGAGTACTTTCTATATTAAAGAAAGTAAAAAGTTGATAAGACACGAAGGACAAACATTTACTAGGAGCTTAATCCCAGTCGATGCCCCCCTCCAACAAGACATAACAGCCGAGCAGGGTGCCAGACCAGGTGTAGCTTCTATGGAGAGAAAAACAATGAGAAAAAACAAAGTTAACAGTCAAAATAACAGCAAATAATGTAACTGGGGAGTAGTAGAAGAGAAAAGTACCAGAGTGAAGAAAGATGGTCAGTCTGTCCTCAGTCTAAGCCTATAGCAGCATAACGACAGAGATAGTTCAGGATAACCCAGCCCATTAGAATGAGACATGACAGAGACAGAGCCAGGGAGAATAATCTGTCTGGACTGCATTCACTCCCAAATGGCTTAACCCACTCCACCACTCATCCAACGACTGGCTAACATCAGTCTTTTTTTAACTATAAGCTTTATCAAAAAGGAAAGTTTTAAGCCTGGTCTTAAAAGTAGACAGAGTGTCTGCTTCACGGACTGAAACTGGAAGCTGCTTCCAGAGGCGAGGAGCTTGATAACTAAAAGATCTGCCTCCCATTCTACTTTTCAGAAATCCTAGGAGCCTGTTATGAACATATGGAACATTTATATGTAAGAAGGAGGATCTTAAACTCTATTCTGGATTTAACAGGGCGCCGATGAAGGGAGGCTAAAACAGGGGAAATGTGATCTCTTTTAATATTTATCAGAATTCCTGCTGCAGCATTTTAGATCAACTGAAGGCTTTTATATACATACGTTAACATAAGGAGTAGGCAATTTGATGTTAAGAGGGGTTTCCATAGGTTTTTCTGGCTTTGAACCCAAAACGTCCAGCTTCCAAGTATAAATAAAATGCAGCATGAGACAAACAAAGGCAACTGAAATATTAAAATTCACTATGCATTTTTTAAATTGAACAATCAGATATGCTTTCATCAGACGACACAAAAATTTTTATGCAGTTCATAAAGTAATAAATTGATCTGTGTGTCACAGGCAATCGAATACTTATGCCACTCAATATCATTTTTAATCTAAATCATTTCATTTATGTATTTTGTTTGACAATGTCTGTTTTCATCAAAGGAAGCTATAACAGCAATTTGAGGTTGCTAATATTTTTCTATGTGAGCAAACTTTCAAAATCAGCCTGGAGGTCAAATGCTCATACACTGTGAGAATTAAGTAAATGAGTGTATGTACACATGATGGACACAAACAAGCTTTCACCCAGGGCCAAACTTCTTCTCAAAAGCCTCTCTTATCCAAACTGTTCTGCTATTCTATATTGGATTATGTATCCCCAGTTGTTAAACATCTGCCAGTCAGCCAAAGGCAAATCCCCATCAGGATAAGGGCAAGACATTTTTTTTTTACCATATCTGTCTGTAAAACAAACGACCGCTGAGTTTATTTCAAATGAGGATTTGTTCAATTAAACGGTAAGTACTCACTTAATTATTTTGGAAGCTAGTATTGGACATATATTTGCCTCTCTTTTTTTCAAGGGGTATTAAAAGATTATAGACCATGACATCTGCTGAATAACCAGTGTTGCTGCCACAAGTGTTCCCCTTGCCTAAGAGGATTCAGCTGAACAGGTTCCTCCCTGAAGAAAAAGGAGGCTCTGGTTATGCGCTGTGCCCAAGAATGAATGTCTTCACAGATGACTGCTTTCTATCATCGTTTCAGCGACATAATGAGTGATTGTTTGTGGGATGATAAAATTAAATTGCAGGCTTCAGTGATTTTGGGAACAGGTGTTTTTCTTGTTTTATAATAACACCAGAGACTGGATTTTCTCCTCCTACTCAGGATGGTAATGTAACGTGGTTAACAGATTCTCTTGGTTTAATACTGCATGTTTGTAGCTCGCCAGTTGGCAAGACGGCTTAAAATAGTTAGGTCAGGTGCATTCCTTATAAAGATCAATAAGAAACATGATTTGTTATGTATTTCTAAAAGCCAGGGTTCAATTAAACGTGTTAAATAACACGGGTAAAAATATTAATTTCATGGAATCTCTTACTCTCTCTCTCTCTCTCTCTCTATTACATTTTACATCTAGAATCCATCACCTACCTGCATATTGTGTGACCTAAAATGCATGAGAAGCGATTAACTGCTGCAATCCATCACTCTTCAAAATGAGAAAGATAAGAGAACAGGCCATTCGAGTAAAACTGATGTGTAATGATCTTTATAAGTTGGGAAATTTCGGAGATAAAAGCAGCTTTTCTAAATGTGTCCATATTTACAGTCAAATAAAATGTTAGAGAACCGCAGTAAAAACACTGGTATTATGGGGTAATCGGGTCTACATAATTTGTTTTAAGGCTTTACACACATCATTAGCAGGAGTTATGCTTGGAATGTCAAGGGGGTTCAAGAACAAAACGTATCACACATGAAAAACAAACTGTAGAATGTATAAGTAAAAATGTAGTATCCCCTATCCTCTTTTAATTACATCACGTTCCTAAATTTTCATCTCAAATGAAACAAATGGAGCTGCAAGGATCATTTCTTAGCACTGTTGCCTTGCAGCAAGAAGGTCCTTGGTTCAAATCTCAGCCAGGGGACTTTCTGCTTGGAGTTTGCATGTTTCTCTGTACATGCATGTGCTCTCTCAGGGTTCTACACAAACTGAAGAAGAACCAGAAAGCTTCTCGTTAATTAAGGAAATTTATTAAGAAAACAGATCAACCTTACAGCCAAACATTTCATTTATAATTTCCATCTATTCTAACGCATGCAAAAATATAGAACAAAACTGTTAACGTTGAGGGGAGGGGTTACGGCGTGTGTGCGGGTGTGTGTGTGTGTGTGTGTTTGTGGGAGACAGCAAGCGAATCAGGGGGGTTTAGCTTACACCCTCTTTTGTCATCAATCACTCAAGCCTTATCAATTGGCGCGATCATCTCACAAAGGGAAACAAAGAAAGACCGCGCGGCGATTTGCGAAGGCTAGCTTCAATTAGCAATGGTGGCTTGCACAAAGGGAAAGGGGATGACAGTAAAAGGGGATCAGCGCGAGGCCACGCCAACTGCCTAAACAGACACGCGCCGACCGCAGCGGACAATACAACAAGCCAGGAAATAATATACTGCTTCTGGTTGCAACCAACAAGTAAAATAACAATAAAACACAAAGCATGCAATATTCAGGGCCAGCATACGGCAACGCTAATTGACCAAGAATAACAGTGGTTTACAAGTTCACAAACTTATATCAACCAACAGAAAAACGGGATCTAACCGGTAGGACCTAAATCTCCTCTACCCAGACTCAACAGAAATAAACCAGGTTTATCCTACTTGGTGATGACTCTCTTCACAGTCCTCGATGAATGATGTAGAACGGCCAGAGAGTGTCCAGTTTAAGAGGAGCGGTTGCGCAAACCGAGGTCAGAAAGCGGACGTCCCGATTTCAGGCGCTAAAGGGACTCAGACTTGTTTTCAATAGAGCTCAGAGGGCAGCGGACTTCGTTCAGTAAAAGGATGCTGGGAGATTCAGTTCGTTCAGTAAAAGGCAATAGCCTCAACAAGCCTCTGTCTGTCTCTGTCTGTCCATCCATCGGGCCAGAATTACAGCAAACTATTGTAAGAAGCTTGGTGGAAGGATACCAAAATAACATTTGAATAAAATCATACAATTTAGAGGGTAATTCTAGCAAATACTAATGAAATGTTTGTAAACTATGGAATCTGAAGAAATAAACTTTAAATCATCTAAAAGATTGTCTCATTATTTTTGTGTGTAGTAAGAAATCCTAACTGACCTAAAAGAGGAAAAGGTTAGTCTGATTTGATGTCAGTGAGGGAACAGACTGCATGTGCTGCAGCTACAATGGATGTTTAAACGAGCATCTACGTGACCTTATTCAAAAAGAATTCAAATTGTTCTTTCATCCACAACACCTCCTAATGAAATCACATCTTCTGGTACTTAATATGATAATCTCAATTATGATCAACTGTTGAGGTGTGAATACGGCGTGACTTCTGTATACAAAAGCAGTTCTGCTCAGTGGCAAGATTCACTTCCAGGCCTTCAGAGAAATAAAACGTTTTAATAGCATCTTTTCCCGTTAATGATATTCCTCTCATCCTTAACACACCATTGCACAGATATTGAAACCATTCATTTCTGTAATAGGCAAAAGGGAGTCCACAGAGAACTCAATCTAAGTGTTGTCTTGTTGACAGTTTTCTGTGATAACAAATCTAATACTCTGCACCATCATGTTTTTTGATGTATTTACTGATTTTATATAACTTCATGCTTTGGTTTGGTCCATATATAGCCAAGAAATACATTCTAACATGAATATACAGTTGATCCCAGAAGTTTACATACACCAAATAAAAAAAACACACACCCATTTTTTCAGTTAAAGTTAAATCAGATCAAACATCTCCATTTTAGGTCAGTTAGAATTACCAAAAAGTATTTTTATTTGCGAAATGTCACAAAAATTAGAGAACTACAGTGTCAGATTTTTATTTAATAATGTCTTCAATATCAAAAGATTACATACAGAATGACTAATATCTATTTAAAGAGTAACTAAACCCCAAAACAACTTTTTTTGCTTCTAAACTATATAAATGGGTATTTACCAATGCAGTCTTTCAGTTTCTGGGGATTTTTTTACATTTTGGTGTACATTTGTTTAATTCTACACTTTTTGGTCTAAAAACGTCTTAGTGCTGCCCTCTTACGGTTGAACGGTTGTTACTGCATTTGAATTTTGTGATTGGTGGAGAGCGGTACATCTCTACGTCGCAGGATTGACTGTGTCACAGCAGCCATGGTCTCACAGACGCGCCCCGTGGGTTTGGGTATAAAACTATCAGACATATCGGCCCCATGGGGACTTTGGAGTTGGATTGCGTTTTTCAGGTTACCATTATTATCACATTAGCACTTAGATAGCATAGCTAACATACTGTTTTGAACGTTAGGATCACCACTCAGAGACCGGACCCATCCTGTCTCTCTCTCCCTCAGCAGCAGTGCCAGCCTCGGGGAGCGCTGACTCAGAGCCCCGAGCCAGCGGCTTGAATTGATATGGCTCGTGGCTGCTGGGCTCCATAAAACCTCCCTCTACTCCTCTATCTCCGGTGACAACAGAGGAGATCCGCTGGTTCAGGGCGCCGAGCCCGTTGCTGCTGAGGCAGAGAGAAAGGAGGAGTCCAGTCTCTGAGTGGTAATGCTAATGTTCAAAACAGATGAATGTTGATAAGATCAATCATTCGCAAAACTGCCAACGTTGCTTTGGTCACTGTCCATGTTTAAGTGTCACATTAAGCGAGCTGTCATTGTCCTCCTGACCACACCCCCACGTCCCCCCCTCCGCTTTTCCTCCACACTTTGCCATACCCCTCCTTATCCTGGTACCGCCCACTTTGTAGAATTTTTCAAATGTTGTCTGGGGGCGGGGCTATGATTTTTCATGGGGTTCAGTTAAACTTTAAGCAAAGAGGGAAAGCCCAGATGATTATATAAAGGCGTTGGAAACTTCTGACAGCTTAACTGACCAATTTGAGTTAATCGGAGGCACAGCTGTGGATGTATTTTAAGGCCACACCTGGAACACACTGCTTTCTTGTTTGACATGATGGAAAAGTCAAAAGAACTAAATCAAGATATCTGGAAGAGAATTGTGGCACTGCACTAGTCTGGTTCTGGGAATGACTTCAAGATGCTTGAAGGTGCCACGTTTATCTGTGCAAAAAAATGAAATGCAAGTATAGTATACCCAGATAGCAATTACATTTGGCCCGGATCCGTTTTAAACCCCTTGCCTCCGTTTCTAGCTTAGAGACGTTTTCTGATTGTGAAACCGATCCGTGCCAGATAGAGGTTTCAGGTTAAACATTCTAACTCCCATCAGTTCAGTATTTATATCATTTTACAGATCTGGCCCAGATCACTTTTCCCATATGGTAACCAAAAGGCATTCGATGTGTCTGACACTGATTTGGTCCAGATCTGCAATATGAATCTGAGCCGATGCTGTTTTCACATAGGCTACACTGGTGTGGCCCGAATCTGTGATACATATCTGAGCCGATTGCATTTAAAAAAGGGCTAAAAACTGCTCTGGCCCATATCTGCAAAACGGATTTGAGCCAACACTGTTTTGACAGATAACATCCTGTCTGTGCATTTTTTTCTATCAAGAGCATGAGATAAATGCATTGTCATTAAGCTGAGCAATATTATCAGTGTTTGAAAACTATACAGCAACATTTTGTGATGCTATAAGGTCCGTTACAGCACAGCTCCGTTTTAGGTCCGTTTGAGGTCCGTTTTACAACAGCGCCAAAAGTGCCAAGTGAACGTTGGGTCTCGCTTGACTGTCATCTTGCAGATACGGCCCACATCCGTACTACGGACTTCAGCCAGAAGCGCCAATTTTTATTTATTTAAATATCATCAAACCAGCTCTGTCAACGCAGATTTATATGGACCATGCTACCACACGTAAGTTTTTATGTTTGTTCTATGTGTTTATTATGTACATCTATTTGTATGTGTTTATTCTAATTTACTGTCTATTACTTAAACATGCAAGTGAAATGCTGTTTGCTTTGTAGATAGCTGTTACAGGCTGTTATTTGCCAGATAGAAGAAAGTTATTTGTGCACCATAAGGAGTCTGTGTTAGCCGTTTGATGTTAAAGCCCCATCTATAGGTCTTGTTTTCTGTGGATTTCTGTCATTTGGGACGTTTGTTATTTCTTATTTTCATGTTTTATCAAATGTCTACCTTATACCAGAGCTACAAATGCTGCAAGTAACACTTATGGAGAAACGTTTGAGGTTTAGCAGCCCATAGTCTCTTTAAGAGGGGATGTGCTGCGAGTAGGCTATGTGACCGAGATTCATTTAGTTTGTAATAACTTTCAACCCGGTGTGCAGCCACTTGGTAATAAGCTCTCTTCATTTCAAATGTTTTCTTGTCTGCCTTTATGATGTAGGGCCTACATTGTAGACTATGCTTCATGTTGTCTGCCCACATAGAAAACTTCCACGGCATAAAAACACACGCGGAAACGGCTTTCCTCCTGGATCGGTAGGCTAACTCTCTGCTTTTGGCTATGCTGTTGCCACGCTATGTTGTCACATAATAAATACAATTAAGTAAGACAACAACTTACAACACACTTTTCATTTCTTTTTCCAGATGCTGAAAACATGATGTTAGCCTGTGCATTTTTTAACCATTAATTCCGTGTTTGTTGTTCACTGTGTTAATTGTTGACTTTGTTGTTCTTTTTTTATAATTAAATTAATGAACTTGTGGTCATTAATTCTGTGTTTGTTGTCCACTTTGTTCTGTGTTAATTGATGACTTTGTTGTTCTTTTTTAATAGGCCTAATTAAATCAATGAATTCGTGGTCATTAATGCTGTGTTTGTTAACTTTGTTCACGTTGTTTTATGCGTTTTAATCATTGAAACGATTTATTTCAGCTTTAGCATTGCTCCAACTGAAACCTGTAGCCTTTATCAAGTCAAGCTTTTTATTTATAGCAAGGCGTTGTAGTGAAAAGGTTTTTCTGGATATTCCACAGACTGTGAAAAATGTAGGTCTATAATAATAATAACTATGATACCCTGACAAAAAATGCCGAAAATAAGGCAAAGGGACAATCCAGTGATTTAAGTGGAATCCTAACACATCCGGCACAGCTCCGGTAGGCGGAATTGTTTCACGCACCCATTACGCATCTCTAACGGGACGATCAGGCGGTGCTGGATCGGTGCTGGATCGGCGCTGGCACATATCCGCAACAGCCCTTAAAAACAGACCAATAACGGCTTCGGCCCGATGTGCGTTTGGACTCAGGAACGAGTCCGTGAGGCCGATGCGGGCCAGACCCAGCTCTATCGTTGCGGTCCTGTTCTGTTACAGCGTCCAGTGGCTATCTGGGTAGTAATGTCCAATCCTCATACCACCCAGGAAGGAGACGGGTTCTGTGTCCCAGAGATGAACATGTTTTGGTCTGAAATGTGCAAATGTGCAAAGCCAAAGATCTTGTGAAGATGTTGGCTGAACCTAGTAAGACAGTGTCGTTATCCACAGTGAAATGTGTCATGAACTGACACTGGCTGAAAGGCCACTCAGCGTAGAGGAAGCCAGTACAACTGTTTGGCCTTTATGACCATCGTTACATTTGGTGGGAAAAGGGGGAAGCTTGTGAGTCTGGGAACAACATCCCAACTGTGAAGTATGGTGGTGGGAGCATTATGTGCTGCTGGTGCACTTCATTAAATAGATGTCACTTTTCATAATGTAATGTCTTCAAGAGCCCTTATCGTTTTATTTACAATAACTGCAATAATCTATTATTGTAAGCACAAAAAAGCAGTTTGTTAGCTTTATGACAACCACAGCCCTTAAAATAATCTCAAGAAATTATATAAAATGTAACATTTTGGAGTCTGATAAAAACTGATAAAAATTGTGGATATTTATGATGGTTTCATACCCTTGTTTGTCTCATGGTGCCTTTTAATCTACAGTATAATGCACAGCCTAAGAATTTTTTTTTCCAAACCCTGGATGTAAAAATAGGCTGTGATTCTGCAAAGTAGCTAAAGGCAGATGCATGGCTTACGAGTGTAACCCAATCAAACAGGACACTACTTACAAAATGTATTGCGCTGCAGCGTTGTTGTCCATTTCTTCGCTTGTTGTGCATATCCTGCTTTTAGTCCGTCTTCTTCACTGCTGTCAGCATTTGTTTACAATGTGTGATTCTAGGCCAACCGGAAAACCCAACATGAGATGGAGCATGTCGCCGCCTAGTGTTGAGGTGCATCCCCCAGAGACTTGTGCAGGATCCAAAAAGCCGGTTAAATCTAAAAATGAGCTGGTACAAACGACAGCTGCAGGGGCTTTATTGAACACATCATCTGCGTTGTTAAGTAAAAGGCCTCATTGAGAGCGATGGGCAACACATTAACCTTTAGCTCTTCAGCATAACAAGATCAATACATTCACACAGTTAACTCACTCTGCTACACTGAGGCAATGTTATGTTGCAACGAACGATCCTAAAGGTCTAACTAGTTCATTAAACCAGCTCAGAAAAATAATGGATTCCAAAATTACCAATTTGGATGGACGTTTAGATTTGTCCCACTGGAGATGCTATAACATGGATAACAAAAACTACACAGCATTGCTTTCACATGCCTTTTTAGTCTACTTTCAAATCCAGAAACAGAAGACTAAACCTTTAAGCTTCTAGAGGCAGAACAGAAACAGAATCAAAGTCTCAGTAACTTGCAATATCATCAAAGAGTTTATTTATTTTAACAAATAAATTCAAATCGGGATTATACGAATAAATAGTTATATTTATTGTTATATTATAGATCATTTAGATACAGAGTTATCTATTTCCAGCATTTATTTCTGTAGTTTTTTTAGTATTATTGATACAGTCAATAAAATCCCCAGATTCAGTTTCTTTAGAACATTGCCGACCAAATATACCGTGTCCCAGTAGGGTCAACAGAAAGTAACAGCCACAAGGGAAGTTATGGTAAAAGTTTGGCTAGCAAGTTGATAAAAATATCTGTTTTAGTATAACTTCTGGTTGTGGCTTTTGTTGTTGAGTTGTGGCTTTTTGCTGTTGCATTGTGGGTATTTGCTGTTGCATTGTGGCTTTTTGTTGCCTTGTGGCCTTGAATGTAAAACAAAGTTGAATATGACAAGCCATATAAATAATAAACACTTGATACAATTATGTTTGCAGGTTAGTAATTCAAGTAATCCAAGAAACAAAAAATGTGGGGAGCTGTTTGGGAGCCGAAAGAGCCAGTTTTTTTTTGTGAACTGAGCCGTAAGAACCGGCTCTTATAGGGGAGCCGGAATTCCCATCACTTCGTTACCTTACTTAAGTAGAAATTTTGGGTATTTATACTTTACTGAAGTAATTATCTATGGGCCTACTTTTTACTTCTACTCCTTAAATTTTCACGCAATTATCTGTACTTTCTGCTCCTTACATTTGAAAAATTGCCTCGTTACTCCTGTTTCATGAAGTCTTTTATTAAGAAGACGCAAAAAAAAAAAATCTAAAATGCGCCAACTGGATAGAATTTCACAGTGGTTTGATCATAATTTTAAACATCTACCATTCGGACACCCCGCTGTATGCGATCCATTGCGGACTGTGCACACAGGGGTCCCGTTAACCAAATATTTTCCATATTAGTCCGTTTTTTCTTTACAACGGTGACGAAAATTCCGAAGGCCACTTGTCATTTTGACAGATTATAATTCACACCCCTGACCATTTGGTGCAGACGCGCAGACATTTTTAGGTTGGAGTTAAAGCGCGGAGTACAAGTAACTGAATCAATGAATTAATAATAAAAAGGTTTGCATGAAGCCATCTGAGCATCATCTCAGACCGGGAGGCTTTGGAACGTGACTGTTACCGGTGCGGCTGGTTAAAGATGCGCTTCAAAGAGCCCCGTGTTGTGCCAAACACCCGTGCAGAAAGAGCGCAGGCTCCAACATTTTCTGCTGCTGAAGCAATATGAGGCTGGGTTCAGAGAGTCTTTCCGACCTCTGATCACTTGAATCAGAGAAATGTTCCCAAATTTCAAAACTTTGGCTGAAGTGGAGCTTTTAGTTTCAGTCTCCAGTGCGTCAGCGCGGATTCAGCCTCTAGAACAGTGGTTCCCAACCTGAGGTTCGTGTGCCCCAAGGGGGTCATTAGAGATTGCAGGGGTCTGCACAATCTCATCTGTGCTGAGGTTGTAAGACTTTTGGTGATACTATTCTTAATATATATATATATATATATATATATATATATATATATATATATATATATATATATATATATATATATATATATATATATATATATATATATATATATATATAAAATATATATATATATATATAAAAATATATAAATATATATATATATATATATATATATATATATATATATATATATATATATATATATATATATACACACACATACACAATCCACTTGACAGTCCAGCCAGGACAACGCAGACATATGTTGCTGAGTTCAACATGTCGGTGGTAGAGACTCACGCAAATGCCGCATTACAATATATATAGGCAACTAGTCATCATATCTTCCACTCCATTAAAACACCTATTAATGCTCAGTAGTCCACATATGGTTGTTTAATGGATTTGCATTGCACTAATGAATACATTTTGATGGACATATATGCAGCTGAAACAGGTAGCCTAGTGTATCCCAAATGTTTCAAAATTAAACATTTTATGTAACATTATAATAATTATGGCCTTTCTTTTTTGGGGGGAGGTTTGGCTTAAGCTTTATTCTTTAATGTCATTTTTTAAATTGCATTACTTTTACTTTGATATTTTAAGTAGTTTTGAATCCAGTACTTTTTTACTTTTACTTGAGTAAAAAACTTGACTTGATACTTCAACTTCTACAGAAGTGTTTTTAAACCCTAGTATCTATACTTCTACTTGAGTATTGAATGTGAATACTTTTGACACCTCTGGATATATCAAGCAAGCCAAGGTTGCTTTAATAGGGGCTTTCAACCCGACTGCATTGTTGGTTCTTGTGTTTTTAAACTTTCTCTTCACAATACTTCATAAATTGTCTATTAGGTTCAAGCAAGGGGAGTTTGCTGAGCAGTCTCTATAAAGCTTATCAGCAAAGGGATGTGTGAAGTTCTCTCTGTCCTGGTAGATGGCAACAATGACTTGATGAAACACAATGCCTTTTTATACCAACCATTGTCCTTACACTCAGCTTTAGCACTTTTTAACTTTTGTGGCTTACACTCCTTGTGGATCACAGAAGTTTCCCTATTTTGAATCACTGAAATAAATAAACCTATCAATTATGTTCAGTATCAGTTTATTTCGATGGACCTCTTAGTGTTTTTAGCCAATTGGGACAGTAATATTTTTCTTTAAGCTGACAAAGCTCTGCAGACATCTGAAAGATGAGCATTTCTGCAAGGTTTGAAATCTATCAATTGATTCTCGAATCTTTAGACGTCCGTTTAGTTCCCTTCAATAAATCTATCAAAAGAGGCCATTTGGATGCATTTATATCTGTGTATCCAAACTGGTTTAAACCCAAAGAGCAATGTTTTGCACTCGTCTGTGTCTCATGTGTGTATCTGTGTGTCATTCGTAGGCTGCCAGGATTTTCTGAACCATGTTTTTTTTCAAAATCTCAGATCTCAGTATGCTGCAAATGTGAAACTGATTTGTCTAAAACAAAAGAAGTCTCGACATGTGAGGTTCTTTGATATTTAACGCATCCCCTTGGAGCAATGCTTTTTTGCAGAGTTCTGTGCTGTTATGGCAGAATTATACAACAAAGTCAGCCAGAATCGTCAAACTAAAACAGCAAGAAAAAGAAAAGGGACCCATCATGGATAACAATAAAGTCACTTATGTCGGCCCCCTGTGATAGATGGAAATAAATCTTACCACCCAAATAAGCATGCAGTGAATGTAATGAGAACAACTACTGAACTGCACTTATACATTCCCTCTGTTGTAACCTGAACACCTTTTAATGTGCTTATTACCATTGATATTTTATTTCATCTTTAATATATAGTGTATGTTTTTCATGGATTGATGCAGACCATTCTCTTTGCTTCTCGTCTGCAAGGAACAATCTTGACGTGTCATCTTGTCAGTTAATTTCACACTTGACTTGATATTTTGTGATGTAATGGAAAGCCATATTGCTGCTGTCTTGAACAGTATGAAAGGGAAATATGTAACCATGTAGAAGCATTTAACTGTATGATGGCTTGAATGTTG
Organism: Valencia hispanica; assembly: GCA_963556495.2. NCBI lineage: Eukaryota > Metazoa > Chordata > Actinopteri > Cyprinodontiformes > Valenciidae > Valencia > Valencia hispanica. The sequence continues at coordinate 30,521,508 of OY747714.1, forward strand.
CATGTAGAATAAAAGGCAAATGAAGTATTTAAGTGTGCATGTGTGGGTGACCGATGTTGAAGACGATTTTTAGAGAGGTTTAAAGATCCAGAATATTTTGAGACTCTTTATACTGAAGTTTCCTGATTTTACAATGCCTTGCAAAAGTATTCACACCCCTTCAACGTTTTACATTTTATCTCATTGGAAGCACAAACGTGCTTTTTAGGGATTTTATGTCATAGGCAAGCAAAGTAGTTGATAAATGAGGAATAGAAGGAAAATGAAAAATGTTTTGTATTTTTATATTTTGTAAGAATAAAAATGCACATGTATTTAGCCCCCCTTACTTTGAAACCCCTAAATAAAATCCAGTTTAACCAGTTGGCTTCAGAAGTCACCTAATTAATAGATGTCACCTGTGTGTAAAGACTGGGTGGCGATTCACTTTACACAAGGACAAAGACTGTAAACAAATTCATGTGTTTATGTGTTCGAATACTCCAGTCAAAATCCACACCTAAATCGAACTTAGAATCTGTGGCAGGGCTTGAAAATTGATGTTCACAGTAGGGTTATCACGATGTTATAATTTCAAACAGAGCGGAAAACACTACTAGTTACAGTGTGACGGTATTTCTATCGTCAAAAAATGTAAAAAAAAAAAACTGTGCAAACGACTGCGATAACAGCAGAAATTTTATTTGAAATGAAAAGACTGCAAATAACAGTGGCTTGTAAACACTTATTGAGTTTATTTTGGAGAAGTGATGGTTAAACAGTCTAACAGCTGCTGGGAGTAAATCCAGCAGCTGTTATCCTTCTTTAGTGCACCTAGGATGCAGCAGTCTGTCACTGAAGGAGCTCTCTAGCTCAGCAACACCTTCATGCATGGGGTGGGAGACTAAGTAAATGATATCTCAGTTTTTTCATTTGAGTTAAATACTCAATATAAATATCTCCCTTAAGGTTCTCTCTCTGCAGCATGTCCCTGTAATACAAGTTTACGATGACAACTTTAAAATGTATTATTTAACAGTACAATCGACCATGTGCAGCACTGTGCAACATGCATTGCTCAACCTAACCAAAAGCTTTCTTGGTGCTAAATTAAAATGTTGTTTTTGAGCAAAAATTAATTCAAATAAATAAATAAAAACCATTAAATTATTGTTTTGCATTGATTGCTTGGCCCGTGAAGCCTTCATTTTGTTTGGTTTGAACTGCTTAACATTTGTATCAATAACCCATATTTATGGAAGACTTGTTTGAAAACTGCATAGACACTAAGCACCATATTTGTGATCAAATGATCACTAAAACATTTTAGCTACTGACTAAAAATCAATAACCTCATGTGTGCAATTTGCTCCTACTTCTAAGGCTGAACAGAATTCCCTACAAATATGATAGTATGCAAAAAAGGCTGACGTGAGAAAGGACATTAGAAATGGCTTCCACAGTTATAGACCATAAACATGAGAGCAAACTCAGATCAATGAGATTCCATTACCATCCAATCTCATTTCCCAGAGCTGAATTGGAAATGGGTTAGAGATGGATTGTGTCATTACCAATTCCAGCGGATCCAGGGGAGCCATACATGAGTGTGCGCGAGTGTGTGTCTGTCCTATCTGCAGCCGCTGCCAATGAATAGGTTTTTATCGACAAGCAGGAAGGTGAGCAGGAGTTCATGCGTTGCCATCATAGTTTTTAATATGGCAGCCTTGAGATGCAGAGTTTTATTTTTTGAGGCTCCCAAACCAAACAGTTTCTGCCAACTTTGTTTGGCATGCTTAAAATTGCTTTCTGATGATTATTGGGCTTCAATTTTGAAGATAAATATTACAATTTAAATGTCTGCTGGTTATTCTGGAAATGTTTGCCACATACCTCAACCTAGGCATTGTCAATTATTGAATGGAAATGAATAAATCGTGCTTCAGATTCCACTCGACTCTCTGCTGAAATAAGAGTACATTTTTATACTTTCTGCTTCTTATTGAAGCAATCAGTTTTATTACCACCAAGGTCAAGTAAAACATCTAATATTGCTGTGGTTACTCGCTCACCAACACATTATATTTAGTTATTTGTGATTACATCAGGCTGCCAAGGATGGGAGATAACATTTTCTCAGGTATGCTTTTAAGGTTCAACCCCATTACAGTTTGCCTAATAGTGTTCCTGTCATGATTTTCCAGTTTCCTGTGTTTCCTCCCATGATTCATTCTGCTCCTTTGCACACAGCCCCTCCCTTACCTGCAGATTACCTCATTCCTCTCACATGTGCGGCTGCTCCTCCTACTATTGCTGATTGCTGATGGATCTCACCTGTGCTGCTGCCTATAAAAGAAAATCCTGCTCTGCACTCACTCAGTGTGAGATTGTATGTTTTCATTGTCACAGCTGTTGAGTGGTTTCATGTCCCCAATCATGTATGTGACCTGTTTTCTGCCTCCTGACCATCCACTGTTCCCTGGCTCCACTGTGAGGATTCTGACTCTGAACCTTTCTCTGTGTACCTGGAACCTGATTACTGCTTTACAGGTTCTGGATCTGTGCTGCCTGCTCTGTTGCTGACCTGGACTGATTCCCCGACCTTTGAGTACTGGTTTGTGGACATAGAATCTTTCCCATATTGTGCTCTGACCATTGGATTTGTGTGTGTAATTCAGCTCACTCTGCTATCAGAGTTTATGCAATCCATGACACCATCAATCTGATTTCCAGCCTAATGATGATTCCCCTCTACATGGTCCTGTGTTTGAAAGAATCCCCAGTAAAAAGACAGTCTCCAATCCTCTATTGTTACATCACAGAAGATTCATGTCTATCGAGGTCCAAATCTCAGAAGAGGATTGGCACCCCTCCCAGGTAACTCACTATTACTTGATTACGCAATACTTTCAGCTTCCTCTGCCAGTCACTCATCAGTCTATCTCCTTCAGAGTCTGACCTGAGAGCAGATCCCTATGAGAAGCTGCTGATTAATTCTCTCACATTTTGATTGTTAATAAAACCTTTCATATGGTGTGAGTTTTGGGTCTGATTTGTTCTCAAACCATTACAGCTCCTGTGGTTTAAAGAGCATATTGTTGGTTAAATATTTTCTAAAATTCTGTCCAAAAACTGCTATTTGAAACGTTTATTGTATTGTACGTAGTGTGTTATGTGGAATAAAGTCTCTGCCGCTCCTGTTTCAGGGCAACAGACTTGCAGCGTCTTGCTCCAGACCTTGAAAGACCTAAGCTTCCTCAAGAAGTACAGTCTGCTCTGTCCCTTCTTGTAAAGGGTTTCAGTGTTGTGCCTCTAATCCGTTCTGTTGTCCAGATGAACACCCAGGTATTTATACTCCTCAGCCACTTCCACTTCTTCTCCCATGATGAAAAGTGTTTGACGTATCCCTGTTTCTTCTGAAATCTACAATCATCTCCTTTGTTTTATTCACATTCAAAGTAAGACAAACGTTTCCACACCATGTCACAAAGCGGTTGACCAGCTCTCTGTATTCAGCTTGTAGTCCATCTCTGATACACCCGACAATTGCAGAGTCATCTGAGTATTTCTGCAGATTACAGGTCTCGGAGTTGGACTGGAAGTCTGAGGTGTACAAAGTGACAAAGAATGGTGAGAGTACAGCCCCTGTGGTGCTGACCACCTGGTTTGACACACAATTCTTCAGTTTCACAAACTGTGGTCTGTTTGTCAGGTAGTCATTGATCCAGGCGATTGTTGAGGGCTCCACCTGTGTCTTCAGGAGTTTCTGACAAAGCAAATCAGGCTGAATTGTGTTTAATGCACTGGAGAAATCAAAGAACATGATCCTCACATATTTTTAGATAGGGTGGACGATCTCATGTTGTGCAATTTTTGATATCAGAATTAGGCAACTCTAAGTTGTATTGATCAGTAGGCTATGCAATATTTGACTGCATTAATTATTATTACTGATAATACACCAAATGGGCTACATTATGTGGGTTTAGCTTCAGCTTGGAGCACTTCTCTGACCGTTCTAGCTCCATCTGCTGAAGTTCGGCATCCGTATACACCGGTTCATAAAGAAATCCTTTTGGCGTTGTGCTAAAAAAAGTTTATTCTTCATCCGATCCATCTGGCATTGTGCTAAAATGAGTTTCATCATCAGATGTTTCGTAATCAGACATGTTGTCAGCATTTAACAGCGGAACAGTTGACGGGAGGAGCGCAAGAGTTGATGCTGGCCGCAGCGTGGATTGATTGGAATGGAAAGAAAATAGTGCCGAGTAATAGTGAGTTGTGAATTTTGGCTGTGTGATTTTGTGATGCAAATTAATCATGTTTTCAAACGCATATAGTTTTCTGAAGCAAAACGGCACAGTTTGTTGGCTCCCGAAACTGGCCGGGACTACTTTCTAGAAAGACTTCTAACAGCCAGAGCTCTGAACAGGAGGTGACCACAGATATGGGTCAGTGTGTATGCACTATGCTGATGGTGAGGATGGGATACAACTTCATGTCTAAAAATGCGAACTATCCCTTTTAATATGTACCCAACAGAGCCACTCCAACATGCAGCCACCTAGAGCAGCGCAATTCTAGAATTTTATTTTGAGTATTATTTATTTTATTTGAGTATCTGGATATTCTCAATAATGTTTGTTTGTTAGTATATAAATGTTTTACTTGGACCCAAACAGAGAACTTTACATTAAGGGACAGGCTGTAGTACCCAGAGTGACCAAACATACAGTGGTACATACATACATATATACATACATACATGCATGAGAACAACACCCTCCAAGAAATAAAAGTACCGCATTTCTCCGGAAAATGAAACTACACTACCGTGTGTAGCTTACAAGTGCAGCGGGGAAAACACGGACAAAACCAAATAGTCCAAAGTAAATGGAGTCATGTGGTGTTGCGTGTGACAGACTGGATTTCAGCACCAAAAGAGGGAATGTCATCATGCAGAGTCCTTACATCTCTTTCCCTCGACGACATCTTAATTGCAAATAAAACATGTCTGCTCAGAACAGAGGGAAAAATGGAACGGGAGCTGTCACCTTCTGTAAAAGCCAACATGCTGTGCGCACCACGGTCAACATCAGTAATGACAGCTGTGGCACGGTAAACTTCTCAGCCAAGAAAGAGTGCCTGCATCCCTTAGCACTGTTCAGCCTAATGTTGTCAACACTGAAGAGACAAAAAAAGAAATTACTTTGAGCCATGCACACCATGTAGGAAAGAAAAGTACAGATACCGAATCTGATAAGTCTATGGGTGAAACCTGACATGTTTAAACAGAAAACAGAAAATGATCAAGGACAATTTAACCAAATTAAAGTGATGAAATACGAGTCAAATATCTAGTTAAGGTATGAAAATGAAGAACTCTGTTGTAATTGGATCAGTAAGGTCTGACTGGTAAACAAGAACATTCTGCTTTGTAGTTTTAACGCTTTGACTTTAATTTTTATTCAAAAGGAGACATTAAAGATATTTACTGCATCTACACACATTTATGTTCAGGACAGACACAAAAATAGCATACCAACTTGCATAACCCGAAACAATAACCTGTAGGTGTTCAAATATTGTAGCCTTCATTGTTTTGTAGCGATTGCACAATAATTCATGATTGAAATTGATGCTTTGCCCTTGGGGGACAAGAAACAGTCAGAAAGGTAAGAAAGTAGGAGAGATGTAATACAATAAAATGCTTCTGTAATTTTTAAAGACATAGAAATAACCTCTGCCCACTCTGCGTCAATATCTAGTGAGAAATGCGAGCTGCGTCTCATTTTCATCTGTGATTTATTTATGAAAAATGACTTGTAAGAAATTAATTTAGCTTCGTTTAGCACAAGTTGGCAGTTGTCTAACTGTATAATAGTAGATAGCTGTAAGTAGTGTCAACTCAAGGACTTATTTAGACGATGAAAACTGTAAGAAATAGATAAAACAACCTACAAATAAAAGTAAAACTACATTGTAATAATTATAAAGGAATTTTGGCTTTTCACTAGGCTAGAAATCTAGGTAAACCACAGTACCAAAAATTTAGCTCTTCAGGTTGGTCTAACTACGCTCCATTGCAGCCTCAGCAGGTCTACCATTGGCTCAGCTAAGTGTAGGCCGGGCCAATCACAGTGCTCTATGTTTGTAGCGAGACATTGGGCAGGTTTAGCACCATTAAGGCAGAACTGCGATGGAACAAAAAAACAAAGGTGGCAGTGGTTCAGAAACTTTCTGCTGTCAGTACACCAGATATTCACATGTTTTTCTGACAAAAACAACAGAAGACTGCCCCATTGATTGCCGTTGCTATGAATACGTCACATTGTTCGTTGCTCCGATTGTTCGTTGCTGTCTAATTGTGTGCAGGCAGTTTGAAAGACAACCATAGATTCCGCCCCTAGGACTGAGCTCTGTCTACGGGTCGTGGCCAGACTACATATTTATATATATAGGATGGCTTGCCAGGCTACCTTTTCACTGCTACTAAAGGAGAATAGACTATTTCAAAGTTACAGACACGCCTTGCATAATCCTACTGAGAGCAAAAAACTGCTGCGGTGACTAGCATTTTACTACTGTATCACTGCGCACTGAACGAGGAGAAAGCTGGAAGTGACGTTAGCGAGAGAACGCATTCTGTGTTTGTTGGCACGTTTGACAGCGGCTTTTCAGCTGTGACTGGGATTGCTATTTTCTATTTAGATATATTCTTGGGCTGAGGTTATCATTACTAGAGCTTGATTAATCGGTACCATGAGTTTTTCTTTGACATTGTTGGTGTATTTTTATATCCATTTTTGTGTGATGTGGTTGTTTAGTTCTTAGTTCACGATGTTTGTTGTGTTTTGTCGATGTTCCTTTTTAGTGTTTTGTTTTTCTCCCTCTCCCTGCCGTCCTGTGGGTATGGGGGCAGACTTCAACGTTTTCCTGTGTTTTCTTTGTTCCCTTTCCTCTCTTGTATTTTCAACTCACCCTCTCTCTTGACTTTTTGTTTCCTACTTATCTTCTTCATCTTCTTTCTTCCCCTTAATTTTCCGTATCCGTGTCCATAACATCTGGAAATAAAAACCCCAGCAATTCATAATAAATATTTTCACACATATATCAAGTGAAGTACTATAGCAAAAGCTGTACTGCTCCGTTTGCGAAAATAAATCTGTTGGGCTTCTACTTGGTACACAGACACCAATTCTGAGCTCCACACTGCCAAACAGGACACGTAAAAAAAAAAAGTTTCCCAAAGACCCAGACTTGCTGTCTAAGTAGGTAAAACAGGTTAGACGCACCTGTGAGTAGTGGGCTCCCTCCTCCTCCTCCTCTTTCCTCTGTTCGGCACATTTTGAGCAGAATTGTTTTGATTCCGTCACTATGGTAAAAGAATCACTGGGTTGTTTAGTTCAACACACTCGTGTGTTGCTGCCAGCAGCTGTACCTACAGTGTTGCGCAAGAGCGTGGCGGCGGTGCTCGTGGCGGCGGTGCTCGTGGCGGCGGTGCTCGTGGCGGCGGTGCCCGTGGCGGCGGTGCCCGTGGCGGCGGTACCCGTGGTGGTGCTTGTCCATGTACATGTCCCGACCACTTTTCTAAACCAGATGCGCAATTTCTTACCAGCACAGATTTAACATCTACTTGTGCTCACAGTTTACGACTCCCAAAGAGAATGGTGTTGATATATTGTGTTTGTGGAGAGAGCATGCCAGAATATTCCCCCAACTTTGCGCTGACAGCAGAATGTTCCCGCTGTCCTGCGCTGCCAGAGAGAGATTTTTCTGCGATTGAATATGCGATTCAGGAACGGAGAGCGCAGATAATGCCAGGGACTGAGGACAATATTTTGTTTCTGCACAGCAATCTCTGCATCAAATAAATTTTAGATGTACAATGTTTCGAAGAAAAAAAAGGGACATGATTCATTGTAATATAATTTACAATCAATTGGGGATTTTGTTATTTTCCGTCTTTTATCCGTTTTTTAAAACTGTAGCTTAATGGAAAAATGCGGCAGGAAAATCAAGTGAGAAAATGAAGCAGGACATCACACAAAAGTTCACTTTCTGACGGGCGGCTCAACCACTCCACTACTCTATCAGGTAGTGAGTGCATTCACAAAAAGGAATAGGCCTACCATCTGAAGAGTGTTTGTGTGATGAGCTTTTGCTGTCACTTTATTATGATGCAACCTCTATTCATCAGTACAATAATCAGAAACACCTGTGGACCCAACCTAACAGCTATCCTTCATTGTGAAAGTGTACAATTTACGCCACTGACCACTTGATGCAGACGCACAGTCATTTTCAACTTTACGCACAGAGTTTAGGAAACTGAATCAATCAAAAAAAGATTCTAATGAGAGCATCTGAGCATCATCATCTCAGACCTGGACACCGTACTCAATGCAGCGCTATTTCCTCCTGCTGAGGCAATAAGGAAAGTCCCCTTTGGGAAAGAAGTGGCGCTGTTATTCCAGTCTGTAGTGTGCGACCAGAGCAGATTCAGCCTCCCTTACACACAAGCAGGTGTGCAATTCATGTCCATAGATCATGAAAAAGTTGTGAGACTGCAGGTAAAATGTTCATATTTAGTCCATGTTTTCATCTGCTCCATGTGTGAGGGCACGATGGAGATTCTTTGTTCAGATTGTTCGGACTGAATATTAACTAAAATTAATGAAGAATTAAATAATAGTGAATACGTTTTAGATTTTTTTCAAAATTTAAAAAACTGTCAAAGACAGAATATAATGGGATCCCTGATTAAATGTAAGTTATAGTAGAATTAATTATTTCTCTTTTATTGCTTTGGAATATTCCACCCGCGGGTAGCCGCCCCATTGCAGGACTCTGAACTGTTAAAGTTTCCCCGCACAGAACGGCGAGGCTTGTAAAGGGAACGCGTTTTATTATTGCAGAAGAGACCAGTACATATTCAAAGCAGTTTTGCTATAATTATGAATAATTCAAACTCTATTTAGTGAGTCTGACAAAGAAATTAAATAACAAACCCTGTTTCACCTGAAACTAATAAATTGGTACAATAATCATAAAGAATTGTAATGAAGTCTTACTTGCTTTGTTGTTTGCCTTGAATGTCTGCCTACAATATGATTTTATTTTTCCGATATCAGTCTCAGACCTTATAAATAAGTGTCTGGATTAGTTTGTTATTTTTAGTTTTGAAACTGATTTACCATATTTACATTATGTAGGCTAATGTTTATTTTTCAGGTCACTATTAAAATCACTACACGTTAATATTATTATGCTCATCTATAAGCTAACATTTTGTTAATTATTTGAAAAGAAGCCACGATTAAAAGTTATTTCTAATCCATACCAATCTGTGTTTCCCTGACGTCTCTCCGCTGTCACTTCTTCTGCTGCTATGTTAGCTTCATCGTTCTCTGACCCGCTTTCTTCTGTCCATCTCAGTCATTGTGTACAGTTTGATGCCTCCACCACCTCTAGAAGCACCAGAACCTGCTGCATTTTTCACCTCTAAAACTAGAATTGGAGGAAGAATCTTCCGAGCCCTCAAATATGAGTGCCTCCATCATGCCTGACAGCGGAGTTTTCGGACTGTACAGCCTGAGCGGTTCTGTCGCTGACGTCACATTGATACGTAGTTTTGAAGCCGCGGTTAAGCTAATATTGAAACTATAATTATCGCGTAAAATCAAGTCTGTTCGGCTCATAGATTTAAACAACCAAATACTTTAACAAGATGCATTATGTCATAATACATTTACATTCACAGGACTTGGCTTCTTCGATTTTCTGCGATAAAGACACCAACATGACTGTAAAATAGAACTTGACGACTTACTTAATCTAACAGCTATATTTTCTGAAGTGAGATCATGAATTTTAAATAAACTTGGATATATATTTTATCATTGAATGTCGTATCCATTTTGTTTAGTTTAAAAACCTAAATGTCTTTCTGACAAAGTTTATCTTTGGTTTGCCACCTAATTTCTCTGGTTCAATTACCCCCTTTCGCCATTTCTCCTCAGCCTACTTTTATTTCTTCAGTAATTTGTCATACATGAGTAAATGCAAAAATCAGTTTACAAATGAAAATGTCATTTATTATAGGGGAGGAAATCTATCCAAACCAATCTTACCCTATGCGAAAAAGTAAACCTCAATTGGCAGCAACAACTACTATTCAGTGTTTGCAATAACTATTAGGGCCTAATTTTTCAAAGCGCTTGTTAAAACGTGTGCAAACCTCACAGCAGGCGCAAAACCATTCAGCAGGTTATTTACTAACCAGGTGCAGTCTTACCTGCAACAAGATGCGTGCAATCCATTTAGTGCTTTTGCCCTTGATGAACATGCAATGTTGGCTTTTCTGTCTGAAGGCGCAAAATATTAGGAGAACATGCAAATAAGTAGGCGTTCCTCATACAGTGTGATTTATCAAACATGAAACTGTTTGCACTGGCTGTTTGTAAGCATATTTTTACGATGCTTATGATTTGCACACGCAATCTTAGCTCACCCGCAAATCAGGAACACGCCCTTCGCACATTTTTTTTCACACTCAATTTTATGCTCTTTATTTGCAATATTGATAAATCAGGCCTTTTGTGTTTTACACTGTGAAGGCATTTTGGCCCACTCTTCTGTGCAGAATTGTTTTGGAGGATTTTTCAAGCATGGATGGCCCATTTAAACTATAATGTATAGCTTTCCAGGAGGAACTCCCTCCAGCATTTGCATTTCAACTTAGAAAGCTGTCCTTGATACCACAGAACAGTGTTTTTTTTATGAATTCTGATGTAAAATATGTACATGCTTTAAGAAAAGATCCTGGACCACATTCAACTCTACATGTGTGAGTAAAGTTGTATTTCACGCTGGCACCAATGACATTCATAAGAAGCAGTCTAAGCTCCTGATGCGTGATTTTGTCCACCTTTTCATCTTAAACTCACATTTGTCTGTTTTTATCTCTGGCCCCACTCCCAATGCTGGTGGAGCATTATAACATTTTTGAATTTACTGCAACTGTTTTAAGCACTCCTCAGATTTTATATGTAACAGTTTATAGGCCTCCTTAAAAGAGCATATATTTAGCTGGTGATTTTAATTTACTTTCTTAAATGTTCTGAATTATATGGATTTTAGTCAACACGTCATGCAGCCGACTCACAACAGGGGACACACACTGGACTTGGTCATCACATATGGTCTGTCCACCAGTGTGCCCTTTGTTGTTGACGAGGCTGTCTCTGACCACTACTGTGTTATCCAGCGGGAGACCCATGTGAGAACTGTCAGGAAATTTCATCTAATCCCTGAAGTGACTGCAAGTTTTCTTGGAAGTTTTAGAAAGATACCTCCCATTGCTTGACCTGCCTCCTGTGATATTATTATTAATGACTTTAACAGTAGGCTTCAGTCTGCTCTCAACCTGCTTGGTCCACTGAAAGTTAAAAGTGCACACTCAGAACTTGAATCGCTGTGGAGAAAGGAAGACGTCAAAAAACAAATGAGAAATTGCACAGTGGCAGAGAGAAAAGGGAGGAAAAATAAAATCACGATAAACCATCAAATATACACAGAACTTCTCAAAAGCATACAATAATGCAGTAAGAGAATCAAGAAATGTATACTTCTCTAAAATAATTTCAGATCATAAAAATAATCCACAAATTCTTTTTTTCCACCACTGACAAAATTTTAAGTGTGTTTCTGATGCATTTCAGAAAACCCCCTCAAACGCTCTCTGTGAGGAGTTTGCAAACCACTTCAGAGGGAAGGTATACCAACAGGTATAATATTTTATTTTCTCAAAGTAACATGATGTTAGACAAATCTGATTGTGTGTCTTTACCAGAGAAAACGCTGGACAGTTTTTTCCTGGTAGAAGCTGAGACTCTTTCTTTCAGTTTTTTTCTTAGTGAGGCCCACCACACGTCTTTTTGGACCCAATTCCCGCTTCGTTTTTTAAGCCATTTTCTGGATCTTTTAGAGATGAGATTTTAACCTTGATGAATTGCTGCCTTCAGACTGGGGTCTTTCCTGCCGCCATTAACAGGGCAGTGGTGAGACCCACGCTAAAGAAGAGGAACTTGGATTTTAACGATTTTAACAACTTTTGACTGGTATGTAACTTACCGTTTTTAAACAAAATTTTAGAAAAGCTTGTTTTAATTCAACTTAATGATTTTATTTAAGTTTATAATGTACTAGAGAAATTTCAGTCTGGTTTTAGGGTGAACCACAGCACCAAGACGGCCCTCTTAAAGATTTTAAATGATTTCAGATTAAACTATGATTTGCAGAGGGTGACAGTGTTGGTTCTACTGGATCTAAGCGCTGCCTTTGATACAGTGGAACACACTAGTCTTTTAATCCTATTTAAACAGATTGGCCTCTCTGGTGCTGTTCACAAATGGTTTACATCCCATCTCAAACACAGAGATACCTGCTCATTTAAGGTCCACAAGATTACATGTGGTGTGCCCCAGGGTTCAATTTCAGGCCCAGTGCTTTTTAACCTTTCTTGGCAGTGTCATCAGGAGACATGGAGTTAACTTTTACAGCTATGCAGATGATACACAGTTGTACATCTTTGTGTCTCCCTATTAAACATGGCCAACAAATGCACTTTTAACTGCATTTTAGACATCAAATCCTGGATGACAGAAAACTTTCTCCAGCTCAACCACAACAAAACTGAAGTTTTAGTTATCGGTCCTGAGGCTCAGAGTGAGAAGCTTTTACCAAAACTACAATAACTGTAATTTAATCCTTCTTTACAAGTGAAGGACCTGGATGTGATTCTGAGCTTACTTTTATCCCTCACATTAAAAACATTACTATAGTAGGTTTTTATCATCTAAAGAACATCGCCAGAGTTTGCCTCATTCTCTCTCAGGCCAATACGGAGATACTGACGTATGCTTTTATCTCCAGTATAATTGATTACTGTATTGCCCTGCTTTCTGGTCTTCCCAAAAGAGTATCTCAGGTTTACAACTCCTACAAAATTCAGCAGCGTGTGTCCTGACGAAGACCAGGAGGCGGGAGCACATTACCCTCGTCTTAAAGTCATTGCATTGGCTCCCTCTATGTTATAGGATCAATTATAAGGTTATTTGAATGGTTTTTAACCTGTGTCTTAATGGTCTTGGGGCTTCGTATCTTTCAGAACTGCTGTTACCATGTGAACCTTCGCGGTCTCTGCGCTCCTCTGGCAGCCGCCTCCTTGTCATCCCTAAAGTCAGGACACAAAATGCTAGTGCAGATGGCTCCTTTGATGCCGTTTCCTTACCTTGCTCATCTGTACCCGGCCCAATGTCATTTTTATTGTTGCTCTTGAGTGTGGGTGTGCATGGGGGTTGGGTTAGGGGGGAGTGGGGTATAATTGTGATCATGCTTTTAAATATGTGGGGCAAGGATGAGAATGTGGTTTATGTGGGGTCATTTTAATCTGTAAACACTTTGAGTAGCAATGATTGTATGAAAAGTGCTTTATAAATAAAGTTTGATTTGATTTGCAGTAAATGAGACCAAAATAACAACAAAAACTATACATAGATAATCCTTAACTTGTTCTTGATCACATTTATCATTAGCAGCTGTCTTTACTAATAAAACAGTGAGTTTAGCACAAATACTGAGCAGAACCAAAGCATCAGAAGTGGGCCGAGTTTGGGGAGATCACACAGACTACAGACGGTGGTGCTTTGATGAGAAGAGTATTTATGATTAAAAAACTGTCCGCTCCTCTTAGCCAATAAACTCTTATCTCCACTGCATGCATATAAATTTGATAGAGCCTCAAGCCATGGTGGAAGATAACAAAAATAATTAACTAACATTCAGCTTCGTGGAGACAAAAATGTTCCTCCAGTGGAAGAAGAATACAGTACATTGCATGGAAAGGATTAGGAGAGAAGTAGCAGATTAACTTACATTTTATTTTTACAGTAAATATTTAATTTGTCATCCTTAAATCATGAAATAACTGTCACTAACCATGTTTAAATGTGTGCCAAAATGACACTTTGGCTGTTTGAAGTATTAAACCCAAGCTATTTTTATAGGAATTGCAATCTACAGTTGGAAAAGAAAAGGTGCATGCATCTTTTTATTCGGTTTATGCAAACTTCTGGTTTCAACTGTACACCTTTTATTCTCACTGAAGTTAAATCAGACCAAACTTCCCTTGTTTTAGATCAGTTACAATTACCTAAATGAATCCCAAAATGCCACAATGATGAGAGAGATATGTCAGAGATTTTTATTAATGTCTTCCAAATCAGAAGTTTACATATGGAATGATTACTATCTCTAAACAATGAGAGATAGCCCAGATAATTATATGATGGCTTTGGAAACTTCTGAGGTAATTAGTGGCACACCCGTGGATATATTTTAAGGCCACACCTGGAACACACAGCTTTCTGGTTTGACATGATGGGGAAGTGAAAATAAATCAGCCAAGATATCAGGAGGAGAATTGTGGAGCAGCATAAGTCTGGTTCATCCTTGGGAACAATTTCCAGATGGTTGAAGGTGTCACACTTATCTGATAAAACAATTACACGCAAGTATAGACATGATGGAAATATCCAACCATCATACCACCCAGGAACGAGACGGATTCTGTGTCCCAGAGATGAAATTGTTTTGGCGCGAAATGAGTAAACTGACCCCAGAACAAAAACCAGAGACAACATAAAGATGCTGACCGAAGCTGATAAGATAGTGTAGTTTTCCACAATGAAACATGCCCTATACTAACATGGGCTGAAAGGCCGCTCAGCAAGGAGGTAGCCATCACTCCAAAAAAAACATTAAAAAGCCAATTTGCAGTTTGCAAATGCACATAGGGACAAAAACCTTGATTTCTGTAGGCGTTTCCAATGGTCTGATCAAACTAAACTGGAACTGTTTCGCCATAATGTCCATTTGAAGGAAAAAGGAGGATGCTTCTAAGTCTGGGAACAACCTCCTATGAAGAATGGGGGTGGCAGCATCATGCTATTCGTCTGTTTTACTGCAGGAGGAACTGGTGCCTTTTGTAAAATAGATTGTATCATGAGGAAAGAACATTATGTGAAAATATTGAAGCAACATTTAAAGACATCAACCAGGAAGTTAAAGCTCTGGCAAAAATGGGTCTTCCGAATGGACAATGATCCTAATCCTACAGCCAAAGTGGTTACAAATTGGCTTAAAGACCAAGTCAATGTTTTGGGCATGCCCATCACAAAGCCTTGATCTCAATACTGTAGAGAATTTGTGGGCAGATCTGAAAAGGTGTGTGCGTGCGAGGCGGCCTACAAATTTTACTCAGTTACATCAGCTCTGTCACGAGGAATGAGCCAGAATTCTGGCAAGCTATTGTGAGAAGCTTGTGGAAGGAAACCCAAAACATTTCACCCAAGTCATAAAGATCAAAGGCAATGCTACCAAATATTGAGAAAAAAAATTATGTATGCTTCTGATTTTGAGGACTTCAATAAATATATTTCTGCCATTTTATTTTTCTCATTATTGTGGCATTTAGCAAACGTTAATAATTTTGGTGATCCTAACTGATGTAAAACAGGAAACAGTCCTATTCAATGTCAGGATAGATGACATAGATAGATTGTGTGTGTGTGTTCTTTTTTTACATACAGGGTATGTAAATATCTGGTTCCAACTGTAAAAAGTCCTCAGAAAAAATTTATTTATTCTGAGAACAAAATATCACGGCTGTATTTTTAACAGTGTTTTAGGTAATGGCTACTCTGAGTCAACAGTGATGTTGAATGAAAAGGTTAGGAATAGCTTTTAACATTTTGACTCAGGGCTCAAGGCATTTACCTTTGTAATTTGAATAATTAGGAAAGACCAAGGCAGCAAAATTAAATGTCTTGTTAAACTATCCACTGATTAGCTGGTGTTTTCAACTGCTGGCGCCATTACTAAATGAATGATGTTAGTATTTAAGAATGCTGATAGTAACATTATTACAATCTAACAAAAGACTCTTCGAAGCGGCGGCAGCAGTGATTGAGTAAATGCTGCTCTCATATGGATGAAACAACAAAGGCTGATTTCAGGCGAGATTCCTTGAGCGGCGTGTGACCATAATTGGATTAGAGGGCTGGTTGCTGCAGACATAATAGGAGAGATGCAGTAAGGAGCTTTTGCCATTAATTCTCCTTTGTGTGGTTGGAGGTGATTATGACTAATCAATGCAGGCAAGTTTAAGGGAGCTGCCAATGGAAATGAAGCGCCTTGTACAAGCAGTTGCCATTCTCTGGTTAACAGGGCCCAAGTCTTTTAGCACAAAGTGACTCTGCATGACTCTTTAGAAATCAGATGTCACATGCAATCTATTCACGTCTTTAAAAGTATAAACTAAATCTGTAAAATTAGAATTAAATCTACTTTTTGGTATACTTTTAATGTGAAGAAACATTCATATTTAGTTTTGAAGCAAACCCTTATGAAGTCCATATAAGCATCTGATGAGGCTTCATATTTTTGTATCAGTAACAGGGAAATGGCCACTTCATGAGCTCTCATCTAGCTCCACTTGAATAAATGAGGATAGGTTGAAGCCAGGGTGACAGTTGAGGTCTCGATCCTTGCTTTGTGTGAAGAATAATTGATATGAATAGAATGAGTGTTCTGTCCATATGGCATACCCTGTCAAAATAGCATGCAGGAAGTTGATTTTTATAGCGCCAAGTATCATTTAGCCAACTTTATTGAAACAGCATACCTGTATTTGTGACAAATGATGTTGTTTAGCCACTTATTTAATATAAAATACAGTTTATAAAGGGGCATGCAGTTTTTTCGAGGTGTTCATGGTAAGTTTGAACCCAGGACAAGTTGTTCTGATCCCAGAAAAGAGCCGCATGAACCAGGTACACTTTTGAAATGATCCATCTTGTAAACTTGGCACTTAAATCTTATAGGACTAGCATTTTCAGTTGGGCACTCATTTAAAATCTCAGCAGTTTTTTTTTTCTGACATTACATTGTCAGAAAATATCTTAGTTTAAATATCCAATATTCATGCCTTTAATCATGGACATTTCTGAGTTTTCTCTTGCAAATTTGCGTCCTTTTGACATCAGAGAATTTCTAAGTTTTTTCTTGAAAATATGTGAAATGAATCTCAAAATTTCTAAATCTTTTGGCAAAAATTTACTAATTTTTTTCCCCTTTTATCTGCAATGGCCCTAATACACCAGATTTAACGATTTAACACAACATTGGACAATTTTACGACTCTACTTCCTGATAAATAATACATTGAAAAGTTAACATTTCTTAAGATTGTATAGGATGTGCAATGAGGTAATGTGTATATATAACATGCAATATAATACACTAAAACTCAAAACTTGTAGTACGAGGTATGCTAATGTGATTGTTTGATTTTAACTCATGCTCAATTCTGCAAGTTTCACTGCTGCACATGCGCATTACCCAAAGGAATGCCATTCTGATGGGTATGGTGTTCCGTCAGAAGAATGAGTGTAGACCTTGGGTCTATTTAATGAACACAGAAATGTTCCTTAGATTGCAAAAGAAACATAGAAAAAAACTACAACAGATTTACACTTTGGGAACTATTTTCTGATATAGTCAGCAAACTCTTATGCCGCCTTCACACCACACGCTTTATGAGAGTCAAACAACCCTCACAAAGTGAGTAGTTTGAACCCTTTACATTATTAAGCCTGGCGCTTGTAAAGCTTGCATAGCCCGCCCAACCAATCAGAGCGTCTCACTGTAGCGACGTCACTACAGTGAGATGCTCTGATTGGTTGATGCTCAGGGGTTGACGCCTGAAAGTTCAGCTTGCTGAACTTCTGCGTCTCTCGCTTTTGCCACTTTGAAGCTTGAAAAGCGGCAAAAGTGTGAAAAGTTGATGCAGCCTAAGCGCATAAAGCGCCACTGAGACTCTGACAGCCCTCTGACGGCATCTACCATAGACTTAACATCTAATCTTGCCGCTCTTGGCGTTGACGCTTTGGGGGGTGTGAACGCAGCATTAGGTTGTTGTGACAACAACACTCTGATGTGGAAGTTGTTACAACAGGAAAAGCATTCAAGTTAGCTTTTTTCAGTAATAGTGACATTTCAAAAAAATTAAGTCACATTAAATGGTGCAAGAAGCTGTTTAAAAGGAAACTGTACAACATCTACAACATCGGTGCGAGAGAGTGCTAGACTTTCAGTAGATACCAGTAAGGCTAACCATGTGATAGTTGCTCAATTTTTTATTTTTGCAGTTTCAACGCCTGTTTGTTTCAGAAATGTTGGAAGACTTTTGGAAATCTGAGAGATAATGTTCTTCATTACCTCTAATAGAAAGTCCTGTCTAATTCAATTTTGGCGTAGGGTCTTGCTACATGATTGCTTGATCTGTGTGAGAATGCATGGTTTCCTCCTACAATCCATGACTGTGTGGTCCTGCAATGCACTGTTCACATGTCCAGGGTGTACTCTGTCTCTCACCCAACAACTGTTGGAAATAGGCACCAGCTCCCCCATGAGGCTGAATGGAAAGATGGAAGGGCAGGTATAGACAATGGATCGAGTTCTGTTAATTTGGGTAAATATATCAGTATTTCAATGGGCCTTAAATTTCGTGTTACATATCTGTATGCATTTGTTTTGATGACTGTGTTCTTCTGTAGTTTTCTACAGTCTGCTGAAGTCCCAGGTGCTCATTTTATATCTCTGTCTGATGTGACAGTGTGACTCATTACTCAAATCCAATTTGCCTGCAAGCCTTTATGTTGCCCATCCTTGCTCATGTGTCTTCTTGGCAAATGCAATCCTTGGCACGGGCAGCAGACCTTTCTCTTCATTCTAGCAACATTGGGTTGGAGAGAGCGGCAGTGAGTGGACCAAGATGCCACTTTAACCGAGGGCAAGAGAAAATGAAGCCATTCATCTCCAGCTAGGTCATGAAAAGAGATGGTAAATTCAGAGGAGAAACACTGGTATGCTCTCCATTTTATTTCCGTACATTGGGGAGCCTGAGTGGATGCTTCTCCTTCTTTCCCTGTTCATATCCCTGTGGCACAGACTTCGGCCTGTACTGGCTGGTTCAACTGTGCCCAGCTGTGAACAGATGGGTGGCACAGTGTAGGCCAATATGTCAGGCCTGATGGTGCATTTCAAGAAATATTACAGTTTTGCCCTGTGGCACCGTAAGTTCTGATTGAATAAATGTAGTAAGTAGCCTGGATCTGTGGCCAGCTTAGCTGCTTTGATAATACAATGTTTCACTCTTAAGATAAAATGCTCCGTTAAAAAATTGTCCTGTTAAAACTATCAATTGCTATGCTATGCAGCTGAAAGGAATAAGCAAAATTAATAAAAAATGTGTGGTCTCTAGAACTATAATTTTTTTATTTAATGGAAAAGGGAGCAGAATTTGTAAATAAAATAAACATCCATGTCCAGTTTTTTAATGCTGTTGAGTGATGAAGCGTTATAAACCAAAAAGAATGAGCCCACCCACGTATCGCTCCATTTTCTTAAACTGGCTGTGTGCTGCAAAATGTGCTGCAATTCGGGGCCCGAATTTCCCGCGCTTTCAAGATTCACTCCTCCTGTAGACAGCGTTGTGTGGTTGACTTCACAGCAATCCCTCATATTGAGCAAGCATGTAGCGACAGTGAAGAGGGAAAAAACTCCTCTTTAACAGTTAGAAACCTCCAGCAGAACCTGTCAAAGTATGAGCGGCCATCTGCCACGACCGACTGGGGGTTTGATAAGGCAGAGCAGAAACACATACGAACTGATGTAAGAGTATTTTCTTTGTTAAAGAAAGTAAAAAGTTGATAACAGGACAAGGAGGAAGTTCAGTTACTGGGAGCATCATCCCAGTTGATGTCCCCCTCCAACAAGGCATTCCAGCTGAGCACAATTCCAGACCAGGTGTAGCTTCTATGGAGAGAAAAACTCAGAGAAAATGTAAAGTTAACAGTTGAATTAACTACAAATAATGCAACTGGAGAGTAGCAGAAGAGAAAAGTAGCAGAGTGAAGAAAAATGGTCAGTGTGTCCTCCAGCAGTCTAAGCCTATGACTACAGAGATAGCTAAGGATGACATAAGCCACTCTTTAAGCTTTATCAAAAAGGAAAGTTTGATGATAAGTCTTAAAAGTAGACAAGGTGTCTGCCTCATGGACTAAAATCAGGGTTCAATGTCTACGTTGGCTTAAAGTCAGTGATTTTTTTTCTTGCCAGTCATGTGACAAAATTACTCACTTAAGAAAACAAATCTGCTATAATGTTAATCTATATATATATATATATATATATATATATATATATATATATATATATATATATATATATATATATATATATATATATATATATATATAATCAGTTTTTTCTCGAACTTCAAAACAACCAGTTCAAATGTGTGTTAATGCAACAAACTGATGTCCATCAATTGAGTTTGTTTGCCTTAAATATGCCTTTCAATAAATTGACCTTTGTGTTGCCGTCACTACACCTTACAATTTAGCAAGTTAGGTCTAATGGCCCTTTTGTGACCTCTGTCCTTTTAGAAAGCGGAGACTGTTAAAAGTCATCCAAACACTGTGGTTTGAGAAAAGGATTAAAGTTACCTTATGTAGTAGGTTAAACCAAATGTCTGAACCCAATTGTAGTTTTAAGATAATTTTCATGAAGTTTTAAGACACCACATGCCTGTGTGAGGACACAAAACCAGGAATTATAATTTATGTTTTTAAAAGTTAAGCATTTAATATATTGCCTGTGGTAGATAACTCTCTTATTGGCTTCATTTTGTATAAATCAAGATTAGTTGGTCTTGGAGGCTGAAACCAAAGGCTTTTCCAAAAGGGACCAAGACCAAAGCTAACTTCAACCACCTTGAAAAAACAATCTCAAAATCATCAGTGGTTCACTAATTTGTGAAGTTTCACCATGTTTGCACATGGCGGTTTATTTACATACAAGCTGATGATTATTTTCACAGGAAATGGAGACTGAAGGTGGTGCCCCTCCAATGATGTTCCTGTGTAAAGATAGAACAGAACCTGTAAAAGTAAGGCGGTGTGAAAAAAATAACAGATTGAATTTTTTTTTCAGTTTTCTTTATAAAAATGTAAATGTTCTAAAACTATTCTTAAGTATTCAAAAAAAAGAAAGAATAATTTCCCCCGAAATAAAATATGAAATATTTTTACATAAAACTTGATCAGTTATGTTTATAAAGGAACACATCACAGTATTTACTAAAAATATGCCAAAGATATTCTTTAACTGTAAAATGTATGTAGATATTAGCATATTTGCTGCACAAATAATTTTAATGTAAATTAATATATTTTAGATGTTTAATATTTTGTGATTAAGTTCAGCCTCAAGAACCAACCTATCTGGTTTTAAAATAAAGGAAACCTCAAGAGAGTTATCTACTGCAGGTATATTAGCTGCTTGTAATCATTCGACTGAAACATAAATCCTGAAGTATTGTTTAAGTAAGTTTACCTAGACCTTACTACAGCCATTACTCACTGGTACAACCCATAATAATATATATATATATATATATATATATATATATATATATATATATATATATATATATATATAAATAAATGAAAGAAGTACTACTAAGACAGAATGTCTAGAAACATTTATTAACATGTGTTGAATCACTGCAGCACTTGCAACAGACCCCTAATGTTTTCATTTCAGCACGCTCCATGATGCCATCTTTCCATGCGGTCAAGTGTTGAAGCAGCCAGGGCTGCACAGCTTGTCCTCTACCCCCTCCAAAAAAGCAAGATGAACTCCACTGATAAATGATTAGCTTGATGAGGAATCATGATCTAGATCAAGAGCAGGCTAATATCAGCAATCTGTGTTGTCCATCTGTGTCATTACCCAACCAAGCACCTCACTCCACACTTTGAGAAGAAAAAGAGCAGCCAGATGCAGCTGTGAATTAATTTCTGCTCAATTTTGGTTGTTTCACCCCAGTGGGCTAAATCTTACGGCACAATACATGGACTCTGTGGTTTTCTGCCATAACTTTCCCAAAAGAATCCCAACTGTGAAGCTCATGTTCTAGTTGAGGATAAACCTTTACATAGAGTTGATGATAGAGTCCAGCGGCTGGAAGCAACATATCACACAACATTTTAACTGTACCACAGATAAGGTTAAACTGTTTAAAGCCGAAGCGTGATTATAAAACTAAACAAATCATCTCAGGATGCTAACACAGTGAAGAGTAAGACTGCCTTGTGATATAGCAATCTATTACCAAACTTTGGATGTTAGAATATAGGCTGAGGTGAAAAGAAGGGATAAAAACCTTTAAATGGCAGTAACTGCAAATAAATTATATGCAAGGCCTTTTTACAAATCTGCTTGAAGAGCAAAAGTAGTATTCATCACAGGGGTTCCAATAACAAAAACACTATACATAATTGATCTTGTATCGTGTACAGGGCCATGCAGAGACCTTTAGAGGGGCAGGTGCTCAAAATTAAAAATGGGCACATAGAGCAAGATCTTAAAACAACTTACAAAAACATAACTAATAGTGTACCATCCTGATGAACAACAACCGATATCCATCAAGAATCTTCTAGAGAATTGCAACATAATATATCAATGTCATCAGAGGGAAACCATACAAAGCAAGCGTAGCCTGTTTTTTATTTGATCGGATGCAAGTACATTATGGAAGGATTTTTACTTGCTGCTGTGTCTTGCTGAATAAACCCTAATATCTAACTGGTTAACCTCAACCAGCAACTCAGCTGCAGTAGACTGCTTTAAAGATCAAAACAGCCCTGAAGGGCCAACACTACTTTTTTTATAGTAGGCTAGTGTTGGCACCTCTGAGAAATTTAGATTTTTTAAGTCAAGAGATGTAATAAATTTATGATATCTTCGGCACACAGCAATGAGGTGAAATTATGAATAAAATTTCAAATAATTTTAATATACAAATAACATGTTTATTTTATAAGAATAGATGAAATTATTTGACAAATGCATTTTAAGTGTCAATAAAATTTTCACATGTATAAATATAAATTTCAGGACATTTTGAATTGTTACAAATCTGGCTTTCCATACTTGCTGTGGTCCGAATTGTTGGTACAGTTGGCTATTTTTGGCTACGGTCTTTAGATGTGAGCTGCCAAACCAAACCTTCCTTTAGCAGCTCAGATTCTACACCAGTAACTTTCTATAATTCATGGCCTCCTGCCCAGATCCGCCCGTGACTACTGGAGATGGGCACCAGCCTACCCCCCCGCAACCCTGCATAGGGCGGACGGGTATAGACAGATAATAGATGAATGGATTTTTTCTTGGCCATAATTTGATAGTTGGAGGGCCCAGTTCTGAGCCCCCCCTGTACAATGGGCTCGGGAGAAATGGACAAAAGGAGAGATCATGTTTTGTTCGCAGTTGCACAGTGCACACACAACATGGTCATTTCATTTAGTCAGTTGCCACTTGCATGCACACTCCGAAAAAAAAAATCCCACAAAGAGCACTTGGGGCATCAAGGAGGAAAGGGGCATGTGCCCAAGCAATCCACCAAGTGATAGACTGAGACCTGAATCTCCAGAAATACATAAAGACAATTACAATATTGGCCTTCTATTACCTGAAGAAAGCTTCCAGGATTAAAGAACTGATGTCCCAGCGAGGTCTAGATATGTCTTCCATGCATTCATCTTTAGTCGGATTAATTACTGCAACATTGTCTTCACAGTTCTGCCTAAAAGGTCAATCAGAAAGATTGACGGCAGTTGATCCAGAACGCTGCTGCTTGTCTCCTCTCTAAAACTATGAAGTACAGAGTACATCAGCCCAGTTCTAAAGGCCTCACACTGGCTCCCTGTAGCTCCGAACATTGAGTTTAAAATACTTTTGTTAGTTTATTTATCACTGAATGGCTTAGCACCAAAATACAATAAAGATCTGTTGTCAATGTATCAACCTTCCAGGCCAGAATCAGAATTAAACCCGGAGGAACAGCATTCAGTTTTTATGTTCCTCTAATCTGGAACAAACTTCCAGAAAACTGCCGAAATGCTGAGGTCCATTTGTTTAGAGCTGCCCTTTATAAACAATAACTGGAACATAGATTTATTGGATCTGGATCACAACTTTTTATTTTATTTTTTTGCCACTGTAACGTCATATTTAGCCTTATATGTTTTTATCATGTTAAGCACTTTGAACTGCCTTATTGCTGAAATGTGCTATGCAAATGAAGTTGACTTAACTCGTACCATCGACATCAGCTATAGAAATCCTCAAACTTCTACATGGATGAGTATAGAAGGTTTCCATCTTGCCATGGCCTATTGTTAAGACAATATAAATAAGGAAAAGCCAACTTGTGTCTCTTTTTAAAGAAAAAGACAAGAAAAATATGCCCCAACAGTGGAGAATAGTGTTCAATCATCATCATCACAAACATCTCACCTCTTTCACCGCAGATTTCACAGAAGTACCTGGAATGTGACAGCACACAGAGATAATACAAAGAATAATGGTGACTGATATAGTGGAGTGGTTTACGAAATGAAGTACCGGTCCCTTGAGATTCGGTGTAACCATGTACCATCCATCTGAATTATCTGCAGCCCAGTAAACACATCTTGTGTGGCATCGAATGTTCATGTGAAAGCGTTTTAAAGACCTCAGTGCGGTATGTGAGTCGACAAGGGTGAGCAGCACACAGTGGGCCATTTTTCATTTGTTGCATGACAAGGAGGTTTTAACTTATCTCACGCAGGGTTTGTTCAGGAGAAATTTTTGAAAAATAAATTTAGAGTTTTTTGCCCTCCCGAACATGATAGCTCATGCATTCTCTATGCAGAGAGAGCAGAAGCTGAAAGTGTGGGGTGGTTTTTATCACTAGTTTAAAAGCAACAGAGCTGCATCTTCAGTACCATCTCCATTCCAGAAGAACAAGGTTATAGAGTGCTTTGGGAAAAAGTATTCACACTCCTTGAACTTTGTCACATTTGGTCACATTACAACCACAAACTCTGTGTTTTGTTAAATTTTAATGTGATGGACCAACAGAAAGTATTGTATTATTGTGACTTGAAAGGAACCTGATACATGGTTTTCAACATTTTCCACAAATTAAAATCTAAGTAGCCCTATGATGGTTTTTCTACCATACTCATGTGATCATGAATGCTTCTGTTATCTGTCAATTTACTGCTATTACAGCTGAATTTCCCCTTTGTCGGACAATAAGGGATTATTCTATTCTATTTATGCGATATGAACTTCAATTGCCTTCTAAAATCACTTAAACAAAGTCCACCAGTGTGTCATGAACTGACCAGTCTGTGCTTGTTCTATTCTGTCTGTTTTGCGATCTGTCAAGCATGTCCTGGGCCCATCCTCACTCTTGCATGTGTCTCGGATTTTTTTAAATTATTGTCCCCTGCCTGATCCCTATTAATATGTTCACTCAGGGTCTTTGCGAGATTGTGTGATGCTTTTGCCACAATTTGTGAGCCTTGTTTCATGTTCTTTGTTCCTGTTTATCAGATCATCGACCCTGCCTGTTTCTGACCACTGCTTCTTGCCTTGTCCTTACCGCTTTGCGAGTATAGTGTTTTGACCTTCTGTTTCTGAACCGCTCCTATCTTTTGACTCTACCCCAAGCCTTTTAGATTCAAGGCAAGGCAAGGCAAGGCAATTTTATTTGTATAGCACACTTTCAACAGCAGGGTAATTCAAGGTGCTTTTCTTTACCTTGTCTGAGTATCCCCTGTGTAAGACTGTGGACTGTGTTTGGATGTCTATTTATTGGAGTATGGACGTATTAATCTCTGTGCTTTCGGGGCATAACTCGGAGCTACCTCTAGCTAAGGTTGGGAGATTTCCTTTACATTACATGATACTTCTGAGTTCACGAAGGACTGCCATATCAGGGTACTTCAGTCCTGTGGGAGAAACTGTCCCCACTTAACAGACAACCTTTTGCCCTTCTGAGTAGACTGACATTCTTCATCTCAAGGGATTGTACCCACCTCATCATGGAGCTCTTAAGAATCCTAGACAGGAGCGTGAACACTTTGGGCCACTCACTCCTAGTAAAACTCCACCCATTCCATTTACTTTCTGATTCTCATCCAATCACGTTAGTCATCTCTATTTTTGTTTTCCAGACCATCCAGTGCAACCAGATCTTAGTGAGGCAACTTCTATGAGCACTATATTTGCCATCATTGTAATAATTTTTTTAAAACTTTTCACCTTCCCTGTATGTTAGTTCTGGCTCTATATTTGCTTGGAATATAAACCAATGTTACACAGTATGCTCTTTCATCTCAGTATAAATTGAGCTTCTCTAGAAATGCCTCCAAGGTTTGCTAGAGAAATTCAGCAAAGTCATGAAGACCAAAAACACAGAAATTAGGATAAAGTTGTGGATAACTTTAAAGTAGGGTTAGGCTAGACAACAACACCCCACGTGTTTGGCACAACTGCCAACCCACCAACACATGGCTGTCTACTTAAACTGACAGGCTGGACAAGGCCCCCATGCAAAACACTATGTGAGGTAGGAAATCAACACTAGACACATCACCCCTAACAAGAAAAATAGAATTAGCTGCTGTGGGGATGTGCTTTCTCAGCAAGGACAAGGAAGCTCGTCAGAGATGATGGGAAGATGAATGAAGCTAAATACTTCAATTCAATTCAAAAATACTTTATTGATCCCAGAGGGAAATTAAGTGTTGTTGTAGCTCATATAATTAAATCTTTAAGGAGTTGTTGTAGATAGTGATCGCTGTGGGCAGGAAGGATTTCCTGTAGCGGTCTGTATTGCAGCAAAACTGAAGAAGCCTCCGACTGAAGACGCTCTGTTGTTGTATGAGAGTCTCATGAAGAGGATGCTCAGGGTTGTCCATAATTTTTTTGATTTTATGAAGAATCCTTCTTTGCATCATTATCTCCAGTGGTTCGACAGTAGTGCCAAGAACAGAACCAGCCTTCTTTATCAGGTTGTTTAGCGTTTTTAAATCCCTGGGTCTGATGCGGCTACCCCAACAGATGATGGTTGAAAAGATTACACTCTCCACAACAGACTTGTAGAAGGTTTGTAGCATCTTGCTGCAAACCTTGAAGGACCTAAGCTTCCTCAAGAAGTACAGTCTGCTCTGTCCCTTCTTGTTTCACGGTTTCACTGTTGAGTCTCCAATCCAATCTGTTGTCCAGATAAACACCGAGGTATTTATACTCCTCAACACCCTCCACTTCTTCTCCCATGATGGAAACAGTGTTTGACGTATCCCTGTTTCTTCTGAAAATTACAATCATATTCTTTGTTTTATTCACATTCAAAGTAAGACGATTGTTTCCACACCACGTCACAAAGCGGTCCACCAGCTCTCTGTATTCAGCTTCTTGTCCATGTCGGATACAGCCGACAAATGCAGAATCATCTGAGTATTTCTTCAGATGACAGGTCTCTGATTTGTACTGGAAGTCTGAGTTGTACAAAGTGAAAAGGAATGGTTAGAGTACAGTCCTCTGTGGTGCTTCTGTGCTGCTGACCACCTGGTTTGACACACAATTCTTCAGTTTCACAAACTGTGGTCTGTTGGTCAGGTAGTCACTGATTCAGGCGATTGGTGAAGGCTCCACCTGTGTCTTCAGGAGTTTCTGACAAAGCAAATCAGGCTGAATTGTGTTTATTGCACTGGGGAAATCAAAGAACATGATCCTCACAGTGCTGCCTGCTTTGTCCAGATGACAGTTGGTTGAAGTAGGTGGATGATGGCATCTTCAACCCCAACTCCACAGCGATAAGCAAACTGCAGCGGGTTCTGATATGTTCTTGTTTGCTTATCCAGGTGGGCCAACAGGAGTCTCTCTAGGACCTTCATGATGTGGGATGTCAGGGCAACAGATCTATAGTCATTGATGACTGATGGATGAGTTCTCTTTGGTACTGGAAAAAGGCAATATGTCTTCCAAAACACTGGAACCTTCTCCTGCGTCAGGCTAAGGTTGAAGAGGTGCTGCAGAATCCCACAGAGCTGCGCTGCACAAATACTGGGCAATCATGGAAGAAAACCTTTTTATAGACTACAAAAGACTTGGGACCGGGGCAGAGGATAACCTTCCAACAGGACGACCCTCAACATCCAAACAATCATATATGTGTGTTAGAATAGCCCACTCAAATCCAAATCTAAATCTAATGAAAAACTTTCTCTCTATGGAATCAGACTGAGCTTGAGCTATTTTTTAGTGGAGAATGGGCAAAACATTCAGTTTAGACCTGCAAAGTTGTTATTTTTTAGTCTACACAGTCAGTTACTTTGACACAAAATTAAAAAAATACATTGATGTTTTTGGTTGTAGCATAACAAAATGTAAAAAAAAAAAAGTACATTTATGAATTCTTTGCAGGATGCCATGATGACACTGATACTGTGGGAATTTATTTTTTTACCTTTAAACCAAATAATCTTTATAAATTATACAGCAGAGGAGCAAACAGTGCCAATACAACCCTTCATTTTATGTACCGGTAAATGCATTGTTGTACAGTCTTAAGAACATGCAGACCATGTTGAATGCTAATTTAAACATTGAAGATGTCACATAGGTCACATCACTTGTCCTTCAAGTCCCTGGCATCTCTGAGCTCTCTGTTCAGGATGTCAATCCTGCAAGTCTGTATTCTATCAGTAAACTGACCTGAACCGCTGCCGGTGGTACCAGCACTAGCTTCCCCATCTTTCTTGGCAGGTGATGAGTGTCTAATCTGTCAGTGAGTTTGCACTTTGGCTTGGATAAAGCCTGTCATGAGGTCTCTAAATTGGTAAGGCCTTGATGGTTATGGAATGAGTTCAAAGAGAAGATGAGGTCAGGCCACTGGCATTTAAATTTTGTTTTAACATAAAAAACTTTTGGGGTTTAACAGTCTACATAATTAGAATTGAACAATATAGCTGAAAGTTAATCAGTGAGGTTCAGCCTTTTCTGCATTTGCAGGTTTGATGTCCTTCAGCTGTGGAGCAGCTGATCCATACACTGTTTACTGAAAGATGCACAGAGTACCTTCATTTCTTAGTCTATAAAATAATGCATTTTACTGATAAAGAGTCCAACTTCTCAGCAGAAAGTTAGGTCATATACAAACATTACCCGTTTTCATATTAATACTTCACATGAAACTTTATTTCTGGTATAAGCTGCATTAAGCTATTACAAAGATCATAAGATATATAACCAAATAAATAGTATGCTACAAATCAAAATACCACTTGATTTTGGTCTTGTCTGACTGATTATTTTATTTCATTTAAATGTTTTTGCCGCTCCACTGGTTATACTGCCTTGGAAATATCTGCATCTGGTTTTTAAAATGTATTGAAGTTGCTTGTTGTATTTTATATTCATCTTACCTTGGGAAAAATTACATAAATACATACAGTGGGGCAAAAAGGTATTTGGCAGCCACCATTTGTGCAAGTTGTCCCACTTTAAATGATGAGACAGGTCTGTAATTTTCATCATAGGTCCACTTCAACTGTGGGAGATAGAATATAAAATAGAAATCCAGAAAATCACATTGTAAGATTTTTTAAAGAATTTATTTGTATAATAGAAAATAAGTATTTAGCACTTACGAACAAGCACAAATTATGTCCCTCACAGACCTGTCAGTCCTTTAAGAAGCTCTTCTATCCTCAACTAGTTACCTGTAATAATGGCACCTGTTTGAACTTATCTGTATAAAAGACACCTGTACAGACCTTCAAACAGTCAGACTCCAACCTCCACCATGGTCAAGACCAGAGAGCTGTCCAAGGACAACAGGGACAAGATTGTTCACATGCACAAGACTGGGATGAGTCAATCTACAATAACAGCTTGTTGAAAAGAGATCAACTGTTGGAGCAATTATTAGAAAATGGATAACTGATTATCTCCCTTGACCTGGGGCTCCATGCAAGATCTCACCTCGGTGAGGAAAAAGCCCAGAACTACAAGGAGGAAACTGGTCAATGAGCTCAGACCAGAGTAAAAAAGGTTACTATTAGGAATGCATTACATTGTCATGGATTAAAATCCTGCAGTCCCCGTGCCTAAGCCAACACATGTTCAGGCCCGTCTAAAGTTCGCCAGAGACCATCTGGATGATCCAGAGGAGAATTGTGAGAATGTCATGTGGTCAGATAAGACCAAAAAAGGAACTCTTTGGTAGAAATGCCACTCGCCGTGTTTGGAAAGTGAAGAATGCTGAGTTGCATGCCAAGAACACGATACCCACTGTGAAGTTTGGGGGTGGAAACATTATGCTTTGGGGCTGCTTTTCTGCAAAGGGGACAGGACGTCAGATCCATACTAAGGAAAGGATGAATGGGGTAATGTATCGTGAGATTTTGGGCAAAAACCTCCTTCCATCAGTGAGAGCATTGAAGATGAAACATGGCTGGATCTTCCAGCATGACAATGATCCCAAACAGATGGCCTGGCCAATGAAGGAGTGGCTTCGTAGAAAGCCTTTCAAGGTTCTGGAGTGGCCTAGCTAGTCTCCAGACCTCAATCCAATAGAAATGTCACCCAGCGACAGCCCTAGAACATCACAACTCTAGAAAAGATCTGCATGGTAAAATGGGCCAAAAGAGCAGCTACAGTGTGTGGAAATGTGGTGACGACCTCCGGGAAACATTTGACCTCGGTCATTGTCAACCAAGGTTGCATTACAAAGGATTGAGGTGAACTTTTGTAATTGGCCAAATACTTATTTACTGCACCATTGTAATTCAATTCAATTCAATTCAGTTTATTTATATAGCGCCAATTCACAACAGATGTCATCTCAAGGCACTTAACAAGAAGTCATTTCAATACAATTATACAAACATTCCAATCAGTTAAAAAGTTTCCTATTTAAGGAATCCCAGCAGATTGATCTTATTTGTACAAATAAATTCTTTAAAAATCATGGAATGTGATTTCCTGGAACTTTCTTCACATTCCATCTCTTATCGTTGTTTAGTTGGTATACCTATGATGAAGATTACAGACCTCTCTTCTCTTTTTAAGTGGGAAAACTTGCACATCGGTGGCTTCCAATTACTTTTTTGCCCCACTTTATTTAAATGTATGGAAGCGTATTGCATTCACTTGACAAAAAATAAAAAGCTCTGTTTTTCAGAAGTAACGAGACAAATAATGAGGGGCCGTTCCATCCCAATGCACTGCGATAGATTGGCAACCTATGTGTGTGTGTGTGTGTAGGTGTGTACATGTATAGCTATACTTGTGAGGACCAACCTTTGACAGCCCACCACCCTTGTGTGGACATTTGTAGTTGTGAGGACATTTTGCCTGGTCCCCACAATGTTTAACTAGCTATTAAACTCTACTAGTTAGGTTTAGAGGTATGGTGTGAATTAGGTTTAGGTTAGGCATGTATCAGTAATGGTTAGGTTTAGGGAACGTGTCTGGGTTAGGCATAGTAAAATCAATGGAAGTCAATACAATGTCAACACAAGGATAGCAAGACGTGCGTGTGTGTGTGTGCGTGTGTGTGTGTTTGCATGTATGTATGTACGAGAAGCAGGGGGAGAGACATTCGGCAAATGTCCCTGGGCTGGAATGGAACCTGGGACAACCGCATCGAGGACTAAGGCCTCTGAACATGGGGTGCCCGTCTTAACCCACTGCGCCACGCGACGCCCAAAATATTATCATTTAATATAAATATTAAAGGGGCTTATCAATCTAGGAGCAAGCCCCCCATTTCCTCATCAGATCACAATGTGGTATAACTCATCCCAACATACAAGACTAAATTAAAATCTAATAAACCAGAAATCAAAAAGATAACAATATGGTCCAATAATGCCAAAGAGCAACTAAGACTGATAAAGAACTGAAACAAATATAGAGATAAGCGCAGCACGGTGGATGCCATGGCTACACTCATCCACCTTGTTAGTAAACACCTAGACTCAAGCAATTCATATGCTAGAGTATTGTTTATTGATTTCTCGTCTGCCTTCAATACAGTTAAAACCGATCGACTTTTATCTCAAATGCAGCAGTTGAACATTAACCCCCATCTGATTTACTGGTATCGCTCTTTCCTTACAAACAGAACACAGCTGGTGAAGTTCAATAGTACAACCTCACCTTTTGTCACAACCAGCACTGGAGTCCCACAGGGATGTGTGAGTTCTCCCCTGTTGTTTGCTATTTACACAGATGACTGTGTTATCAAGTCACCTGACCAATACATTATTAAATATTCTGCTGACATGGCTCTGGTGGGCCTGCTGACGGACGAGAGTGCACCAGATGTCTTTCCTACCAATGTTGAGAGAGTGCTACAGTGGTGCAAGCACCATGAGCTTTCATTGAACACAGATAGAACAGTGGAGGTCATCTTTGGGACCATATGACATACTGTTGCTCTCATAACAATACACATTACACACATAAAACAATCCCCTTCTTTCAAATATCTAGGTGTGCATGTGGACTCTATGCTTTCATGGATGCCTCACGTGGATTATATTTGCAAAGAAGTTCAGCAGAGAATCCATTTTTTAAGGAGACTTAGGTCTTTCGGCGCCAGTACCAGGTTTCCTAAATGCTTTTTCGATGCTACCATACTATCTACTTTGCAGTTTGGCAGTCCAGTTTGGCTGGGTAGTCTTTCTGTCAGGTCTAAATCACAGATAATGAAACTTTTAGATATTTTCCCCAAAATAGTAGGCCAATCTGTGAAGAATTCCCTTTCCGTTGGCTGGAGTTCATTAACTCTTGGACTGGCAAGGAGGATATCCTTTGATCCTTTGCATGCACTACACAGAGAATATCAGCTTCTCCCATCTGGTAAAAGTTTTACAGTATCCCTATATAAAAGAGATAGGTATAAACATTATTTTGTACCAACCTCAGTCACCTTGCTTAATAAGCAGTGAATATTATGATAGTGGGTGACTCCTTTTCAGAAATGCTTATCATGCAGATGTTTTTGTGTATTTCATTGGCTGTATGATTGTTTATTTTATGATTGCAGACAGGTTATCGCAAGACAATTTTGTTTTGATCTATCTAATCTATCTATCTATCTATCTATCTATCTATCTATCTATCTATCTATCTATCTATCTATCTATCTATCTATCTATCTATCTATCTATCTATCTATCTATCTAACATCTATCTTACATCTATCTTACCATCTATCTATCTATCTATCTATCTATCTATCTATCTATCTATCTATCTATCTATCTATCTATCTATCTATCTATCTATCTATCTATCTATCTATCTATCTATCTATCTATCTATCTATCTATCTATCTATCTCCAATTCACAACACATGTCATCTCAAGGCACTTTGGAAGAAAAGTCCTTTCATTACAATCATACATAGCCTACATTCCAATCAGTTTAAAAGTTATCTATTTAAGGATTCCCAGCAGATTGCATCCAGTCATTGACTTGCAAGTCGAGTCATTGAACAAGATAGACTTGAAAGTGTATTTTGTTAATTCGAAAAAACTGCTCTTTTATTTATTTATTTTTTTAATTATCGTAATTCAGAAAAACAGATCTTTTAAATTTTTGTCAAAAATTAGCTCTATTAATAAAAAAAGACTATTTTTCCTCAATTATTTGATTAATTCAGAAAAACAGAGCTTTTTATTTTTTTTTCAAGTGAATGCAACACTTTTCCTTATAAAAGTAAAAATTTATATGAAATTCATGTCTAAGACGAGTATATGTCAACTTCTACCTGCAACTGTCACCTGGATTCCACAATTTTCAGTTATGCAATATTAAATAACTGTATTTCTTCACATTTCTGGTCAAACTTTTTAATATGGTCTGACTATAACAAAAATTTCATGCTCAAAGGTGTACTGATTAGGTCTTTAGCAGCTCAGATGCAGCTAAAAGTGGAAACCTGACAGGCTGATGGAGTGACCATAGCTGCAAAAATGAAGACATATTATCTTTAGGGAAAGATTTTGAACCCCAAACCCAGAAGCCATATATTATACTGAAAAGTCATGTCGACCTAAGCCAGAGGACCCATTGTCAAGCCATACCACCTAATGACGGGAGACTGATAAGCAGTCATACCATGTCACTTGTGATTTAAAACAAAAATAGATACTATTAATCATGTGAAATTGCCATTAATGACAAAAGGTGATGATTGGAAAGCCTTCATGTGGGTATTAGAGCATAATGAAGAATAATCAGTCACTGAGTCATTAGGATTCAAGTAGAAGAACAGATCTGCCATAGATAAAGAATGGCGTGGTGGACAGTTTGACTCCAAATAATTTACACTTGAATATATAGTTCCTTGGAGGTTATTTATTCCAGCATTTATATTTTAAGCCATAAATTGAAGAAAATAGTCGGCATCAAAACATAAAGTCATTAATTTACTGGGCATGAATATAAAGCTGAATTGGGTGACTTTCTTTAAACTATTGATTCATTGATCATTGGAAAGTGGATCTGGGTACAAGATCTAAAGCTGAATGAAAAGTAAGCAATGGTCAATGGAAAAGTCTAGACCTCCATAAAGTGAGGAGATTATCCATGACTCCTTGAAACAAGGATTTAAATATATATGTGACTCATATTACAGTAACTGGCCTTGTATTCATTCATTCCTCCACTGTTTTTGGTTTACTTATATCTCGTTTAACTGAGATTTGGTGAAGGGCTCTTTATATCTTACAAAATTTTCAAGCAAATAAACAATTTGGGTTAAAATGAAACAAAATTGTGAGGTTTGTGTAAAAAGTAAATCAGATAAATTGTATTTATTTATTTAGCACATGTTAAAAAAAGGAAAAAATACAATTCGTTATATACAGTATAACAATGAATAGAGAGAGACATTTCCATAGTAAATAAATTAAAGAGCATGGGGTGGTAGAAGCAAAAAGGCTTTTGAAAAAACACCCTCCCCCCCTCTAAGAAAATAACAAAGACAATCAGTGTTAAAAGAAAAAAGCTATGAACAAAAACCCAACAATTTGTATTATTTTATCATTACATTTTCTAGAGGTTTACATCTGTTTTATTTCAACAGAACAAAAGAAAACAAAAAAATCTGTCCAAATATGTTGCCAACAATTTTTTTTGTCTAATCTGATATATTGCAAGTTTGGTCCATGATACCGAAGAGAGAATTGCTCACGACTGCATCTGTATGAAGGTAAATGTAACTTTGTAGCCTGTCTAGTTGGATAATGATGGATCTGGTAAATAAAAATAAAATAGTTCTTAGTATAAGAAGGCCATGTGGAAT
This sequence comes from Valencia hispanica, assembly GCA_963556495.2. Lineage (NCBI taxonomy): Eukaryota > Metazoa > Chordata > Actinopteri > Cyprinodontiformes > Valenciidae > Valencia > Valencia hispanica. The sequence goes on from OY747714.1 coordinate 30,556,841, forward strand.
CATGAAATGCCCTGAAAACAAATATACATATCAAAAGAGTATTAATATCATAAACATTTAATAACTTTAATTAAAAAAATAGTGGAGCACTAGGAGGATCAAAATTGGAAAATGTTGCTATTCTAACAAATGTTTTTTCTGTAAGTTTAATATTTTATTAAGGTAGGTGCTAAAAGCAAATCCCCAAGCTATATTCCAACATGTTATATAGGGATAGATCAAACTGTAATATAGTGCTAGTAGACATTTCTGGTGTACAAAGTGACTTGTCGTAGTTATGATTCCAATGGATTTTGTTATCTTTGTGCATACATGTACAATATGTTCCTTCCAACCCATTTGTCATCAATCGATAGGAAGCATGTTTTTGAAACTTGTTATATTTTAATTATTCATGGCAATTTTTACAAGATCATTGTTATATTTTTTTACCTCCAGCAAAAAGCATAAAACATGGCTTAGTTATATTTAGAGATCACTTATTTGCTTTGAACTGTTTAGAACAGTTCTGAAGATCACAATTTAACTTGTTAATAAGAACAGTAATATCTGTATTTGAAATTAAAAAGTTTGTATCATCAGCAAAGAGTGATGGAAAGGTAACATCAGACACAGAAGCAAAATCGTTAATTATATTCATTTTTTACTTAATGCTATTCATAGAAACATATTGCTTTCTGTTTGTTAAATAGTTAGATAACCTATTATAAACATTATCCCTGAATCCATATTTGTGTAATTTTGAAAGCAAAAGTTTATGTAGAAATGTCTAAAACACACTTATCGCAAACTCTTGATTATCTAAGGCTGAATGAATTCTATCAACAATTCTATTACAGCCATGTATGAAGAATAATTTTTGCAAAATGCATATTGATAATTGTATATGATGTTATTTGTAATCAAATGCTCATTAAGTCGTTTGTATACAAGTTTTCTAATATTTTAGAAAAACATGGTAATACTGATATAGGGCGATAATTAGAAAATGATGTTTGGTCACTTTTTATATAAAGGTATAACTTTTGCAATCTTCAAGACAGATGGCATAATGCCAGTTTTTAATGACAATGAGTAAACAAATACAAGTGGATCAATGATTATGGGTTCAACATATTTGACAATATCAGCACTTATTCCGTCATAGCTAGGAGCAGACTTTTTCAAACCTGCTATGATTTCTTTCACTTCGTTAGAATTAGGTGGTTTAAAATTACTGAGAGGTGGAACTGAACCTTTAATATACAGTGGCTTGCAAAAGTATTCGGCCCCCTTGAACTTTTCCACATTTTGTCACATTACAGCCACAAACATGAATCAATTTTATTGCTGCCACCACCATATTTGACAGTGGGGATGGTGTGTTCAGAGTGATGTGCAGTGTTAGTTTTCCACCACACATAGCGTTTTGCATTTTTGGTCTCATCTGAACGGAGCACCTTCTTCCACATGTTTGCTGTGTCCCCCACATGGCTTTTGGCAAACTGCAAATGGGACTTCTTATGGTTTTCTTTTAACAATGGCTTTCTTCTTGCCACTCTTCCATAAAGGCCAACTTTGTGCAGTGCACGACTAATAGTTGTCCCATGGACAGATTCCCCCACCTGAGCTGTAGATCTCTGCAGCTCGTCCAGAGTCACCAGGGGCCTCTTGGCTGCATTTCTGATCAGCGCTCTACTTGTTTGGCCTGTGAGTTTAGGTGGACGGCCTTGTCTTGGTAGGTTTACAGTTGTGCCATACTCCTTCCATTTCTGAATGATCACTTGAACAATGTTCCGTGGGATGTTCAAGGCTTGGGAAATCTTTTTGTAGCCTAAGCCTGCTTTAAATTTCTCAATAACTTTATCCCTGACCTGTCGGGTGTGTTCTTTGGACTTCATGGTGTTGTTGCTCCCAACATTCTCTTAGACAACCTCTGAGGCCGTCACAGGGCAGCTGTATTTGTACTGACATTAGATTACACACAGGTGCACTCTATTTAGTCATTAGCACTCATCAGGCAATATCTATGGGCAACTGACTGCACTCACACCAAAGGGGGCTGAATAATTGCGCACACCCCACTTTTCAGTTATTTATTTGTAAAAAATGTTTGCAATCATGTATGATTTTCGTTCCACTTCTCACGTGTACACCACTTTGTTTTGTTCTTTCACCTGGAATTCCAATAAAATTGATTCATGTTTATGGCTGTAATGTTACAAAATGTGGAAAAGTTCAAGGGGGCCGAATACTTTTGCAACACCTTTTTTCATGAGATGGACTTAAAGATCTAAAATTCATTCCAGATACACAATATTACCATTTCTCTCAAACATTGTTCACAAATCAGTCTAAATGTGTGATAGTGAGCACTTCTGCTTTGCTGAGATAATCCATCCCACCTCACAGGTGTGCCACATCAAGATGCTGATCTTACATCATGATTAGTGCACAGGTGTACCTTATACTGCCCACAATAAAAGGCCACACTGGAATGTGCAGTTTTTTGCTTCATTGGGGGTCTGGGGACTCAGAACCGGTCAGTATCTGGTGTGACCACCATTTGCCTCATGCAGTGCAACACATCTTCTTCGCATAGAGTTTATCAAATTGTCAATTGTGGCCTGTGGAATGTTGGTCCACTCCTCTTCAATGGCTGTGCGAAGTTGTTGGATATTAGTGGGAACTGGTACACACTGTCGTATACGCCGGTCAAGCACATCCCAAACATGCTCAATGGGTGACATGTCCGGTGAGTATGCTGGCCATGCAAGAACTGGGACATTTTCAGCTTCCAAGAATTGTGTACAGATCCTTGCAACATGGGGCCGTGCATTATCTTGCTGAAACATGAGGTGATGTTCATGGATGTATGGCACAACAATGGGCCGCAGGATCTCATCACGGTATCTCTGTGCATTCAAAATGCCATCAATAAAATGCACCTGTGTTCTTTGTCCATAACAGATGCCTGCCCATACCATAACCCCACCACCACCATGGGCCACTCGATCCACAACATTGACATCAGCAAAGCGCTCACCCACACGACGCCACACACGCTGTCTGCCATCTGCCCTGAACAATGTAAACCGAGATTCATCCGTGAAGAGAACACCTCTTCAGCGTGCCAGACGCCATCGAATGTGAGCATTTGCCCACTCAAGTCTGTTACGGCGACAAGCTGGAGTCAGGTCAAGACCCCGATGAGGACGACGAGCATGCAGTTGAGCTTCCCTGAGACGGTTTCTGACAGTTTGTGCAGAAATTGTTTGGTTATGCAAACCAATTGTTTCAGCAGCTGTCTGAGTGGCTGGTCTCAGACGATCTTGGAGGTGAACCTGCTGGATGTAGAGATCCTGTGCTGGTGTGGTTACACGTGGTCTGCGGTTGTGAGGCCGGTTGGATGTACTGCCATATTCTCTGAAACGCCTTTGGAGACGGCTTAGGGTGGAGAAATGAACATTCAATGCACGAGCAACAGATCTGGTTGACATTCCTGCTGTCAGCATGCCAACTGCACGCTCCCTCAATGCTTGTGGCATCTGTGGCATTTTGGTGTGAGACAAAACTGCACATTCCAGGGTGGCCTTTTATTGTGGGCAGTATAAGGTACACCTGTGCACTAATCATGATGTCAGATCAGCATCTTGATGTGGCACACCTGTGAGGTGGGATGGATTATCTCAGCAAAGCAGAAGTGCTCACTATCACACATTTAGACTGATTTGTGAACAATGTTTGAGATAAATGGTAATATTGTGTATCTGGAATGAATTTTAGATCTTTAAGTCCATCTCATGAAAAATGGGAGCAGAAACAAAGGTGTTGCTTTTATATTTTTGTTGAGTGTATCTAGGCCAAGTTCTTTAGAGTGCTTAGTTAGCAATGTCTCTGATGTGCAATTACAGAAAAATCATGATTTAGTAATGATAAGAAGTGAGTCAGCTTCTTTTAATTTGTGGGTAAACTACAAATATTCATATTTAATACTGAAAATGTTTTTTTTTTCCAGACTAGAAGACTCCTTAACAAATTTATTTAATGTAAATCATTATAATATTCACAAAGGTTTTGATTAGCTGTATTAGAAAAGAAATGTGTATCCGGATCAACATCCAATCTATGAGAGGTTTCTCTATCTAATTCAAATGGATTAAATAACAGTATATCATTTACATTTTCACATATGGAGCACTCCTTGTTTTGCTTTTTGTTTGAATAAACGGAACATATGACATGCATACTCATAATATTAATAGACAGATAACACAAGACATTAAAAGCATTCTCTTATTCGTTGCAATGCTGTTCAAATTTGTAGTTGCCTTGATTGCAAATGAGTGATGAGTTTATCATATCTTAGATAGGCTGTCACACCTCTCTTTCTTGCCTCTTTCATTGCCGGAATCAAGACTTTAGGTTTTTGTCAAACTGATTCAGAATGGTCCTCATTAATGAACATATTTGTTCCCTTGAGAAGTTTTGACTTATCCTTCACAGCCAAAAAATCCTTGTACCTCAGAAACTTCACGATTATTGGTCTAAGTTTTCCTCCATGTCCAGGTGGCTTTCCAGAGCGACACAGCTGTTCTAATTCAGTGTACTTTGTATCCAGTTTAAGCTTTTCTGAGATGAACTTCCTGATTTTGTTCTCAGATTCAGACAACTTTTCATTATCAGTCTCTGGAACTCCATCAAAGATTAGATTTTTTTTTTTCGTGTTTGGTTGTCAATGTAGTCAACTTGTTCAGCCATATTCTTATTGAGGAGCCAACATCATTGATGACCATCTAATCTTATATTAAAAGAGTCCATAATGAGTTTAACAAAGCCTTTACAGGTACTTTCCTGGTTTTGCAGTAGATCCTTGAATAAGGACAATTGTTGATCCAGAAGATCTCTTACTTGTGAGGAGGTAAGAAGATCCTCTTCTGTTTTTGTGCTCTTTGGTGGAATCTTTGGTTGGTTGTTAGTTAGCAAGTAGCACCAGGTCAAGGCCTTAAATATGGGAGTGGTACGTGGGTGGTAGCTGGAAAGCTGCTGCTACTGGCCTGGTGGTTGCCTTTTGGTGGTAGTGTACTTAGAGTCCCGTGTGGAAAATCCTTGAAATTGTCACGCTGCTAATCTAATGTTGCTGCTAACCTGAGTTGAATCAGTTGGAAAGTTCCTCGGCGTATTACACTGTTCATGCTAATGCGCTTAGCTTCCGCTGTGCCCTGACTGTTTCATCTAGCTGCAGAGCCTGTCTGCCCTCTGCTAAGGAGAAGAAGGACGATACTCTTTCCACTTTCCAAAAACTTAAACTTTTTGTTTGGTTTTAAGAACAAAATCTCATCATGATGTTGAGGTTGTCAATACTTAGCCCTTCTGAGTCAATACTTCTTACCTTTCACGGTAATCACAGCTGCATGTCTCAGAACGAGCTCAGATTGACTGGAGAGCATATATGAAAAGCAAGTCTTTCCATGGTTTCCTAATTGTAGTCATGTCTGGACCTTGCCTGGGCAAAACACATCAGTATGCTTTGATCTAAACCAGGCATGCCCAATTCTGGTCCTAGAGATCTACCATCCTACAAATTTTAGATATATTCAGCTCCAACACACCTGAAGCAAACTGTTCAATTCTCTCATCAGCAGTCTGTCAGCTCTGCAGAGGCCTGGTAATGAGGCCTTCATTTGATTCAGCTGTGATGAGAAGGGATGCACCTAAAAGTCGCTGGATGGTAGATCTCGAGGACCAGGATTGGGCACTCCTGATCTAAACCATTCCATTGTAGTGATATATTTGTCTACCTCTACTAGTATGGCCTGTTCTATATATATATATATATATATATATATATATATATATATATATATATATATATATATATATATATATATATATATATATATATATATATATACTTATCATTCATACTTTGGTTTTCTGTCATCAGACTACTCTGATTATTGTTGGGTCATTTTAACCATTTTATAAACATTAAATATTCTTTAACGTGATTCTCATAATAACGTTGCATAGGAACTCATGCTCCTTTTGCCTGTAGGCAGATAAAACCAAGTGACAGATGCGTGCGAACAGTCCATGGTTTTTCACTCTTCCTTCAGTTTTCTGCTCTTGCACCTTGTTAACTTGAATTTTGTTCACACGACTGATCCCTCTTTTATCCCTCAGCTGCAGTTCATATGTTGCTGCTCGACCTCATTTAATTTACTCTTTCTTCTGTCTCTGTCCTCTTTCCTGTCCCTTTTCTCTTTGTACTTCCACTATCTCATCCCCACAGAGGACGCACAGGCACAGTATTCTCGGGCTCTAGCAAAGCATCTGATTTCCAGGCCTCCGACTGGACAGTGTGTTTGCTCCAACAAGGTCCTTGCACAAAGTGTACACTGCTTGCTTCAGTTGTCAAATACATAATTTGAGGCCACTTGAAAGTTTGAGCTTTACTGTTGTTTGAAAGAACTAATCGCTTTGAATTCTTTCAGTTAACAAAACACACTTTAGGAGACGACAACCATTTTAACAGAAAAAGTCTTTCCAGTGTATTGAATTGTTTCTTTAAACACTTGATTTGAGTTGCTCGACAGTTGTTCAAAACAACATAAAAAACACCATGCAGAAAATGTTGAAAGGGGATCTGATTATGAGTATTAAAATTACCTTCTGAAGTGGTCTTAGCAAATGTCTGGAAGATATTCAAAAGGAAGTATAAAATACACTGCTCCAGGCTTTTGAGTGTATTAGGTATCAAAGCATGCTTTGAATAGCAGTAAAGTTTAGGACCGACCAACCAAGGTTTGGGTCGCAGGGTCAGCAGCTTAAGCAGGAAGACCCAGACTTCCCTCTCCCTAGCCGCTTGGGCCAGCTCCTCGGGAGGAATCCTGAGGCGCTCCCAGGCCAGCCAAGAAGCATAGTCCCTCCAGGGTGTCCTGGGTCTTCCTCTGGGCCTCCTCCCTGTGGGACGTGCCTGGAACACCTCACCAGGGAGGCGTCCAGAAGGCATCCTAACCAGATGCCCGAGCCACCTCAACTGGCTCCTCTCGATGTGGAGGAGCAGCGGCTCTACTCTGAGCCCCTCCCGGATGAACAAGCTTCTCATCCTAACTATAAGTGAGAGCCCAGACACCCTGCAGAGGAAACTCATTTCAGACGCTTGTATCCGAGATCTCGTTCTTTCGGTCACCACCCTGAGTTCGTGACCATGGATGAGGGTAGGAACGTAGATCGACCAGTAAATCGAAAGCCTCGCCTTTCGCCTCAGCTCTTTCTTCACCACGACAGACCAGTACAGAGCCCGCATTACTGCACACGCCTTACCAATCCGCCTATCGATCTCCCGCTCCATTTTTTGGGTTGGAATATCGGGAATTGTTTTGAAATGGTTCTCTTCCTATTTATTGGATATGTCTTTCTTTGTAGCTCCCTCTAAATTCAGATCAGTTTCGCATCCAGTAAACTGTGGTGTGCCCCAGGGTTCTGTGTTGGGTCCGCTGTTGTTTTCCTTATATTTACTTCCCCTTGGACACATTATATTTTCCTTTAAGGATGTCTTATATCAACTTTATGCGGACGATTTACAACTATACATCTCATTTAAACCATCTGAGAGTCCAAAGTCTCTAACCTACTAAGATGCTTAGATTCCATAAATAAATGGATGGCAGTAAGCTACTTGCAACTAAAAAAACAAATAATTGAAGTTATTTTATTTGCCCCTAACAAACATGTGCCAGCCATAACAGAGCTGCTTGGACCTCTTGGCTGTCTGACCAAATCCTCTGTCAGAAATCTTGGTGTAAATATTGACTCAGGTTTCATCCTGGATAAACATGTAAGTGCTCTGAGTCGCTCTTGTTTTTATCATTTGCGCAAAATTGCTAAATTGAGATCTGTTGTGTCCTACTCGAGGTTGGAGGCTATTATACATGCCTTTATTTCGTCCCAATTGGATTACTGTAATGGTCTTTTTACAGTTCTTAGTAAGGCCTCGTTAGACCGACTTCAGACGGTTCAGAACGCTGCAGCTAGGCTTTTGACCAGGTCTTCAAGGTTCTCATCAGTGACTCCTCTTCTTAGGTCGCTGCACTGGCTTCCAGTCAAATTTAGAATACAATATAAAGTCATTATACTGTCATGGAAGGCTCATCACGGGCAAGTACCGAACTATATCAGAGGGCTGTTACATCCGTATGTTCCTGGCAGACCCCTGAGGTCTTGTGGCCAGAGTTTGCTAGCAGTTACCCCATCAAGACTTAAAAACAAAGGGTGAAAGGGCGTTTTCCTCTGTGGCTCCACGATTGTGGAACTCACTACCTCTTGATTTGAGACTAGTGGATTCCTTGGTCTCGTTTAAAGCCCAGCTTAAGACCAATCTTTTTAAAATTGCTTTCTCTTAATTGTTATGTTCCTTTACTATGTAATGTATCATGTTTGCATTTTATTGTAAAGCACCATGTGATTTACAGTGGCTTGCAAAAGTCCCTTTGAACTTTTCCACATTTTGTCACATTACAGCCACAAACATGAATAAATTTCATTGGAATTCCAGGTGAAAGACCAATACAAAGTTGTGTACACGTGAGAAGTGGAACGAAAATCATACATGATTCCAAACATTTTTTATAAATAAATAACTGAAAAGTGGGGTGTGCGTAATTATTCAGCCCCCCTTGGTCTGAGTGAAGTCAGTTGCCCATAGACATTGTCTGATGAGTGCTAATGACTAAATAGAGTGCACCTGTGCGTAATCTAATGTCAGTACAAATACAGCTGCCCTGTGATGGCCTCAGAAGTTGTCTAAGAGAATGTTGGGAGCAACAACACCATGAAGTCCAAAGAACACACCCGACAGGTCAGGGATAAAGTTATTGAGAAATTTAAAGCAGGCTTAGGCTACAAAAAGATTTCCCAAGCCTTGAACATCACACGGAGCACTGTTCAAGCGATCATTAAGAAATGGAAGGAGTATCATAGCTTGCTTCACACACTGGTGGAAGCAAGCTATGATTATAGCCACAGCCAACACCAGTAGGCAAGGTAGGTGAAGTGTCTTGCCCAAGGACACAACGACATGTAGCAGGTGGAAGCTGGAATCGAACCCACAATTTCTGGGTTGCAGGCTGACAACTCTACCACTGAGCTACAGCCGCCCTGAGGACCTGGAGGTCTGGCGGACGGCCCGGATGGCGTCCCCTTGCTGGAAGGCGGTTGAGCGGGCGGCCCGGATGTCGTACCCTGGCTGGACGGCGGTCGGGCAGACGGCCTGGTGATCCTCTCTTGAAGACCTGGAGATCAGGCGGAAGGCCCTTAGGTCCTCTTCTGAGGGTCAGGCAGCGGCTGAAGAGCCTGGCTGGTCGGCGGCGACGAAGATGCCTGGCCGGTATAGGTCGTCCGAGACGAAGAGAGTCTGGAGGCTCGGACGCCGGCTGAGACGAAGAGAGTCTGGAGGCTCGGACGCCGCCTGAGACGAAGAGAGTCTGAAGGCTCGATCGACAGCGGTCGGCGGGGAAGAGACTCCAGTGACGGGTCCTCCCTGACCCTCCCTGGGAGCTCTAGCGACGGGGACGGGTCCTCCCTGATCCTCCCAGGGAGCTCTAGCGACGGGGACGGGTCCTCCCTGACCCTCCCTGGGAGCACTAGCGAACCATGGGGAAATGTCAGATGCTCGAGAGCAGCCAATGTGATTGCCAGGAAGACCGCAGGAATGGTGGAGGCTGAGATTGGCTCTGGGACTGGAGCTGGAACGGGCTCTGGGACTGGAGCTGGAACGGGCTCTGGGACTGGAACGGGCTCTGGGACTGGAACTCTGATCTCCTCCTCAGAAGCGATCCCACCTCGGTGGTGTCGGCGTCTGCGGTGAAGCGCTAGATCTCCCCTGGAGCAGAGGTAGGCCGTCTTGTCCCCATAGAAGAATTCGAACAGCTCCTCTTCTCTGATGTGAGGAGCCCCCGAAGAGCCAGGTGGAGGGGGGACAAAGATGGCGGGGGAGAGAATCGGAGATGCAGCCGACGTTGGTGGTCCATGTGGCAGCGCCGCTCTTCCCCCCGCTCCCAGAAACTCCGGCTCGGCGGGACCGCCACCTGCGGCCAGATGGTGGAGGGGGACTGCAGCTCCGGGGATCTGAGACCGGAGGTTGGGCGATCTGGAGGCCGTGATGTAGGACCGACTTCTGGGGAACCAGGAAGTCATCCACCGGACCCTCCTGCAAGGCTGCGGAAGCAGCCCGTGGACGGCGACGACGGTGGCGGTGGCTTGAGGCATGGAGGGCGGAGGTGCTGTTCGCCTCGAGCCTGCGTGGAGCGACGCCGGGAGGACAATATGCCAGTCGGGTTCCTACATACCGTGAGTCCTGGGTAGGGATATGCTCTCCTGGGTCCATTTCATGGCCGGATCATTCTGTCAGGGGTGTGTGTGTGGAGTATGGACCAAAACGCAGACGCTGAAGGAAGGTGCAGGATATTTATTAAAAGGTGAAGGTGATGATGATGATGGTGGTGAAGAGGACGACGGCAGGAACGGAGAGACTGGACATCGGGCAGGAAACGACACGCCATGGGGATGAAGACAACAATAGTTAATGATCCAGCCCTGAGTGAAGGGAAGTGATGGGTAATAAAGGCAGGAGGTGAGTAGGATCAGGTGTGAATGATTGGAGAGACAGGTGAGGACAATAAGTGAATAGGGCAGCGTGACACTTGGACTCTGCAAAAGACTTGAGACTGGGGCTGAGGTTCACCTTCCAGCAGGACAACGACCCTAAACATAAAGCCAGGGCAACAATGGAATGGTTTAAAACAAAACATATCCATGTGTTAGAACGGTCCAGTCAAAGTCCAGATCTAAATACAATCGAGAATCTGTGGCAAGATCTGAAAACTGCTGTTCACAAACGCTGTCCATCTAATCTGACTGAGCTGGAGCTGTTTTGCAAAGAAGAATGGGCAAGAATTTCAGTCTCTAGATGTGCAAAGCTGGTAGAGACATACCCTAAAAGACTGGCAGCTGGAATTGCAGCAAAAGTTGGTTCTACAAAGTACTGACTCAGGGGGCTGAATAATTACGCACACCCCACTTTTCAGTTATTTATTTGTAAAAAATATTCGGAATCATGTATGATTTTCGTTCCACTTCTCACGTGTACACCACTTTGTATTGGTCTTTCAAGTGGAATTCCAATAAAATTAATTCATGTTTGTGGCTGTAATGTGACAAAATGCGGAAAAATTCAAGGGGGCCGAATAATTTTTCAAGCCACTGTCTTGAAAGGTGCTCTATAAATACAATTTTACTTACTTACTTACTTTTTCTCTCGTTTGTGAACAAGACCCCAAATACTTAAACTCCTCCACTTGGGGAAGGACCTTGTCCCCGACCCGGAGAAGACACTCTACCCTTTTCTGGCTCAAGACCATGGTCACTGATTTGGAGGTGCTGATTCTCATCCCTGCCGCTTCACACTCAGCTGCGAACTGCTCCAGTGAAAGCTGCAGATCACGTTCCGATGAAGCCAACAGGATCACATCATCTGGAAAAAGCAAATACCCAATCCTAAGGCCACCGAAATGGATCCCCTCATCACCTTGGCTGTACCTAGAAACCCTGTCCATAAAAGTTAAGAACAGAATCGTTGACAAAGGGCAACCTTGGAGTCCAACTCTCCCTGGTAGCGACCCCGACTGATTGGCAGCAATAAAAGCCAAACTCTGACACCGGTTGTACAGAGACCTAACAGCCCGTATCAAAGGGCCCGGTACCCCATACTCCCAGAGTACTCCCCACAGGAATCCCAGAGGGACACGGTTGAACGCCTTCTCCAAGTCCACATAACACATGTAGACTGGTTGGGTGAACTCCCACACACCCTCCAGGACTCTGCTGAGGGTTTAGAGCTCGTCCAGTTTTCCACGGCCGGGACAAAATCCGCATTGTTCCTCCTAAATCCAAGGTTCGACTATCTGTCGGACCCTCCTTTCCAGAATCCCCGAATAGACCTTACTAGGGAGGCTCAGAAGTGTGACCCCACTGTAATAAACAGGGGGACCACCACCCTGGTCTGCCAATCCAAGGGAACTGCCCCCTATGTCCATGCAACATTGCAGAGCTGCGTTAACCAACACAGCCCCACACATCCAGAGCCTTAAGGAACTCCAGGTGAATCTAATCCAACCCCGGAGCCCTGCCACCGAGCAGCCTTTTAACCACCTTGGTGACTTCGGCACCAAAGATTGGAGAGCCTGACCCAAAGTCTTCGAAGTTTTCCATCCACCGACCCAAAACCTCCAGAGTTGAGGTCAGCAGCACACCACCCCCACTGTAAACAGTGTTGGTGGCGAACCGTTTCCCCCCCCTGAGACACCGGATTGTGGACCAGAATCGCCTCTGGGACTCATGGACGGAAGTCGTTCTCCATTGCCTCTCCAAACTCCTCCCACAGTCGCATTTTTGCCTCAGCAACCATCCGTGCCGCACTCCGCTTGGCCTATCGGTACCTATCAGCTGCTTCCAGGGTCCCACCGGCCAAAAAGAACCAACAGGACTCCGTTTTCAGCTTGACAGCACCCCTCACTGTCCAGCAGCGGGTTCGAGGATTGCTGCCGCGACATGCACCGACCACCTTGCGGCCACAGCTCCGGTCAACCGCCTCGACAATGGAGACTCGGAACATGGCCCACTCAGACTCAATGTCCCCTGCCTCCCCCATGATGTGTTCAAAGTTCTGCCGGAGGTGAGAGTTGAAACTCCTTCGGACAGGAGACTCTGCCAGACGTTCCCAGCAGACCCTCACAACACGTTTGGACCTGCCAGGTCTGTCCGGCATCCTCTCCCACCAACGGAGCCGACTCATCACCAGGTAGTGGTCAGTGGACAGCTCTGCCATTCTCCTCCCCAGAGTGTCCAAAACATGCGGCCGCAGATCAGATGAAATGACAACCAAGTTGATCATCGAGCTAAGGTGTCCTGGTGTCAAGTGCACATATTGACACCCTTATGCTTGAACATGGTGTTTGTCATGGACAATCCATGATGAGCACAAAAGTCCAATAACAAAACACCATTCAGGTTCAGATTGGGGGGGTGGGGGGGCATTCCTCCCAACCACACTTCTCCATGTCTCACTGTCATTGCCTACATGATTGTTGAAGTCCCCCAGTAGAACAAGGGAGACCCCAGGAGGAGCAATCTCCAGCACCCCCTCCAAGGAATGCAGGAAGGTCGGATAGTCTGATCTGCCATTCGGCGCATAGGCACAAACAACCGTCAGAACCCGTCCACCCACTCGTAAGCGGAAGGAGGCCACCTTCTCGTTCACTGGGGCAAACCCCAACATACAGGTGGTGAGATGGGGGGCAACAAGTATGCCCACCCCAGCTCGATGTCTCTCAACGGGGGCAACTCCAGAGTAGAAAAGAGTCCAACCCCTCTCAAGGAGACGGGTTCCAGAGCCAAAGCCATGCGTCAAGATGAGTCTGACAATGTCCAGTCGGAACCTCTCCACCTCGCACACCAGCTCCAGCTCCTTCCTCACTATAGAGGTGACGTTCCACGTCCCAAGAGCCAGCTTCTACAGCCGAGGATCGGACCTCCAAGGCCCCCGCCTTCGGCCAACGGCCATCCTACATTTTACCCAACACCTATTGCCCCTCCCACAGGTGGTTACCTAATGGGAAGGGGGGCCCATGTCACCTCTTCAGGCTTAGGCCGGCCACCAGGCACTCACCAATGTGCCCCACCTCCAGGTCTGGCTCCAGAGGGGGGCTCCGATGACCAGCGTCCGGGCAAGGGAACACTAGGTCCATTTATGGTGCTCATCATAGGGGTCTTCAGGCGGCACTTTGTCTGATCCCTCACCTAGGGCCAGTTTTGCCATGGGTGACCCTACCTAACTTGGCTCTGAGGTCATTGGGACACTCAAACCCCTCCACCATGATAAGGTGGCAGCCCAAGGGAGGGGAGCTCAGAAAAGCTCTGGAAACATGAGTGATATATTGATTGCAGTTCTTTGAAAATTTTGGGTAGAGTTGTTCTGCAATCAGAAGGTTGTGGGTTCAATTCCAGCACTCTCCTGTCACATGTCGATGTACCTCTGGGCAAGGCACTTAACTTCAATTTGCCTGGTGATCTGCATATTGGTGTATGAAAGTGTGCATGTTTATAGGTGCGATTAGGGGAATGAGGCTACAGTGTAATACGCTTTAAGTTGTTGGTATGACTAGAAAAGCGCTTCAGTGGACCTCAGGACCACAGGCACCTGCAAACAGCTAATATCTGCGACTACTTGAGATCTAGAAAAGCTTATAACTGCCTTTTCTTAATAGTTCAGACACTAAATGTACTGTAATATGCACAATTACACACAGTGGAAACTATGTTAGCACTGCAGAAGCTATAGTCTTTGCTATTTCCGTCTTGGGTCCAATTAAATCTATCAAAGGCAACAAAAATGAATGGAATTCCTGGATTGGCTTCTTTGAAAACGTCAGCTGCGCCTAGGTATTTCAGCTTCCAAAGCTGCAGTTTCTTGCAAATATTTTACATGTGCGCTAGGACGAAAAGGGTAATAATAATTTGGAGTTAGGCTCAACAGAAAAATCTGCATATTGGTGAATTCACAAATGGTGAATTTTTGAATAGCCTTGGGTCCACTGTTTTTAAAGTGCCACCATAAAATCCGACATTTTCAAATTGACCAGGACATTATACACAGACTTGGTCTATTAAATAACCAACACTGTCCCTTGGAAGTCAAGAAACAATTATCATGCATTAAAGGAAAAAAAAAAAAATTCTTAAGGCAATTGTTTTTCTATTTGGGTCAACAGATTACAGGGCCTCAATAAATTACAATATTGTTGAAAAAAATGTATTTCACTAACTTAAATTACCAAGTATTAAAGTGTATTATATAGATTAATTTCACACAGACTGACATTTTCAAGCTTTTATTTCTGTTAATTATGATGTTCTGCTTACAGCTATTAAAACCAAAAGCAAAAAAAAACTTTTTAATAAAAGTAATGTGGGCTTGATTAAAAGTATGTTTAATACCTGTTCAAAATATTATTTTCAAAAGGTACTTTTAATCTGACAATGATCTTTATTAAAACGCATATTCCAATTTATTCAAGATGAAACTGTAGTACCCTGGTTTGTCCACCAATGTCAGCTCATACTAAAAAAAATAAAATTATATGAGATATATATATATATATATACAATATAGAGGTTTTAAACATACAACATATATTGTCATGAATAAACACTTTGTATGCTAATAAGATATTTAGTCTGTTTCAAGGAGTTTTAAATTGGCACTATATAAATAAAGTGAATTGAATCAAATACATGCTCACACCCGACTTAGCCGATAGAGTCCAATCAGCTAAAGGAAACAAAGAGTGTTGGAAGTAATAGCATCTCAGAACATTTGATCTCATTTGATGTTAACACAAAAGAGAGAAACACAATGATGTGACAGGGTAAACATTTGTGAAAATGTTCCTTAAGGTGTCTTACGGCTGTATCAGCTTAAGTTTGATTAGACATGAATAAGCTAAGTGCTTTTTACTAAAATAACTTCTGAAACTTCCAGAACATTTTTCAGAAGGATTCATTAAAGCCTCAACAAGTCTACCTTGATTTTTACAGGCATTAAAGCTGCTCACTCTCTAAATTGGTCAAAGAGCAGAGAGGCATGTGAAAGGCACCTTTTCTTTCTGCTATTCATCCTCTAACTTGTTCATTTCACAGCCTGTTAATCATTGCTGTGATTATTTAATTAAATAATGTTGGTTTTTCTACGGCCTCAAGTCTACAAAGACAGCAGTTGCCAGGAGCAACGGTGTGTGTGTGTGTGTGTGTGTGTGAAGGAGGGCGTGTCACATAAGGACAGGAGAAATGTCTGTAGGAGTGGTACGAAGGGCATTGAAAGTGTCCTTCTGACTCAACTGCAACTGGAGTCATTTGATGGGGAACGGCTCACGTCAGCAAGGTTTTCACAATGTTTTAAAGATTAAAGTCCAAGGACAACATACAAGCCTGCTATCATGTATGAGTTCATCGGCCAGATAATTAATAGATTTATAGACATGGATATTATTTTTTTAAATACAAGTAGGATCAGATCAAAAATAATGATGTTACTTAGATAGAGTGAGCCAAGAAAGTATTTGGCAGCCACAGTCATTGTGCAAATTTCCACACATAAAAAGATGAGAGAGGTCCGTAATTTTCATCATAGGTACACTTCAACAGTGAGAGACGGAATGTGAAAAGAATTCCAGGAAATGACATTGTAGGACATTTTTTAATGAATTAATTTGTATAATGATGCAGAAAATAAATATTTGGCCAATGACAAAAGTTCACCCCAATCCTTTGTTAAGTAGCCTTGGTTGGTAATGACAGAGATCAAATGTTTCCTGGAGGTCTTCACCAGGTTTACACTCACTGTAGCTGGAATTCTTCCATTCTCTGTTGGATTGAGGTCTGGAGACTGGCTAGGCCACTCCAGAACCTTGAAAGGCTTTTTACGTAGCCACTCCTTTGTTGCCCGACCGGTGTGTTTGGGATCCTTGTCATGCTGGAAGATCCAGACATGTTTAATCTTCAATCCTCTCACTGACGGAAGGATCCATTCATCCTTTCCCTAATACAGATCAGTCGTCCTGTCCCCTTTGCACAAAAGCTGCCCCAAAGCATAATGTTTCCACCCCCATGGTTCATAGTGGGTATGGTGTTCTTGGGATGCAACTCGGTATTCTTCCCCTTCTAATCACGGTGAGTGGCTTTCATACCAAATGGCACGTTCACACCGCTCAGCGCGTCCAGGCAGCAGCGCAGCTAGATTACATGCAAGTCTATGGTATCTACGCATCAACCTGGCATTAGCGCAGCTGTCAGCAGCGCGTCCACGCGGCTGCAGTTCGGATGAGTTGACGGGCCGTCGGAGCAGCTGCTGCGTGAAGTTGGGAAAACTGAACTTTCGGGCAGCAAACGCGGGGCGTCAACCAATCAGAGCGACTCGTTGTACTGACGTAGTTACTCCTTCCATAGGTGGATCGGCAAGTCATTCATTCAAGATGGAGGATCAACTCTCGCTGTGTAATTTTCGTGAATTGTATGACCCGTCTTCGTCTTTTTACAAAGACAGGAAGAGATCGGATCTTATTTGGAGGAAGATATCGGAGGATATTGGAGTGCCAGGTAAGCAGTTAAATCTTTTTCTTTTAACTTTCTTATGTGTTTAGACGACGTTGTCTGGCTTGTGTGGCTTCATAAACCCAAGCCACTCAACATGATCCGCCATGTTGTAAACAACTAGCAACAGACAAATCGATGCCCGCACGCTGACGTACTGACGTGATGCGCTGATGTCCCGACGCAGACTACAAAGTGTGCAAGCAGCTGGGTTTTTATTTTAAAGCGTTGAATTTCGTCCGTTTGAGCGATTTGACGCATGGACGCGCTGACCGGTGTGAACATGCCATAAGAGTTATTTTTGGTCTCATTTGACCACATGACATTCTCCCAATCCTTTTCCTTGATCATCCAGATGGTCTCTAGCAAACTTTAGACGGACCTGGACATGTGCTGGCTTAAGCAGGGGGACCTGTAGGATTTTAATCTAGTGTGTAGTTCTGGAGTGCTTCCTCACCATTCTCAAGATCATGTGTACCCCACGAGGTGAGATCTTGCATGGATCCCTAGAACGAGGGAGGTTGTCAGTGATCTTGTATTTATTCCATTTTCTAAAATTTGCTCCAAAAGTTGATCTATTCTCACCAAGCTCCTTGCCTATTGTAGATTGGCTCATCCCAGGCTTGTGCAGTTGTACAATCTTGTCCTTGATGTCCTTGGACAACTTTCTGATCTTGTCCATGGTGGAGGTTGGAGTCAGCCGGTTTGAAGGTGTGGACAGGTGTCTTATATACAGATAACAAGTTCAAACATTAAATGTGTCATTATTACAGGTAGCTAGTTGAGGATAAAATAGTTTCTTAATGGAGTAACAGGTCTATACTAGGGCCAGAATTCTTGCTTGGATGTAGGCTCTAAATACCTATTTTATGCACCATTATACAAATAAATGCTTTAAAAAAAATCATACAATGAGATTTTCTTTATTTTTCTTTTATATTCTATCTCTCACGGTTGAAGTGCACCTATGATGACAATTAGAGACCTGTCTCATCTTTTTAAGTGGGACATCTTGCACAAACGGTGGCTGCCAAATACTTGGTCCCCCACTGTATATATGCTACAAATACCTGTAGCAGTACATATTTTAGTAGTGAACACATCCAGTGCAGCCCTATCTATTCTGTATGCATGTGTACTGAACTCATACAAGATTCAAGGGTTATGTGCAGAACTAAGTGTACAATGCAAAGTTCTGTAGCACAACTTTAGTGACATCAAAACAAAACAGAGAGGGCTCCCAGTTATCACAACTGCTATCTGGGAACATTCATATAATGTTTCTCATGCAGGTACAGTGAAGAAAGATAGGCAGACCAAACCAAAACTGTATGTCAGTGTAGGCATCAACAGCAATAAGGTACAAGAATCACTCCACACCCAACTAAATTACTTACTTGGAAAAAATGTCAAGCTGAATTTAAATATCACTGATATTGGAGAAAAATTAGCAAAAGTCGAAATGGCTTCCTGTAACATCCAATCAGATGAGATGGGATTTCCCCAAAAGCTACTTATTCCTGCATTCAGGTACAGCTGGGTTTTCATATACAGGTTTTCATATACAGTTAATTAAAATTGTAATGTACAACATAACCGAAATAAAATAAGCCTCTCGCAGAAGTGTGTATGGAGAGGGGCTCACAATTTCAATAGCGCACCATTGAAAAATCCACCCTGGCCCAGATTGGGGAAGGTGATGTGATTGATTGGTCTATCTTTTTTCAAATTCGATCTTCATTTTTGAAGCAATGCCACATGGGTGTGTAGCTCCAACACCAGAGAAGCAGGTTTAAACCTTAAGATTCCCAAAAGATCTAGTTTGTTGAGATGAGTGGTCTAAAAAAAAGGTGCCTCAAACCAGAGACCAGTGGGCCACAGCGGATTAATCGAGGCTGTGCTTGGCACACTTTGAGGCAAGCTAAACTAAAGCAATTCACCATCAATATTTGTCATGTGAACATCATATAATGATAATAATAATTAATAATAATAATAATAATAATAATAATAATAATAATAATAATAATAATAATAATAATAATATAGTAATAAATGCAATTAATAGAAAAAATATAGATTTACTGTATACAGTGGATTAAATTAGACGTAATCTAGATCTACAGTAGATCTAGATAATGTCTAATCTGAATGAATCACTCAGTTTTATTTGAAAATAATGACATGTTAGATCTATACAGAATCTAACAAAAACTGATCAGTTGTAATTATTTTAGAATTATTACCCTCTTAGCGTTCCTACGTCCTGCGGGCAGAATGTTGCCTACTTCCATGTTTAAATCTGACAATCTTTTCGACCAACTTCTATGTCCATATACATATTATAGATTATTGAAAAGCTTAGAGTGTTGTGATTCCAATGGTGTATGCCAATCAAGGATTCAATCATAACTGTAGACACAGCGCAGGATTTGGGTAAACCATCCCGGAAGAAATATTAAGTCTGACTCACCATTCGTAGCCTCATATAGGTGACAAAACAGAGCCATCTCGAACAAAAATGGTCTTTTTACATCCACAGGGGTATGATTAATGTCCTCCAATAAAATAGTTAGTCCTCGACAAGTCTAAGGTACAGAAACAGGCAAGGTCCGGGATAAACATCTGCTCTGACTGCAGCTGGTCCTGGGTGGGTGGGGCTCTGAGGACTTTCAGCTTGCTGTGAGCGCTCGGGAATGGGAGAGGAGCCCACAGCAACACCGCTGCTGGGTGAGAAAAGTGAGGATATGTACTTCACATCAGAGTCTCCAAAGGTTTCCAATAACACCAAAAAAGGTCACAGGATTTGTCATCAGTCGTTTTTCTGAAAAATAGTTGTTAGAGGGGTCTAAAAAGTCGCTAAATATAGTTGCCAACACTAGAGGAGGTAGCCGTACTGCCAATGATGTCACGACAATATTGCCGGGGGGGGGTTATCAAGGGACACAAAGCGTGGCAAGAAAACAAACTTTTCAGCTCGCTGTTCTTAAGTTAGAATTGCGTTATAAATCGAACTGGGCCAACCAAAATGTTAAGTAAGATCTATATTTTTTAATAATCTAGTGTTATTAGCACTTTAATAACATTAGATTTAACGTTCTAACCTTAAGCCTTTAACTCTTGAGGACATTGAGGCTATATCAGCTTCTAATTCTCTGGGTGATAACACGACTTCCAGGCCAATGTCCTCTGCTTGTCTCATTGAACATATATTGGCAGCTTTTCAGAAGAGTTGGGCCCTTCAGGTGCAAACACTCCAATAAGGTCCATTCCTCTTCATTAACTCATCATCAATATGGATCCGTCTTTAGTTGATGGTCTCGCACCTGCACCCCCCTTTTTGCCCTGCTGCACTGACCTGGACAGCCTGGCCTGAATAAAAATGAAGCCAGTTTCTGTCATCGGCGCAGTCATTATGCCATTCGTTGAGTAAAACACACAGGTCCATTATTGAAGTGTCATGATACTGTGTGTTTAGACGGCGAGAAATCACCGCAGGCTGTCACCCCTGCAGTTTGGTGGCATTACTCTCAGCTGAGAGGGGCTCTGCTAATGCTGACAAACACTGTAGAGTGAGGGTCATTTACCACACATCCATTAACCCAGTGCCAATACTGCTCTGGCAGCAACGACATCTCTCACTTTGGACAACTTTGCATGTTCATCTCCGTGCCCTACATGTCAATTTACAAAGAGTTGAATTTTTATTTCCATTAAAAAAGTTTAATTATGTATATATATCTGATTTCTTTAAAAAAAGTGATTCAGGGCCTTCTTGTAGCGCAGTGGTTAAGATGGGCACCCCATGTTCAGAGGCCTTAGTCCTCGAAGCGGTCGTCCCAGGTTCAAGTCTAGCCTGTGGACATTTGCCAAGTGTCTCTTCCCCCACTTCTCTCCTGTTTCTGTATGCTATCCATTGTTAATAAAGGCCACTGTGGCCAAAAAAACTTTTTAAAGAATGTGATGAATATCTAAACCAACAGTCTTCAGGGATACTTTACCCTGATCATCCCAAGTGATCTCAGAGGATGAATGGTCTAGTTAAAGCAAATTGCTAACCCTGCATGTGGAATATTGAGCTCCTTTAAACATAATCTTATTTTGTTCAGGTCTTTGTGGCACTAGTGGCCTTTATTTGCAACATCAAGACAGGAAACGGGCAGGGAGAGAAGGGGGAGGCATGCAGCAAAGGTCCCAGAGTCGGGACTCGGACCCCAGACGGCTGCGTCAAGGACTAATAGCCTCTGTATATGGGGTGGCTGCTCTACCTCTAGACCACGCACTGCCCCGATTGTTCAGGTTTTTTCCATATTTTTCAAAATAACTTATAATTCAATATAGCTTTAACTATTATTGACTCACTCTGACTGTGAATGCCATGTTAGTTCAGTGAGGGGATCACATGATTAGAGATATTTCACATGTGATACATATTAGAATACAATAAAATAGAAATAACCTGTATTGTCCCTCAGTGGGAAAATTCAGGTGTAGCAGATGCCAACTGGGAGGCAAGTTGAAACATGTAGACTTACACAAAAAGAAAAAAAGAAAAACAGAAGTAAGAGTGACATACTGGGTAAATTTACAGTATAAGACATTATGTGCAGTTAATAACATAGCATATTCAGATTTAAAGAAATGGGCAAATGAGTGGGATAGCTTAAAAATGATCAAAATGTGCATGTTAATTTGTACAGAAAAATAGCTATTTACAAGAAGAAGAAGAATGAGAAAAACTGCAGACAGCAGGAATGTAAACACTTAATACTAATAGCTGCTGGAAGGAATTACCTAAGGTAACACTCCTTTGTGCACAGGATCTAGCAATCTGTAACTGAAAGCGCTCTCCAGTTCAGGAAACTGTGATTGATTGTGTAATTTTAATCAACTTTTAAGTTTAAAAGGATTTTCTGTCAGCTAAAATTGTTAATTTACACTGTAAAATTCTGTTTTTCCAGCACCATATGGAAGATTTCTGCAAGACTGTTTTGTTGTCCTCTAATTTTATTCTTTCAACTTATGCTAATCATGTTGTCTCTTGGAGTTTTTCCCCTTGTCATTTCAATAGTCCTGACCCAGCTTGATCCAAAGATTCAAAGTGCTCAGCCGTTCAACATCCGCCCCAAAAGTCAGAGCAAAGTTGAGCAAAGTTTTGAGAGTGGTTAATTTGAACAGCTTGTGGCTCAGTTTTAAGACAAGAGTTGGACCCGCATCTCCAAGTAAGGCATTGTGTTTGTTCTGCTGTTCTAGTGCTTATAAAATTGGATAGTTCCAAGACTGAAAATAGCCTTCATTCTAAATTCCTCTTTTCAGTTAAAAATGTCAGATATTAGCACTTGAATTGGGCCTTAAACATTTCCCTTATGTGTCCAAGAACCCTATAAACTCCTTGTACATTTTAGGTTTTATTCCATTAAGAACATACATTTCTTGTCATTTCTTGTTATTTAATTTGTGTTTTCATTGTCAGTAATTTTATATTTATTTGTTTTTTACTTTTGGTTAATCAATTGAAAAAAATGTATAACTAATTAACAAATTTGTTTTCCTACATTATTAGTCAGCATTTGCCCATCTTTCTGTATTAATTTTTATATTTACACTGATTTAAATGTATTTTTAACCTGAAAAACATAGATTCGTGTAAATTTTTAGGGGTTCTGAGACTGTGAGCATTAAGATAGCTGAATGTAGTTTTAATCTGCTACATGCAATAAAAAGAAAGTGTATGTAAACTCTTATTGAACTAATACATCAACTGTTTCTTGTCATGAAACTCGTGGAAGCATTTTCGAGTTCTTTCTATCCAAGAGGTAAAATAGATTCTCTACATAACACACCTTTGAAAGATTCTGCTCAGGGCTCTCATCAAAACTCATTAAAAAGTCTAATAAAAACACACCGCCACCATAACATGTGAAGTTAATTTGTCCTCTTTTTTTTCTTTGATGTGCAGAAGACCATAACAATATCAACCGGTTTTGCCCTAACTAAAAATGAAAGATAGGATCGTAGACAATTTCCTTATTGAAATTCTAAGAAAATGTAATTTATGACGACAAAAAAAAGGTGAGTTTCTTCTAATCGTTGAGATTGCGAGAGGGCACCTTAATTTTCTGGATTTCTAATTAACATAAATGAGTGAAAATTATTCTAATTTTTTCTCCACCCAGAGCAAGTCAGATGTAGAGACTCTTACTTCCTTGGACAGTTTATTCCTATAACAATGTGTTTAACACTAGTTAAAGTGATACAGCATTCATTTACTTCAAGATACCAATACTCTGTGACACTTTTGTTGGATATTTTGATGGATGGAGGAGACATTTCAAATCTTACATGAAAAATGAATCACTGGAAATGACATTTGCTGACCTGTTCCCATGTGAAGAGCATAAAAGGTCTATACTGAATAGTTTAAAAGTTCAACCTCATAAATATGACAAACGCACCTATAACAAATGGAAAAAGTGCTCCGAAATATAACACTAATCCTGCTAATCTTCACGTTTCATGCATCATTAAATATCACTTCACACACCTGAAGAATAGGTCATCCCCAAGTAACAAGGCGTATAATCAATCAATCAATCATTGATCACTTTACCTTCTAAAATAGCTTTTCAGAGAAACCTGAGACATGGATTTTTTTTTCTAACAGTTTGCAGAGCTCATACATAAAAAAATATGCTTTAGATTTAACATTTTAGATTATCAAACAAATGTTAATACCAGGGAAAGATAACCTGAATAAAGACATTTAAAAACAATTTTTAGAGTAAGGTTTTCATTTGAAAGGATTTAAAGTTTTGCTTTAAACAGAAACTAGTCTAAAGACAAGTGCCGTGGAGAATTTTCAAAGAACTTCCTCTATAAACTGACACAGTTGTCTGTGTCAGTTTGTAGAGGAAGTTCTTTGGGAAAAAAATAGGCGTGTTTCCACTATTGGAACTTCAGCGTAATTTTACCTGATCTTTTATCTGACCAGGTAATCTGTTGGCCCCCTGCTGGTCTCCATACAAAAGTGGCCCTTTGAGGAATTTGCTAAGACATCCATATATCACATGTCTCTCAGAAGTGAGCAGCATCACTTATCTGCACCAAAAGGCACCCACCGCAGTACAAATAACAAGAGATCGACATAAAAGAAGCAATGATTGTTGCTGCGTTTCTGTCTGCTATGTTGTTACAAACTGCTTCGTCAGCAACTCCTCTTATTTTACAAAGCAGGTTTTTGGAGACGTCTGCTCATTTCCCTCTGAATTACAACCAGTCAGCGTGACTTAACCTCAGCTCCTGCCCAGCAGCTCTACTGGGCCATTTCCGAGTACATACCCCTAGACTGGTACTCCGTTTTTTCCTGAACTGGCCCCGAAAACGGCACTGTCGAGCTGGCCCGGTGTAGTGGGGACACACGCATACTGTGAAGTTGTGGTAAAATTACCCTGAAGTTACGATACTGAAAACACACCTAAAGAACTAGGAACAGGCACTGGAGGTTATTTTCCTTGAGTTACATTGAACTCCGAAGTCGGAATGAGGATCTGGGAATGACTTTAAACCTTACCTAATAATGTTTTAGTTGTAATATTCCATTTTTTGAGAGCTGCACAACGTATTTCGGAAGCCATATTGGATTATGTGGTCAGGTTGGTCAGGTGGTCATATTGGATTATGTGGTCAGGTTGGTGGAAAACCGGAGATTTTTCACTTGAAATTCTGACAGCTCAATTTCCTCATAGATTGAAGTTGGTTTGGATATTTTTCCCCTTAATGAATGACAGTATTAAAAAATAGCTTTTTGTATTTTGTCTGGTTACCTTTGTCTGAACAGAAGGAAAAACAGAAAGAAACTGAAAAAACAAGGTAAATAGTTTTTCACATGCTGTACCTTTCCAGATGGCGCAGGAACCCTGATTTTGCAGCAACATGCAGAGAATGCACCACCTGCTGTTTCAAACCTCATTAGTTACTGGAATTAATTATTGATAAGCTAACAAGCTTTGCCTCTAATGCGTTTCTTAAGGAAGCAACATTTTTGCATTTGTGTTTTAAAATAGCCGCAGCAAGTGATGTGTTCACTGACCTAAGCTGCAATGCCCTTTATATCTGGTTAAAATGCAGCTCTACATCTTGCCTCTGTATATTCACTAGTCTGAAACTGATGTGTTGTTTCGTTGTTTCTGCTTTTATTCAAGCTCTAGTCAAGTGGAGCTTTTTTTGTTAACAGTCTGTGGCCATAACAGAACTGGAGCCATTTCTTGCCTTTTATCTGTCATAATATATGAAGCAAAAATACCAAACGGTAGAACCCTGCTTTACCTTTGTGAGTTTTGAATGGAAGCATCAAATAATTTCCCTCCTGTTTATATCTGCAAAGTTTATCAGAAACTGACTTATTTTTAAGATCCTTTAGTCACTCATTGTTCCTCATTTGAAACTCTGCAGGTGATGGTAGGTTTGGCGTTCATGTGACTTATCTGTGATTACATTTCAGGAAGGAAAGCCCTGTGAATCCTGCAAACAACACCATGTAACTTAGCTTTTGTACTATGGATTTTTTTCCTAAACTTTTATCCACAAAAGAGGTCCAGTAATGGGGTCAGGCCTCTTTTTAATATAAATACAACACGAGACATGTTTTGATTGCTGACATATATCATCTGTGTGTTTTCATTGCTAAAATGTGTTGTTCATAGTTTATTCTCACACTAAAATTAAAGATTTTCAGTGGATAAAATAAATGACAAATTACAACATGTTGAAGTACAACCCTCCCAAATGTCTTCTGTCCATAGATATCACAGTCCTATATTTCTGAAATATACTTAACCTGTTAAAACGCCAGGTTTTTAGATTAAATAAAACAATTTGACTGTGATAAATCCTTTCAAACCTTTTTCCCTTTTTAATTTACAAATTGATTAGAGGATACAATTTAGAAAAATTAAAAGATGCAATAACCCTGTTGCAAAATCATACTTTGTTGAAGCCCCTTCAGTTCACAAATGTCCTCAGTTATGGGGCGTCTGATTAGGATTTCCTTGAATTTGCCAATTTGCATCCTCTAGTTGTATGTGATCTTATTATACGATATAAGATATCATAATAAAGGGCTGCACACTGGCGCAGTTGGTAGCATTGTTGCCTTGCAGCAACAATGTTCAAATCCCGGCCTGGGGTCTTTCTGCATGGTGTTTGCATGTTCTCCCTGTGCATGTGTGGGTTCCCTCCGAGTACTCCAGCTTCCTCCCACAGTCCAAAAACATGACTGTTAGGTTAATTGGTCTTTCTAAATTGTCCTAGGTGTGTGCATTGTTCTTTGTCCTGTTTGTCTCTGCTGCCCTGCGATGGACTGGCGACCTGTCCAGGGTGTACCCCGCCTCTCGCCTGATGAACGCTGGAAATAGGGACCAGCCCCACCCGCAACCCTGCAAAGGATAGAGGGTATAGATAATGGATGGATAAATAAAATAATATAATCAAATATATGGGACAGCAGGGACATTACTGAAAGTGGACATGCCTGATAAAGGAATGCAAAAAATAAGAAAATGGACAGGAAGGCTGCCAAGAAGACAACAACAACACTGAAGGATCTGAAGGAATTTCCAACAAGTGATGCTATGTCACCAATCTCCTGCAGTCTCCTGGACTATAGTCCGATAAAACCAAAACTTGATCTTTTCAATCACAGTTCAATCTTTATAGGTTTGAGACAACAACAACACTGCACACCCAATTTGAAACATAGTGTTGGCAGCATCATGTACTGTGTCCTCTTTTCTTTAGATGGAAATTTATTTTTGGACAAAATTATAGGAAACCTCCTGGGGTGTTAGTTGTCCACAACTATTCACAGAGCGGCAATTCATTGCAGAAGTACAGGAAATCCAAACCTCAACTTTCCAAATATGGACTATTTAGAAAGGATTACACCTAATAAATGGTGTGAAACTAAGTAAACCCACAAACTTTCAGAGTTTTGAAGCAAATATTTACTCATATGGACGCAGGTGAGTTGATTGCATTTAATTTGGAGCTTTTTATATACAAGTGGGGGAGGGAATGTCTGGTGGGTTCTGGCAAACGCTACAATTAATCCCCAGGGAAAATTAGCATGGCATAAGGAGATCATTAACTGTTGGGGAAGTTAAAAAACAAGGTCCTTTCCAGGGTGGGATCCAAAGATAGGGTTTAGATCCTCCCTGCGTAGGTTCTTGCCACCCCAGGCTAATAATTCTTCATGTGGGAATGCTGTTACTTAGTATTTAAAAGCCACTCAAACTTTTAAATATGTTATTACAGTTGAAGTGAAAAACATCTGAACATGTGTCAATAGATTGATCTCAACGGATTGGAAGTGATCACCTGTCAAAAACCCAGTTGACAGAAATACTAAATCTGAACATGTAAATTTAGAGCTTTTTGTCTTAGTATCTGCTTTCTTTATGTTGTGGTATTTGTCAACTGTTTACTTGATCTCTATCTGTTACCTAACAAAGTCTTGCATCATTATCCATTCAGATGACTAATGAAGATATCATATTTGGATAGCCTTTGTGCCTCCTTAGAGGTTTTGCGGCTGTTTTTTTTTTCATTTTTCAGACAAGTTGAGCTTATTTTGGTCATTTTCTGTTAACCTGTTTGTCCTTGTTGCTGTTTATACATTATTTAAGCTAATCGGCCCAGTCAGACAGTCATTCTTCGCTGCCTTTCCCTCATCGTGGCAACCAACTCAATCTGCCAAAGCTTTTGTCTCCTCTTGACAACTTCAGAGAGATAGTCATGGCTGTAGATAATTTTCATACAGTGTTTGCCAAACCCACATTGATTTATTTCCTAAATTGTTGTACTTCCCTCCCCTGTGGCACTGCGGATCTTATTCCAAACCTTTCTTTTCAAAAAGGAGATTGTTTTAACTACTGCAGTCGAAACTGATCAAAGTTCTGAACTAAATCTCAAGTCAATGCCTTTTTAACATCTTATTACTCTATTTTTTTAGTCAGAGTGTGGCTAATATATCATGTAGATAACATTTTGGAAGAAAGAGATAAGGTTTGAACATTTTTGCAGATTTGAGAATGTAATACAGCAGTTGTAAAGAAGAGCCATTCATTTTGGTAAAGGGAAATATACTGAGCTTTATTTCCTGCAGACAACTGGTTAAAAAAATTCTCAGACCTAATTCTGGGAAAGAAAAGACATACAAGAACCAATAGGCTATTTATAGTCCACTTCATGGATCACAAGTCGGGTTTCTAAAAACCTCTAAATATCATCCTCCACTCAATCAGGTAATGCCTGGTACCAGTACAAACACTGGAGTTCTGGGATTCTGATGAAAGTTTGCAGTTGTGACTGTCCAACAGAACCTGCAGATACGTTAGTTACCTTGGTGGGATTTGGCTGCTTCATGTTGGACAAAAAGGCTTTGTTTGTATGGTTATATCACACAATGCTAAGCCAATCTAGGGCGTTATCTACATTGTTTTGTTCATAGCCACCACCAGTGATGGTTTTAGACATGGGCATTATGGCTCCCCACACAGGGCACCAGGGTTTAGGGGGTCGCCACAAATTATTGAGAAAAGAAAATAAACAATCTGTTAGTTGTGCTCTGAATGAGTTAAATATTCACTCATAATCTGTTATGATACACAGGTGTTTGTCTCTTGGTTTTGTTTTGTGTTTGTTATTCATTTCTGGGTCGTTTATTATCGTCAGTAAGGTATTGCTGTTATTTATTTTTATTCTCTCATGTAAGTGTTAGGCTTTTCCCCTTTTTATTTGTAGATCCTTTTGTGTCTGAGTTAAACTCAATTTGTCTCATTCCCTCAGTCCCCTGTCCTTTCATACAGCTGTTCATCATTCTCCTGATTAGACTCAGCTGTGTCCAATGTCATTGATCACATCTCTGTATTTAAGATCATACCTTCAGTTGCTAACCACCCAGTTCAGTCCTGTTTGCCACCTGCTCTCAATGTAAGTTTTTGGTTTTTGTTGACATTAAAACATCTTCTATTTACCATGCAGCTCCTAAGCTCTGGTCTGCACCTTGGTCCAGCTTCAACCTTAAAAACCCCAACATGAAGAGACTTAACAGATTTTTAAAAACATAATATGGGATTTATGAAATATACATTTAGTTTGTAAAAACAAGAAAGAGCCTTTTCACAGCTTCGTTCAGATTAAGACCACCTTAAATTAAGGGTCAAACATATAGATGGGTTACATTATTCAGTTTTTATTCTATGTATTCTCTGATTTGTAAAACATCTATTTGTTAAAACAAATTATTTGACCTTTTAGTTTACTCAAAATTATTGCTGCTCATATTTATACATTATGTATCTTGATAAATAAGTTGTTTAAAAGCTTTTCATGCAGAATTTACTTTGTCAAGGAAACATATGTTTCTTTGGTTGAGAATGAAGGCCTTTGTCCGACCTCAGTCATCTTCACCTCATCTGAACTGCGTAGGAGGAACAAGTGACTCATAGGTGTATAGTTTTGATTGGTGGTTGACCGCTCTGTGTGGTTTTGCCTTTCATCATGATGGTTACTCACTGACCAAAATGAGAGAAGGAAAATATCGGCCTTGCTAGACAGATACTTTTAAGGGGAACATTGCTCAGATTGTTTACTGTGCGGAGATTAGATTTGGACTGTTTATCCTGACTTGGAAACAGCAGTAATGAAACTGAAATAGGCCACATGTACACAAGGTATAATATAAAAGCTGTGATCATTTCACTATCATTTTTATTGCCAGATTATGGAGAAAATTTAGTCTAAGACAAAGAGAAAATAAATCCACAGTAATGGCTTGTTAAAGCTTCTAAAATAGTCTTCTATAAATGTGTGCCCAAAAAATGGTTGTGTCTACTGCCTACTGTTAGTTTTAGTACACATTTAAGTCAAAACAATTTAAAATACGAAGAATGTTTTGGCTCTTTAAAAGGTCCATTCAAATACAAACAATACTGCATAACTGCTGAAAACATCAACATCAGTCACCAAGAAGTAATATAGATTTAGCAGCAATTAGGGCTTATGTATGGGGGATGTATTGGGGCTGGGAGATTGTATTTTTCCACTAGATGCATAGCATTAGCTTGAAATTACTTATTAGGACCAAACCACATGTTGCTGTTAAAGATCTCCTTTACTGAGAAACCGTGTAATACTTGTTTTCTTTTTTTCGGTCAGTCTGGGTTGCATATGCAGGACATAGCCATGACTGACTGTCCTCTGATTTCTCTTTGGAAGCATTTGTCTAAATCCTCGACAGTAAAACACTAAGTTATTATGTTTAGAAAATTTGGATTTCTGGCTGGTGCCATTCAATTTTGCAATCTTTTAAACAACGACAGCACAGCTAGCTAAAATAAAGTAGGCTATTGTGTTCACACAGCTGCAGGGAGGAACAAGGGCATTTGAGTAACAGTGTTGGTTAGAATAGTCAGACATTATTGTGAATTATAAGCAGACTGTGTTAACTAAAGAGCGCTTTGAGATCGCTAGGAAGGGTGCCAGCCTGTTAGATCTCTAAGCTACTACTCTCAGAAAGCAATTCTTTAGAGTTCGTCCTCTCAATTGGGTAAATCACCATGTAAATCTCACATTTTGATCTCTTATTGGAGCTGAATATGTTGCTTTGATGACTTTTGTCTTGTGTGGTCATTGTTTAATAGACTGATGTCTGAGTTCAATGTTCTGAACATAATATCACTATGGTAACCTTGGGTTTCAAGTCTAGCTGCCTTAAGCTCGGTTTCTTTCTTTTATACTAATGGAACATGTTTCTTTTAGTAATGCTGCTTTCATGCATAAGAGGATGGATGTTGTCACGGGGAGTGAGGGATGAACATTTAAAAGTGCAATGCTATGAAGGACAAGACAAATGGCAAACATTAACAGACAAAAATAACTGTTGTAGACTAAATTGATTTTTTTGAGTGAAAAAATACACATTTAATAATTATATCTCAGTCAATGAAATGTGTCCTTTAAACCTTTCCACCATTCATTGCTCAATGCCAGTCGATACAGATGTAATTAGTAACCCCAGGATTTGTAAATTACCAACATATTTGGAGAAAACTGCATGAGAAAAAAGAACACAAAAAAGTACTAAATACAAAAAAGCTGAACATATTTCACATAACTGCAACAAATGAAAATTTCAAAGTCAAATAAATTACAGAAAGAGAAATTTACAGAACTAGGAGTGGTAGGGCAAGGGTTGTCTGTTTGTGTGGGCTGTAGTGGAGTAAGTACAAGCAAAAACTTAAAATGGGAAAACACACAGGCGAGGCTGTTTGACAAAGATAAATTCTGCTTATTCAGAGGAACCAGAGGGTGCAAAACAAAAATAATAGGGCCATTTACAGGATGGAAGGTTGCCAGATCTTTTTGTTCAGCAGATGCGAAACAAAAATGCATCGGGGGAAGCCGACACATGCCAAAATGGAGTTTATCCAGCTACGCTTTTTTTAAGCAATTTTTCCTTGTTTTGGATTCTAGTGCCAACAATAGGTCTGTAGGCTGGGTTGTCCACTTTGCATTTAAAAGGCATTCCTGTTGCAACACAATCTATTCATCCCTCTCTGTGCAGACATGATTGATTTCCCTGGTAAAGTTATTGATCCATATCCAATCATACTGTATACTTGTACTTTCCTTTAAACTACGTTTGAAGCGAATCATGCGTGAATCATTGCTACGTCAGGCTGGACTTGTCAGATAGAATATCCTCTCTTTGAACCCTAATAGAAATTCACCTTTTGAAAAACAGGCAAGAAGATCCGCTTGATTCAGTTTCGAGGTCTGAAAACATCTAGTTAGACAAGACGGTTGAACATTGTTTTATAAAGGCTTGGTTTGATCAGTAAGAGGTGGTTGTGTTTATACCCTCAAGCAGCTCAGCTTTTAGATGACATGTGTAGGTGTTAACTGAGGTTGACCAAAATTTATGATCCCTTGGACTCACAACCCCAATGTAACTTAGAACTACTCTCTCTTTCTACTCCAGCAAAGCAGGTTTATTAAAAGCATTGTTCATCAGATTTAAGTGTCAGAAGAACCTCAAATCTTGACAGTATTAACATAAATAATTTACAATAGACATTTTGAAAAATTTTCAAACCAGATGGGGAATTTTAAACACATTTCTGACTCCAAAAAGAGCATTTGGATGCCAGGATCACAGAGCGACAAAAGCATGACTATACATAATATGAAGTCTGGAAGTGCAGTGTACAACTGCCAGTTGTTTTTAAAGAAAACTGATTGCTTTTGTTAAAAAACAAAAAAACTTTTAACGTGAATATGTTGAACTGGATGTGTGCTTGCTGATTCATCACACAAGAAAGGATGAGATGTTTGGGAGATGAAAAGATCAACTTCTTCACCAATTTTCCCCTAAAATTATTTTTAAAGAAACAAAAAAATGTTGCTACAAGGAAAGGTACAACCTGAAGTTAAAGTATGAGGACACAACACTGTCGATGCCACAGCTACCAAAGATAGTTCCAGTGGAGTAAGCAAGCACACCATCAAGGATACCATGACTGTTGTTTGTGAGCATACAGTTCTTCAGGTAAGAAAATGTATTGTTTTATGGTGGTGTTTACTTTATATAAACCCTGTCTTGTTATAAAACATCTGGATTTTGTTATTAAATTATATTATTAACTGCTATCTCTAAATGCTACCCCTGCATGTTTATCCAAAATAATTAGCTGTGGCTAGGACTGTTTCTCAGTATCTGAGCAAAATGTATTTTTTTATCCATTCACCACATGTCTGGCATCAAAGGGATATTCTACCCCGAAGTGAAAGAGTCCCAATTATTCCTGGTGACCTCAATAATCATATTGATTAGAAATGAAAATAAGTAACACGAAGGAATTACAGGAGCCAAATTAGGAATAATAAGGATCATTATTGAGTAATTTTTATGACATTAGCACACGGAATGCTTGCCATTACCATTCACTTCCATTGTGTATGCAAAGTTAAAACAAATGGAGTGCTGCTAGATTAGGAAAATGATTGGGCTGGTTACAAAATGCTTTTTCTTTTTAAAGTTTTGGTGGCCACAGTGGCCTTTACTACAAAGTGGACAGTGCACAGAAAGGGGCTGAAAGTGGGGAAGCTACATTGGCAAATGTCCGCGGGGTGGAAGCGAACCCCCAGACAGCTGCATCAAGGACTGAGGCCTCTGAACATGGGGCATTGCCTGAACCACTACACTACGCAACGCCCCCAAAATGCTTTTTTCACACATATCTAACTTTGGGGAAGATGGCAACAGACTGATATCTTGTCCACACGTAGCTGGGTATCTCACATCTCTACGATGTGGCCTGTCATCCTCATGAAGATGCAGATTCACTGCACCGAAAACAAATCTTTCTGAAAACCTTTTAGATATTAGTAATGTCAGTAATTCAGTTCATTTTTCTGTGTTGTTTATTGTTGTTGCTAGAGCTTTTACCATATTAGTTCATCCCTTTGTGTTTAGTTTCTTATTTTTTGTGTTTCTGTTCTCTGCGCATTTTAGTTCATTCTCTTATGTTGTGTTAGGCATTTTCCTCTTTTATTTGTAGATTCTTTTGTGTGTAGTTTAGTTTCCTCTGTGTTTTCTGTGTTTATTATGCCTTGTCCACATGTAGCCAGGTATCTCACAAAACAAAGATATTTTTCTACGATTTGGCCTGTCATCCACACGAAAACACAGATTTACCGCACTGAAATTGAATCTTTCTAAAACCTCTGGTCAAAGTGAAGACTTGCGTTTTCTCCATTTTGTGCGTTTGCATG
Source organism: Valencia hispanica (assembly GCA_963556495.2). NCBI lineage: Eukaryota > Metazoa > Chordata > Actinopteri > Cyprinodontiformes > Valenciidae > Valencia > Valencia hispanica. The sequence goes on from OY747714.1 coordinate 30,590,861, forward strand.
TGGACAGAAATAACTGGAGTTTTAGGCTCTGCAACATCACTTTCCGCGACAAAAATGCTCCCGACATCACTTGTGCGACCTGTGTTTACACTAGCATTTATGCCCTCAGAGCTGTGTTGCCATTATCGATTGTCCAGGTGCTTTTTGGTATCTTGAACTTACAAGCTCAGTTACTGCTCCATGTAGAAGTTAGAACATAGAAAGTTACTCTGAGTGGATAAGATTTCGGGGAACTACTGCCCCCTACAGGTTTGGCATGCCTATGAATGTGCTTGAAGTGTAACTGAACCCGCTGAAAAATCCTAACCCCGCCCCGAGACAACATTTGAAAAATTCTACAAAGTCGGCGGTGCCAGGAAGAACGGAGGGGTATGGCCAAGTGTTGAGGAAAAGCGGAGGGGGGAACGTGGGGGTGTGTTCAGGAGGACAGTGACAGCTCGCTTAATGTGACACTAAAACATGGACAGTGACCAAAGCGACGTTGGCAGTTTTGCGACTGATCGATCTGATCAACATTCATCTGTTTTGAACGTTAGCCTATGTTAGCATTACCACATAGAGACTGGACTCCTCCTGTCTTCCTCTGCCTCAGCTGCACTGAGCTCGGGCGGCGCTGGCTCGGCGCCCTGAACCAGCGGATCTCCTCTGCCGTCACCGGAGATAGAGGAGGTAGAGGGAGGCTTTATGCAGCCCAGCGGCCGCGAGCCGTATCGATTCGAGTCGCTGGCTCGGGGTGCTGAGTCAGCGCCGCCCAAGGCTGGCGCTGCTGCTAAGGGAGAGAGAGACAGGATGGGTCCGGTCTCTGAGTGGTAATGCTAACATAGGCTAACGTTCAAAACAGTATGTTAGCTATGCTAACTAAGTGGTAATGTGATAATAATGGTAACCTGAAAAACGCAATCCCACTCCAAACTCGCCACGGGTTGGGAACTTGGGAGCCCGGTATGTCTGATAGTTTTATACCCAAACCCACGGGGCGTGTCTGTGAGACCATGGCTGCTGTGACACAGTCGATGCCTGTGACGTAGAGATGTACCGCTCTCCACCAATCACAAAATTCAAATGCAGTAGCCACAGTTCAACCCTAAGAGGGCAGCACTAAGACGTTTTTAGACCAAAAAGTGTAGAATTAAACAAGTTTACACCAAAATGTAAAAAGATCCCCAGAAACTGAAAGACTGCATTGGTAAAGACCCATTTAAACAGTTTAGAAGCAAAAAAAAGTTTTTGGGGGGTTTAGTTACTCTTTAACAACACACTTAGGTTAGGTGTGGACAGAGATTTTTTTTAAACGAGGTGGCGATGAAATTCGTTTTGAAAAACAAAACCTGGCTACCTGTGTACATGGCGTAAATTTCACTTAGGGGTGGAATATCTCTTTAAATTGAAGTTACTTTTTAGGGTCAAATAAGATTTGAAAAAAAACAACAACAAAAAACTAAATGTCGAGTAACTTTTGGAGTTTGAGTGGCATGACTGATGATATCCTCAGAATAACATTTGACACCTAAAATACCGCTGTCAAACTCTCATAAGACTAATTATGTGGAGAAAAAGTCTTCAGCTAAGAAGCAGGGCGGAGGAGTGTGCACATACGTAAATGAACGCTGGTGCCATCCTAATCATGTCACTGTAAAGAAGCGAGTATGTGACGAAAATATCGAGCTGCTGGCGGTAAACTGTCGTCCTTAATACCTCTCCAGGGAGATCTCCCACGTTATTTTAACTTTAATTCCCGCTCTGCGGCCTCGTTTCCTGGTTTGGTCACCTGTGACATCCAGCTCCGAGTCCAAATCAGGCTTACTTGCTGCATATGGCCGCAGATTTAGTCACAAGTTCACCCCGTGTATTGGAGTATACAGGTAGGCCATCTCCACTCCTGACCATTGACTGTGCTCCTGACTCGCAGTGTTTGAGCAGGATGCCAGCAGATTATTGCGCACAACCACAAAAGAAACATCAGGACGCATGTATAACACGAACAAATGATTTAGTTAAAAGCACCCTGATTCCAGAAAGCAGAGTTCATAACACGATTCCTAAAAACAATAAAAAGACAAAACAAGCCACTCTCGACTTGCACACACATCCATGGCAGTGTCGCCAGCTCAAGGGGGCGACGCCACAGTTGAGTAGAACTAAAACAATAACCACGTTCAGTCTCCAACATGAAAGGCTTTTATTATTTCAGCACTTATCCAGACAGGATAAAAATGTACAAATGCTTAATTATAAACATAAAATAACTAAATATCTTTACACACTGAATTCTCATTTGGTTGTATGTTAGAACTAACTGGAAACTTATTTATATTTTGCAGATGGTTGGGGTAATACGACGTAAACCATGTCTTGCCATGTCTTACACGCAATATGGTCACACAGCTGTGTATCCTGGTCTCATTGTTGGACAAGTCCACATTTGGCTGGCCAGTTGGCTGGCAAAGGCTGGCCCGCAGCATTATGTTTTCACCAAGCAGCCAAAATACAAAGGGCTGTTCTGTGGGGATTCTGTTAGAAGCTTGATCATTTTTAAAAGAGAATTATATTTAGTTTTACCACATGAATACAGAGACATTTTCAAAGGCCTGTTTAGATTATGAAATGACTTTATAGCTTTAGTTGACATTAAATTAGACTAAGGTCAGAATAGTTGTATTGTTTGATTAATATAATGACTATTTTTACCTAATTTCATAAAGAATTTAAAATCAATTATATGATTTTTATTTCTTATATAAAACTTGTAACAACATAGTGCAACACTAAGAGTGTCAGAAACAGTCTGAAGAAGCACAAAGGACCACAAAATCTAACAATATTAGTGTCAAAGGTTTGTGCTACGTTTGTCCTGCTAAAATTTTTGTTTGTGCTGCTTTCGTTGTAAAGATATTACTGAAAGTTTAAAGGTCAACAAGCCCCCCCGCAACATTACCCAAATGAAACTAAATTGGTGTCAATCAATTGTGCTACATTTGTGCTGTTATAATTTTAAAGATTTTTTTTTTTTAAGTATCCAGAGGTCATTAAATATCAACCAGACACCTCACACCCTTGAAATCAATTAAAATGGATTCTTCAAATGGGGACAGCCTCCATCTTACTACAGCTGTATATCAGTAAAGTTGCTCTTTTTTATTCTTTTGAAAAGTCCCTCAATCTGTCATTGAACTTGTTGGATTAGGAAATGTTGGCGGCCTTTTGGGAATTCAAACAAAGTTTGTATTGCTAGCTGTGCTAATTGTGCTAACTGCGATTATAAGATGCAATAGATTTAAATGCCAACTCTGTCTTTTGGTTTTTGCTTTGAAATCATATTGACATCTTGTCTACCTGAAGATCTGTGTAGCAGCAATTGCTCTCCTACAGACATGGTGTGATGCTGAATGTACTTATGATAGTAAAAGTACTTATTGCTTAATCACAGATACATTAATAAATTAATCAAAGGACATGTGGTTTAGTTGTTTACATATAATATGGATAATATAAATTAATAAACTTTTATTAATATGAGCAACATAAATATGGAGCTATAGCAAGGGAGATATGCTGACATTCTTTCCAGATAAAAAACCGAAAACCTGTTTAAATCAAAATTGGCAGGTCAGAGCTTTACAAAACCGGATGGGAATTGGGTAAAATATCCTTAATTGGCACATCTGTAATAATAAACATCCCCTGTGTCTTGTGACCATCCCCCACTATTTTTTCCCAAATGTCTTTATTGATTTTAAGCATTAGCAATATAAGATAAACACTAAAAAAACAATAAAAACCACATAACATTTGCCTTCCCCACCACCTTACCCCTAGCCTGGATCAGCCATACACACATTTATCACCCACTACCTTGACTGACTGTCGGATGATCCAGGAACTGTCTGATAACATGCCTGAACTTATGATGCCACCACTTTGGTTCTTTGGTGCGATACTAGATGTACTTGTTCTAGAGCAAATTAAATAATTTATATGTCCATAACTGGTCTGCATGTGAGGCAAAATATGAGCCAATTTGTTTTGGGTGTAGTGCAAAAATTGTTTGATGAATAATGCAAAATGACATGAAGATCTTGTCAGTTATATCTTATAACTGGAAGCATTTGTTTTTTTTCCCTTTGGTTCATGTCAAAAGGTCTGCCAATTCCATAAGATCCAGATTAGTGGATCTTCAAATTGATCAGGCACCTGGAATATTTTAGGCTTGAGGTGATAAAACCAGTTAAACTTGTCTCTAAATAAAAAAAAATATTCTGTGTAGGATTATACCAAGACACTTTTCAGGGATGTCTACCAGATGATTATTGGAAAATCTTAACTAATATTGAATGTCTGCTTTGGAATTAATCATCTAAATCTGAAAACAGTGTTTTCTGTTGTTTCTCACCTTTAAGCCATGTCTATGAAGTATGAAAAATGCCAAAAAGTTATGAAATCAATAAAACTAATTTTGAGTCTAAAAAAATGTAACTAAAACGGGAGACATAGTACTTGTGAAATAAACAGGAAGAAAATATAACTCAGGAAAATAAAGTCCCTAAAACATAAAATGAGGCACAGTCTGCAGAGGTAAGGAGGGAGTGCTACCCTCCTTTCTCTAAGCCTCATTACTCTCCTCACATAATGCCAAGTGCTGACCAAGCAGCATGACAGCCCGCCCCCCTTTACCCGCATTTTGCCCTTCAACCTCCTCACATGCCATCAGCCTCACCCACCGTCAGCCCATTCGGTCCGTGACACCCATCAAGCAATGCAGCGCGGGAGGTTGTTTTAGCGAGTGGCTATTTCAGTAGAGGGAGATCCGATTTAGTTTCATGCTATGTATTAGTCTTACAGGGAGGATTTGACCTTTCTTAGGTTAAATAATGGTCCCAGTATAGATGGGTTGGTCAGGGGGCAAAAGGGAGATAAATGTGCTGTGACAGCATGCTCACTCCAGCATTCCCCAACGTGTGATTTGAGATCAGTCTATTAGGCACACGCTTTGCTTAAACATGGGATGAGTTATTAGACGGGGCAGCAGTGACTAGGGGCTGTGCATAAAGCAACATTCGAGAAAAGAGACGGATAAAGTGGAGCCTGACAGTTACTGATCAGAGCAAATGGCAAGAAAATACGGGCACAGTAAAAATGACAGCAGTGACAAATGTGTTTTTTGGCTTCGTTTTTCCCACATCTCTTTGGTATACAGAAACAGTTAAACATTTCTAATTTTATTCATAAACACATCAAATATATGAGAAGATTCAAGATTTCCAATGTTGTATACCTTGTTTATGACTTCTTTAATACAATCTGACATACTGAAAATCTACTTAAACAGGAAAAATCTGGACTGGTCATCCAATTCTTGACTTATTAGTGCTTAGAGTTGGTCACAATAAGTTGGTTCTTTTTGAGAACTGAGGGGAGTATGGGGAGCTGCCTGGTGAAAGGCCTAGTATCATAGCGATATTATTTTCGAGCCATTTTACTTTCACTTTTGCTCCATCATGCTGGAATGCTGCCGCATCCTCACCATATTTTGCCTTGAAGGACATGTATATAGTGTATACAAGTATATAGTGAAGGTGTTCTTGGGAAGCAACCCCTAACATGGAGGGTTTTGCAATGCTTAACTGTTGAAACAACACATCACTCAAGATAGGTCTCACCTCAGATGTCCTACAGTGGGCAAGCTTTGTTTTGCCATCAGCTGACTGAGAAAAATTACCTTTAACTTTATTAAAAAAACATTTGGAAAAAAAATAGTAAAGCAGCACTTTCTGCCTTTTAGTTTCCCCGCCACAGCAGTTAATTTCGAGTTTAAACTTGATTTTTTTTTTTTTTTACTGGGCAATTATAACATTTGGAGACTTTATTTCAGTGGTTTCTGCAGCCATGTTCACGCATCAGTTACTACTTCAACTTGCTAATCAGAAACATTACCTGTTAATTACCTTTAAATTAATTACTTCTCCACTTCTCAACAATTTGAAATAGATTAAATAAATTTGTCCAAGAATCTGGTAACAAATCTTTCCATCTATGTTTTGATTTTCATACATACCTAGAAAATACAAAAAAAAAGTGATTCTTTCTGGAATTGCAGAAACAATTGCAAGTATTTTTCTTTGTAAGCAATGTTATTGTCTTGAACTAGAGCTGTACCCTGCCTTTTGCCCAATGACTGCTGGAGAGGGGCACTAACTCCCCCATACCCCTGCAAGGACAAGCGGGCGGATGGATGGATGGATGGATGGATGCATGCATGGATGGATGGATGGATGGATGTTTTAAACTAGGAATAGTGGACGGTGACCAGGTTTTTCTCTGCTGGCCAGTGATGGAGAGCAACTGTTGCAGAGAAGATCCCTATCAACTGCTCCAAAAAGAATACAGTCTATCCAAAAACAGAATAAATGCAGGTGCAGAAAAGGAACTAACAGAATCAGGCAGGAAGTGATCAGCTGACCACTTTTGGTCTTCCTTTCCATAATTTGGCGAGATGCATGGATTACCAGGTAAGATGGACATGCCTGTATTGTGTGCTGGCCGGACCCAAATCCTGTAATGAACTAGTGATGAGTAGAAAGAAGCACACAGTCTGCTCTAGTAACACATTGAGCACTAAAAGCAGATTCAGGATGGAATCTGTGTTACAGAGGGACTGGAGAAGTAACCATGAAGTCAAAGAAAAAACAAAGGCAGCACTTACGGCTCTGATTGGGTAGGCTGATGACCTGAGATGATCAGAGCTTGTGACTTTAACTGAATGGAACGATGTCAGAGTGGAGAACAGGTGGGTGGACCTTCCTTTTGAAGCCAAACCTGTGGTGACCTGATGTCTGACGACTACCTAACACATTCACAGCAAAATTGGAAAGATATTTATCATATTTCTAAAGGTTTCATTAATGAACCTAGACTTCTGACTGCATCTACAATATCCCTTTCTTTTCACTGGTTTGACCTCTCCGCAACATTTACTTAACTTGCCAACTACTTTTGATGGTTTAACTCTATAAGTGGCTGTCAATTTACCAAAAAGTTTAAATAATGACATGGCTTGCATGTTAGGTTTCTGTGACTGTGTGCTGGAGAGTGGTGTGTGTGTGTTCCTCCTCCTACCTTCTCTGGAGGCAGCAGCTCCAGCTGGTTCCAATCAACACTCATAATTCTCCAGTTTATTCTCCAATCTTTGATTAACTTCTCAAGATCAAGTATTTTCCAGAGCTTACCCTTTGCCTTCCTTGTTGTTTCTCCCAGAATCCTCCAAGCGGGAAATTCTCCTTCAGCCTGAGTCCAGTCCTGGTCGGCCTCTGCACCGCCTCCCCGCTGGTAACATCTCTTCCATACTCACCATCACCGTATTCCACCTAGCTGCTTGCCTGTCCACCCAGAAGACACCGCCACCCAATATACAAAGAGGAACTTACCAGATGCTTTTAAAAAGACTAAAAACATAGGCTGTGTCCAAATTCAGGGGCTGCATCCCAGCCTACCGGGTCGACTTAGGCCGAGTCCTCCATCAACTGTAAAGATGTTTTAGCCTTTGAATTTATTCCCACCCTTACCTGAGGTATGTCCTGTTGCCTAGCAACTGAAACTGCTAAACAAAAGCTGGGTTTTTATAAGTAAATTATTTTTTAACAAAAACTATAATAAAAACATGTAAATGCGAATGGGAAAACCCTAACACCACAACCGCTTTAAAGTTGACATTTTTGTACTTCTAGTAGGCCTATACTTTTACCTAAAACTACTCCTCTCCCACCTCGTCCGCCATTGTTACAAGAACAAAAATCTACTGTTCAGCCTGCTATGATTCTTGGGATTCGGTGGACTGAGCAGAGTGAACCACACCGGTCCTTCATGTCTGTGGAAAAGAAGGATGCATTTGGGAGAACCTTCAGACTTAGACAGCCTTTGTCGCATTGGTGTGACTGCCTTTAGATGCATACTTGCAGCCCCTGAATTTGGACACATCCATGCAGTTGGAATAGAACCTTTCCTCCTTGGCGAAAGTCTCCATTGAAGCAACCAGATTTTTAAAAAGGAAGCAAAACAAAGACAATTTTTACAACAAAATGACAGAGACATTCTTGGAGGTTAGGAGCATTCAATTTATAGACAAACAAAAAAGGTAAGATGAGGTTGTTTAATACATAGAGAGATCAGCCAAAAAAAACCAACTACACTGACCTTTATTTTTTTGCTATTGTATTGTTGAACAGTGTAAAATTTATTAAAGAATTTTAAAACAGCAAAATGTTTCAATTAAGCTCAAAACTAAAATATAAGAAATAATACTATAATGTTTTTCTTTTTTTTGAGGAAAGATTTTCTCTACTATACCAAGGGTGCACTCACACCAGCCCATATTTAGTCCGCTTTAATCAAACCTTAATTTGTTTGCCCAGAAAGTCGGGTTTGTTTGAAGAGGTGTGAATGTGTCACCCAACAGGATACCTGGATTTTTGTTCTACCAGCTTAGAGTTCCACTACTGCAAGAATGGAGGACCACTTTTACTTACAGCCAAGCGTTTTTTTTTATTGTTACAGTCAAAGGGTGCGAGCCAGTTTTATTCCTCCTGAGAGTCTGTAGAAAGTTCTTTAAATCCTTCGAAAAATGGCTCCCATCAACCTCGCGTTACTTCGTGGGGGGAGAATGCCAACATGAGGAATTCTTGATGATGGCACCGCTGTTTACTCGACGTCTTCACTGATGCTGCCGTCCTGCCACTGTCAAAGAAGCAGAAACGTGCTAAGACACTCTTAAAATCCAGGGGAGCAGCCCACTCATTCAGAATTTAGTGATGATAACATCCCTTTTTACTCATTTGATAGTCAGCGGTGTTTTCAGGTCTTTCCTCAGCCCGATCGGTTGGAGACTCCACCCTGTCCTGGTCATCCAGTCCACCGTTGCACCATATATTGTCACACTGCTTGTCCTTGCTCCCGTTGCTCAAACTCCTCTCTTTTCTCTCAGTCTGTGGCCAGTCGGTCCTCCCGTTTACATTCCATGAGGTGCTTATGTACTAGTCTTTGTTTCAGTCCACACCTGTATCCCCTTAGCCTAATTAAGTTGCAGCCAATGTGGCAGGGAGGAGCAGAATACCAGCTAAAATCAATCAGTATTGTCCTCAGTCCCAGTCATTTACCACCACAAATCCAAAACAACATGCATTAGCCTAAATTACCAAAATCTAAAAACATGCACTAGCAAATACACACATAAAAAGAAAAGGGCAAAATAAAAGACTGGCTGATTAATCTAGCTCCATCTCACAAATGCACAATTGAACTTTGATGCGTACCGAAAAAAAAGAACTCCGGTCCGCCTTGGATTGAGTGAAGTGAACTCTGGTGAGGTTTGATTGCATATGTGTGCATATGATATGGCAACCGGGGTGGGGGGCAGTGCAAATACAAACTAAACAACCCCGCTTCAACAACTGCTCATCCTGAGTCCATTGCTGCAACGTATTTGTCTGGCACTTTTGCCAAAGACAATGAAGCGCTCCTAAAAACCCTCAAATCTGATGCCACTCCATGATGGTTTACATTCCATGGAACAAGAAGTGTCCTTGTGTTCATTGCTTCTTGCTGCAGCGCCACCACAGGCAAGGAGATATGTTGCACAAAAGCTTCAGTTCTTACAAAGTGCAATGTAAAAGTGAATAGGAGCAGCAAAAAAAAAAAGCAACAATGTTGGAATTTTGGTCCCCAATCGAACTGAGTCAAAAGCACTATCTGTTGACTCTATTGTATCTGTATTAAAGTGACCTAAAATCTTCTATAAATGGAAGATGTAATAAAAAGTAATAGCAAAATTAATGTATTTTATAGTACCCACCTTTAGCTTTTAAGAAGAGAAGATTAGAAATTTGGCCTACAATTGCAAAAACCTTGGACACTGGTTCAGATCAAAACATAATTATGTGTTCAGATGATCTATTCACCTATTGCAGGCACTCATTTAATCTGAATGAGGGGTTCTAAATACAAAGGCATGCAGCAATTTTCAGATTTGTCAAAAATGTAGAAAACCATGTATGATTGTCCTTCGCAAATATGTGCTACTTTATGTTAGTGATGAATGAAATACAATGAGATGTAGTGTGTGTGTGTTGGGGGGGGGGGGGTATTGTAATGCATTAAATAGAGTAGCTGGAGTCTTTTTTACTGTACTTCAACTTCTGAGTAAAATGTTGCTTAATGTCTTTAGGAGAAGTTCGGAGGTTGAATCAATGTTCAGAAAATATTAACAGAACCCATGAAATATCCATGTTAGTGTGGACATGACTTTAACTCTGTAGATAATTACATACATCCATCTGCAAACTTGTCAAATATGGGTAAATATTTCTCCTGCCTCCATGGTCTTTTTTTATGGGAAAGGTTTGTGGGCAACATGGTGATCATGCAGGGAAACCAGAGCATTATGTCATAGTATAGCTTCACTTTCTTCTAAAACCACTTGAGCCCCACCACTGTGGAACCACCGTGAACGCTGTGATTCACTCTTTCCTTCAGCTGTTTACTTTGCATTTCCAGTCACAGAAAAATAAACCACAAGGACAAAAACTGTCATGTTTTGTGAAAGCAATACAAAACAGTTGACAGAGATATATTTAGTAGTTTTCAAAAGCAGTGACACATTAAAGGTCTGCTTCTATTCCTGCAGCAGCGCTCTCAACAACTGATCCTGATTTAAGATGGATGTTTGAAGATTTATCTCCAGCGTGTCATTTAAGGAAACACTGGTGCAGGAGAAAGGAACAGGGTAAAATGTTACTGCAGTGTAAGGGTGAGGCAACAGGAGAGGGGTGTTTGGACAGACCCGGTCAACGAAACCTTAGCTGCCTCTTCACCTGACACGTTGTCAAGATAAATGCAGGATGGAGGAGGCAGCGTACGGCGGTGTGGAGGGATAGCAGTCTGAAGAGGAAAGTAAAGCCCGGGCCTGGCCCTGATAACGCAGAGCTGTCGGGGCTCAGGAGAGGAGTGGGAGACATTAGCCAAATCCGGACGGATCACAAGGATGTGGATGCAATCCAGTTTTGTGGGGATGCGATAAGGAGGCTGATTATGTGTCACCCATCAATTCACCGCCCCCTCCACTGTCTCCCCCCAGTGATAAATCCACTCATGACAAGCTCTGCTGTTCAGAAATCATCCCACTCCACTTCACTTCCTTCCTCTGCTCAACTCTGTCTGCACCATCCTCTCAGATGTTTGCTACAGAGAAAACGTGAAGGAGGGGATTATGCAGGACATCAAGTGACAGAGATTTAACTGACAGATCCTCCCCGATTGAATCAGCATGGTTGATGGGCTGAAGATCCCCGAAACAGTTGCTTCCAAAATTTAATCTGGATTATTAGGTTAAATGGAATGTCTCCAGATTTATTAGCACATTTATTTTAGAGGAAATCATTTTTTGGTTATCCAAGGCAATCATTCATCAGCTTGGAGATTTCCGTTGTAGGTTTCCTGCTGTCAAACTGTGTCCGATTTGCCATTTATGGTTGTATATTGAAAATAATAAGAATGTGATCCTTTGTGATTTTGTGTTGGGATCAATGAACATGAACTAAAATGGTTTATCATTACAAAAACCTTGACCTTTAAAACTGGTGAATAGACTTGAGAGTCATTAAGATTTGCTGTCATGATCTTTAGGATTTTGGTTTTATGTTTTTTTGTTGTTTTAGGATTCCTTGAACATAACTTTTTTTATATATGTGTTTATTTTCACCTCTTATTGCCAGTCTTTAGTTATAGTTCACTGTATTTCCCCATCTCCTTAGTTCATCTTCAATTACTTTCTTTCCCTCGCAGCTGCACCCTGTTTCTAAAAAGTCCTGCATTGCATCTTTATTTATTTATTTATAAAGCGCTTTTCATACAATTACATCTGGTCCGTGTGTTCCTTGTGTATTTTTCCCTAAACTTTAATTTTTGTATTCTTTTGTTTTCTCTTATTTCGTTAAGTAAAAAGTTTATTTTTTCAACTGTCTGCCTCTTGTCTGCATTTGGGTCCTCCTCTGCAACACTCTATGACACGTGTTGCCATACTCTTTTTGTTTTTCTTTTCTTCTGAGAGGAGTTTTTCTCCAGGGAAATCTTTCAACGATCCAACCCTTTTCAGGGTTGATTTGCAGCAACATTTGCTTCTCTAAAATCCCTTCTTTTGTCTTTCCGCCCTGGGATTTTGTTAACACTCACCTATATGCTTCAGACTAGCAAATTGCCATGACTCCTACTGCACTCTCTTTTCAAATTCCATGTGAGCAGCAAGGGTGTACTTAGTTGTTCCCATAACTGTATTAACAAATGTGAAAGCTCTCTTTTTCCAATTAAAGCTTTTGTACCACCCCAATATATTTTACACATCAGGCACACAAACTTTTCCTTAAATACCCACTTCAGAGTGCCATCCGCAAATTAGAGCTGGTTAAACGCTTTTAGCACTTATTAATTGCATTAGGAAGCCAAATTGGGCAGTCGAGGTTTGATTTATTACTCAGCTAACTAATTTTGTCACTCTGGGAATATGCAGATGGGGTAAGGTGTAGGGATGTTTGCTGAGAAAGATGGAGAGAGACAGCGTGGTCTGACTTGGCCTGACCCCTCCCCCACCTTCCCCCTTTCTGGGACATGTCTTCATGCTAACGTGAAGTCAAAGCAGCAGAACCTTTAGCAAGGCCTTTAAGGTGAATATGATAATAACATGAATAATCAACAACCTGTAACTTGGTGCTCATGGGTCAATTACCTAATCCAAAAATTGTCTCGCCTTTTTAGGTTTATGTTCAATATACTTCACTACCAAAAAAAATCAACAAAATCAACCATACAGGAAGCTATTCTTATAATTGTATAAAACTAAGGCCTTCTATTTGTGAATTAAACAGTTTTGTGTTGCATTTTCTTTCCTACATAACAGAATTATTTTATCAAAAAAATACATTGTTACTGTTTTAAATAATCGTCTTCATTTATAGACTTATAACTTAGAAAAAAAACTTTAAATAAATGTATTTTTTACTGTGGTGTTATAATCTCACTTTGAACAGCGTAAAGACCAAAAGCACAACAGATCAGTCAGGGTTAAAGTTATGCAGATGGCTGGGCAAGGAGAGCATTAAAACAAAGGAGCAGCCAATGGTAACTCTGGAGGAGCTGCAGAGATCCACAGCCCAAGTGGGAAGGACCGTTGTCAGCACTCCATACATTTTTAGTCTTCATGAAGAAATGACAAAAGGAAAAGTCAAGATTGACAAAAGTCATGCTCTGCAGTAGAGGAAACAGTAAATGTGTTTGTGAGCTGGTCAGATGGGACCAAAGTTTAACTTTTTGACCTACATAGAAAACACCTTAAACCTAATTGGGAAACATGGTAGTGGAAGCATCAGGGTGAGGGCAATGCAAGGCAATTTTATTTGTATAGCACATTTTCAGCAACAAGATTATTCAATGTGCTTTACATGATTAAGAGGTAAAATAAGAATAGCAGTAAAACACAGACAAAGCCTATAAAGTAAAAACAACAATAAAGCAAGAAGCACACACAAAACATGATACATCAAAGCATTACTCAAAGGCAGCTCTAAACAGATACGTTTTTAGTTGTGATTTAAAAGAACTTAGTGTTTCAGCAGTTTTGCAGTTTTCTGGGAGTTTGTTCCAGATTAGAAGAGCATAGAAACTGAAACTGCAAGAATACCTGCTGGTCAGAATTTTCAGATATTAACCCTAAAAAAATTTTAACAGAGTATGATTTTGTTTCCACCTAACAGTCACCCCTGTGTTGTCCCATCACATGAAATCCAAATAAAATACAATGCTGCCCTCCCTCTCATCCATTTGCAGTTCAGTATTTGCAGATTCACCTATTCACATAATTTTCTGTAGAACGTAACTCCAAATTATTTGCAGAAAACCAACTTATTTGTGGATTTCTTCGTTCAGCATAGTCAAAAGAAAATGCAGCTTGGGAATACCTAGATGCATGCTACTTGACGCACTATTGACTGTTTTCAAAGCAGTCAATCCAAAAGTATTCTCTTGGAGCTTATTGGTTGTAAACCCAAAGAGTGCAGAAAATGAAGAGTGTGGATATCACCTTCTGTTGTGGAGCTAAGGCAGTTTTCACTGTGTGTATTAATGCATGTTGAGGTATATTTGGCATTTGAAATATTAAAATAGGCAGTTAGAAGTGTTTTTAGAGAAGGTCTCAGGTATTTGTGGATTTTAGCTATTTGCAGGCGGCTGTGGTCCCTAATCCCATGAATACAAGGGGTCCACTGTATATTGTTTGTGGTTGTGACCTGAAAAAACGTGACAAGGTTCCAGAAGTAGGAATAATTTTTTGTTAAAGCTCTGTGGCATTTAAATGATTTGGTGTTTAACAAACAAAATGCAGACATGCCAATGGCTTTGGTTACTTTATTTGTCAGCTAAAAAGAAGGCTTTGTTGTCAGGCTGCAGAATTAAAAGCCTTAACCACAGACAGCATCCAGATATCAGGCTGCTTAACAGATCAAAGCCCCAACATAAGCTGAAAACAGTAGTGATCATCACTGCAGGACTCATGCATTAAATACTTTTTAAATGTAGTCTGTTTTAGGTTTACATCACAGTTCTATTTCATATGAAAGGAAACTTAACATATGTCCTTTATGTCCACAAGTTCAGAGACTGTGGAGCTCCAGTCAGAGTTGCACAACATGCAAATTTCTATCCATCTTTCAGAAAATGAGTACAAGGTTACAATACTGATTGCAGTTTCCATCCTGAATGACAAAACAGCACCAGTAAATGTTGACATAATACAATAAGCTCATTACTCAGGAAATATTACATTTGCATATAAATTGAGTAAAGTCACAACTCACTTTGCCATTTCTTCAGATTATTTGGCTTTATCTGTAACAGAGTTGGATGATTTTAAAAAGGAACCGTGTTGACATTGCATTGAGAAAAAAGAAAGTTGGGGGTGAACATGATTTTGTTCCTCTGAAGAGCTCAAACAACAGAACTCGGCTGTTCTGTTTGCCCTTTAAATAAAACTGTTATGGTGGCTGTATTGGAGACAAAACATGCACTTCATGGACACTATGACTTCAATCTACAATAAAGAGCCACATATAAATAAATAAACCAACAATGACAAGTGATGTTAGTTTAGCTGCTAAAACATGCATGTTTACTAATAATTGTTTAAAGTCTTTTTAAAAGAAGTTGACACTTTATCACATTTGAATGAAATAAAGCTCAGTATGAAAAAGCGTGAGGCTTTAAACATTATCAAATGTCATCAGTTTGTAAAACAAATGTAGACCAAGCTTTTTGAAAAAGTATAAAGGAATTTATTCATATAAATAACAGAAACCATATTTTTATTTGAAAATTCTATTCTTTTCCAGAGTCAAATTAGCCATTTTTTTCAGCCGTTTTCATAATTTCCAAACCTTTGAGAGTAAATTGTCTTCTCAGTAATAAAACATTATGCTGAAACTGAATTTCTATCTTCATCCTGTGGTATGGCACCATTTCACATCATTTCTTGGGGCATTTAGACTAATTTAGACCAGCTTTATATCAAAAGATGAGCTTGTCAAAATAAATTAGAGCATCCTGCACTAATTGCAGATTCTAAAAAGCACAGTTTATTAATTTTGGTTCCTTTATTTTCTTTGTTTGGCATTTCACCCAACATTTGTTTAATCACCACAGTTCCAGCTCTACCTGAATTTGAAATAATCTAAAGACCAAGATATTGGTGAAATTGCCTGGTTTTTTGTTGTTTTTTTTAATGCATTTGCATTCGGTATATAAAGAAGTAAGATGCTTATCAGTAAATTGATAAAATTACGATATGATGTAGCAAATCAAAGACAAACAATGCCATTTAAATATAAATCAGTGTTAAAAATTTAGCATTTATTAGGCATTGTTAGATTCCTAACCTTTAGAAAATTCATAAGAAAACGGTTTCTTGAAACTGAGGGAAAGAAAACAAATATAAAAATCTTTTAAAAGTCTATGCGTCCTCTAGAGCCATTTTTATCAGATTAATATGTTTTGTATGTTTATGAAAAGTAAAATGAGAAAAATTAGTTTTTGCAGGTTGTATGCGAGGCCGCAAGAAGGGTACCTTTCGTGCACCATCACAGTCACCAACAAAGAAAAAAGACAAATTATATTTTTTGTGTGTTTTATTTAATTGTCAAACACTGAAAGATGTTTTATTTTGAAGAACCCAATCCTCCTAAAGTTACCCATCTATTCCTATTAGCTCACTTGGCACAGAAGTATGATCAAACAACATACCGGCGTTTCTGAAGCAGACTGTCTGCGGTTGCATGAGCCCAACGTGCAAGCCTTCACTTATTGTCAAGAAGCGGGTGAGCTCCTCCAGGGTTAATGCTCTCCTTACCCGACCTGTTAGCTATAGTTGGACAGCCATGTCTTCATACGTTTGCAGTTGTGCACACTGTTATATTTTAAGAAAATTATTGTTGCTAATTCATGACAAATGTTTTGCAAAACAGTTTGCTTCACAGCTATCACAATTTATTGGCTATGACCATTTGAGATGCGGGCAAAGAGACTTTAAGTGATTCCTGAAAGGAGCCCGCAGATTGAGTGGCTTATTGTTTACAGATTTGTAATTCTTTGGAGATCTGTTATTCCATCAAATATCATGGGGATGTATTTTTTTTTTCCTTACAAGGCTGAAAAATGATTGAATTCAGTTGTTTCACAGTGCGAGAAGGGCTTTTCATTTTCTTGAACGAGTGCACCATGACAGTCATTTGTTATCATGCAGCACCAGTGCATATTGATCACCTAGAGTGGTTGTCTTGATACCATTTTATCTTAGTCGTCTACTACAGAGAGATGTTCAGCTTTACCTGCATATTAGCTCAAGAAAAACTCAGCAGCAACAGCATGAATCATGCAGCACAGTCCTTTCATATCAAACCCAACGTTAATGTTACAATGATGGGTGCATTGATGCATAAAATAGTACTAAAATCAATGTTTCACAGCAGAGATTTTACTCGATGGTGAGCAAATTATAAGAAACTAAATTATGTATCCTCCTTACTTCTAGCAGTGCTTCTGGAGGGTTGGAAAGTTTGTGTATGACAGAGGTAAGGTGGATTGTTTTGAAAAGAGTGGAACAATATAGAAATTACTCTTACATCAGTTCTTTTTGTTCTTTCTGTGTTTCTGCTCTGTCTTCTCGAGCCCCTAGATGGTCATAGCAGATGGCCACTCGTAATGAGCCAGGTTCTGCTGGAGGTTTCTTCCTGTTAAAGGGGAGTTTTTCCTCTCCACTGCCACTACATGCTTGCTCAGAATGAGAGATTCCTGTGGTTGGAGTCTGCATCAAAGGGGCACAACTTCAAGTCAATGACTTGATGCGATCTGCTGGGATTCCTTAAATAGAAAACTAAAACTTTAAACTGATTGGAATGTTTTTATGATGACTTTTCTTGTAAAATGCCTTGAGACAACATCTGTTGTGAATTGCCACTATATAAATAAACTGAAATGAATTGAAAATTGAACTGAACCCCAATATTTGCAAGGGTTAGGTACCACAGTTGCCCACAAATAGCTGAAATCAGCAAATACCTGAGAGCCCCTCTAAACATCCTTATAACTGCCTATTTTAAAAGTTCAAACACCAAATATACCATAATATACATTAATGTACATAGTAGAAATAATCTTGGCACTATTATAGAAGCCAATATCTACAATCTTTCTTAATTCCACTCTTCGGGGTTCAGCCAATCAATGCCAAAGAAAATGAAGGACGCTCCTGGATTGGCTGCTTTCCAAATGCCAGACAATGGCATGTTGAGTAGCATTGCTGGTAGCCATTTTAGCTTCCTAAGCTGCATTTTCATTCAAATATCTTAGAAATGCTCTGCAAAGAAATCTGTAAATAGGCAATAAACACTCTTACCTGATTTGAAAAGAAAAAGAACTGGGGTCTCATTTATAGAGCTTGCTTACGCACAAAACAGGGTCTGAAAACTGGGTAAGTCACTTTCTACGTCAAGTTTGGCATGTATAGAAAAAAGTGTGGCGGTAAAATGTGCGACTTTGCTTATGCGCATTTTGGACACGGAGGACAATGGCAGCACAACCGGTAACATTTAAGCAACATTTTCAGACCATCGCACACACACAAATACACGATCAACAGTCAGCGCCCACCCCCATTTCTGAACTGTGAATTAAAATGAGAATCAGATTGAAAATTCGTTGCATTTAAGAATTATATCCCAGTATGTTCATATGTATGTCTTCAGAATATATAGCAATTGCACTTATTGGTGCATTAATTGTGTGAAGTACAAATATAAATGCTACAGTGACACTCCTGCATAATGCTGCACAATGGATGCGCTGGCACTCATTGAAGATCTCCCACTGGCAGCATCTGGATGGGGGGAGCCGATGTAGATTCCCTAAAGCCATCTTTAGATCTATGTGCTGAACTACAGATATATTTATATCTACCGACCTGCTGGAACCGTAAATCTCAGGAACTTCTAGAGCACTTCATGCTTCTTTCAGCTGACAAGCTTTATGGAGATGCGGATTTCATCTTCAAGCAGTACCTGGTACCGGTCCACATTCTCAAAGGTACCAAAAGCTGACCAATACCATGGTGTTTCTGAGTTTGATTGGCCACAGAACTGCCCTGACCTGAAGTCCTTAGAGTAGCTTTAGGGTCTTACCAAGAGGAAGATGAGAGACACCAGAACCAACAATGCGGATGTGCTGAAGGCAGCTTCCCTTAACCTCAGCAAGACACAGGCTGATCTCCTCCATGCCACACTGCATTGATGCAATAATTCATGCTAATGGAGGCCCAACTAAGTATTGAGTGCATAGAAATGGGAAAACCTACCCTACATTTTTATTGAAAATATATTTTTTATTGATGTTATGTAATATTTTAATTTTATGAGACACTGCATTTTGTGTTTTCATTATCTGTAAGCCATCATCATCAAGATTAAAACAAATAAAGGCTTTAAATATTTCACTCTTATGTGTAATGCATCTATTTATGAATTTCATTCTCTGAAATAAGACAAAACATGTTGAACTTTTTAATGAAAATCTCATTTTGAGTAAAACGCCAAAGTGAATTCTTGAAACAAAATGTTTACACAACCAAGTTGGACTAAGGTAATCAAACCTGGTCAGGCAGAGCTTCTTGATGGATTCAGTGGTGTGATCACCAGTAAGAGAAATCTTAATACATAAGATAATACGTATAAGAAATATATTGATGTTTATGGCAATAGTTCAGACTAACAGCTGGAAGGTTTCGGGATATCATCTGCAGAATGAAGCCCCAAATAAAAAATACTTGCAGTTTACCTAAAGCATTTTCAGACGTCTAAAAACTAAGGTCAAATTTGTCATGAATACTGATCACTGATACAGATTAGCGAATGAAATACTTAAACGTTGAATTAAATGTTGGAGCTGTTGTTGGGTGCATCTGTCAATAAAACCTAAGCTTCTGGAGAACCCAAGGCGGCTTCACAAACATTAACATTTTCATTCTCCTCTCATCACCAACAGCCCCAGGGAGACCCAACCATGCGTATTCTATTAACAAAAAGGCACGCCCAGTGCTCCCACTTCTCAGTCTCAATTCATACACATCCACAAATCCCTTGGCAAAAACATTTGGTGTTCACTAGAGCCTTCAGGAGGGATACAAATACAAAAAAGAGAAAAGAGAAAGAAAAAGGGAGAACAATTTAAACGCTGGAGAACAAATCCCTAGAAAAATATAACTTTTTGCAACATCAGACAGCGGTGGGTTGAAATCCTTTTCTTCGTCTGGGTAAAACCAGTGTTTCACCTTCTGGGGCTCCATTCTAACTCTTTGTTTAGCAACTCATTCACAAAAGTACAAAACCAGTCTAGCAACTACACGACTGGAGAGTTTTTTGCAGCTGCTGAAGGTATTTCAAGTACTGAGGCTGAATCTCAGCCAGGAAGAGGAATTTAAACATTTATTTGTAGATTCTATCCATATACAAATAGATGTAGTCACAGCAAAAAAAACATTTTGTATAGAGTTTTAAGAATCAATAGTTTTAACTCTTAACAAGGAGAATTGCTTTAAAATTTGAAGGTAAAGCTCCAAAGGCTTTTGTGTCACAAAATGAGGATGAACAGGAGCATTGTACCCTGAAACCTGATTGTTGGAAAAGCAGACACTTTAAAAGTGAAGAGAAATATGAAAGACACAAATTTAAGTATAAGACATTTTGAAGCCACAGTACTCTTTTGTTGTGGAATGTTGTGATTTAAGATGGTCAGGAACAAAGAAAACACATTAAATACTACAAAAGGACCATAATGTTTATTAAACATTGTGAAGGCATTTTTTCACAAGGTTATTTTGTTTTTATCCAATCCAGTTCTTCGGATCAAAGTCCCAATTGAGATTTTTTTTTATTTGCTCACTAAACTGTGGGGCGACTGTGGCTCAGGAGTGAGGAGTTTGTCTAATTGAAGCAATGTATTTTCTGCCTCACCCAGCATATTTTGACTGTGCATTTATCGCCAATCAGAAAGACGAAATATGTCACAAACATTTGTGAAATAAATAAAGACTGTAGAACATCAAGATACGTTGTAAATGTGTAATCAAACATGTATAATGGCGATTTAAAGAGAGACACAAGAGACACAAAGTCTCCTCCCCTTCTGGTCAGCCCATGGGTCACCTGGCTGAAAAAAATTATGAAAGAAAGTAAATGAGCAATAAAAGTTTTTTTCTGGTCCCCTTTGCGTTAAGCCCTGAATCACACATATGCTATACCTCAATTTAGATGATAACTAATCATATGCGTTTCAGGTGTGTTTCTCATGTGATTTGTGATTCATTTGCTTGTGACTTTAGCTAACATTAGCGAGCACTTGAAATACTCACAGAGACCTTGTAGAGCTTGTCCCACATCCTGGCTCTCACTCGACCGACTATTTCTCCCCCAGCATCGCTGCCACTTTCCACGTGGCCATATTCATAGTGGTTTTCTCCACGTTTAATGCTCCTTCCTTCATCCTGGAAGAAGGATGTGAAGCTCGCTAAAATTACGGCCATTTTTCTTCTTCTTCAGTTGTAATCCACTATGTGTTTTCACCCAAAACCTAAAGTAACTTTTTGCCACCTTTCAAAAATTACACTTTCTCTGCATCAAAATGTGTCTTTAAAAATCAAGGACGTCACATGTTAAATACATTGTACATTTCAAACAGGATCAGAAAATTCCTTTTACAGCTTCATTGACTCTCATTAAATTTTTTTTCAGCATACCCATGGACCGGGAGTAGATGGCCGTGACCTAGGCTCCCCACTGCCTGCTTCATTCACTGTATGTAACACAGTGCCACCAGAGGTGAGGCACAACCGTTATATACAGTCTATGGGCACAACACAACGGTGCTCCACTGTGCCCTCTGTTTACCCTGCAGGCAATGCATTTTAAAGAAATTCTGTGATTTTGACCATAAAAATGTTGAAAAATCATAGAAAACTAATTTATGGAAAAGATTAGATAAGTAAACGTAGATTTTCTGTTATCATTTTTAGTGCAGATTTCACTTGTCATTATGACAGTTGAGGCTCCCCTGACCGCACGTCACTGAGCAGAACGCACATCAGGCACATCCCACCATCCCACTGTGTTTGCATTTGTGTCTGTGGTGTAGTGTGGAATGTTGCTTTGATGATAGACAATTTCAGGAATTTTAATACCCACTGAAGTCAGAATTAAGTATTGGAAAGTCGCTGATCCCTGAGTTCATCCATAACTGCCACTAAAACAAACCGCAGGCCAAAAATATGTGAACAAGGCCAATACAAGCCTAATATGTGGAAGCAGTTTCAACTTTCTGTTCATGACTCCTTTAATAGGAAAACAGCATGAGTTCTATGTATTTTTGATGTCATTACCACATGAACAGACTTAGCTTTTACTGATATACATCAGTTTTCTCAATGTGCCTTATGTATGTGCTGTTACCAGCCCTTCGCTTAAATGTTAACGGAAAAACAGTAGGACTTAGTTTTAGGCTTGACAAGATTTGCAAGAGTCAGAGACAGTGCAAGTATTAAACACATGCTGTGCTCCCTTACTCTGAAGAAAGCAAGGTCTAAGGGACTGGGGTGACCGTGGATCAGGTACAAGAAGTTTGTCTAGTAACCAGTGGGTTGCCGGTTCAAACCCCCTTCTTGGTTGTTGTGTCTTTGGGCAAGACACTTCACCCGCCTTGCCTGCTGGTGGTGGACTCGGTGGCACCTGTATATAGCAGCCTTGCTTCTTCAGCTGTGGCTACAATGTAGCTCATTGTGAATGACTGAGTCTAGTGTAAACTGAAAAAGTGCTAAACAAATGCAGGCCATTTACCATTTAAGCAAAAAAACAACAACTGAAAACTAATCAAGAAATGTAAAAAAAAAAAGAATATAATAAAAAAGAACAGGGTTTTTGGTTTACCCTTTAGTGTGATTTTACATCTCCACAATCACCCAGACCTCTGTTGCCTACTTTGTTTCTTGGCCTAGCTTGAAAGCTTTTCTCACACACAAACTAAGCAGGGATCATTTTCCTTTCCTATAAAACTTGAATGCAGAGTTAATTTCACAGCAGGTAAAAGAGGGGCCATGTAGAAATGCTGATGGTGGATATTGTTTGCCCAGCAGGTAAGCAACACATCTCCTGGCATTTACCTCTGTTCATTTGCAGAAAGTCTTGGACCTGCTGTGATCCAGACCAGTCAGGAAAGGTAAAATGGTCTCCATAGTGGGCAAAGAAGAAAAAACAATCACACTTAGGAGCCTGCTTCCCCTCGGCCAGAGATAACATATGCATCTTTCTTGTCAAAGCCATATTTGCTAACTGCTTGGTACATTTCAAGCCACATATTTTGGCCGTTTTGGATATCACCTCTCTAGATATGCAGCAGTCGGCTTCTGTAACTACATGTCCAACCTTCATTTTAACTGCAAAACTAACACTTCATTTGTAAACCCATACATGCTCTCATGTAAAAATCATCTTTATTTGCCTTCATTTTTAAAAATCTGGCAGCATTACTGGAGATGATCCATAAGGAGGAGAGTTGTCCAAAAAACCAATCACACTTAGGAGTCGGCTTCCTCTTGGGGAGAGATAAAATATGCATCGTTCTTGTCAAAACCATATTTGCTAACTGCTTGGTAGATTTCAGGCCACGTATTTTGGCCGTTTACGATATAGCCTCTCTAGATATGCGGCAGTTGGCTTCTGTGAGTACATGTCCAACCTTCACTTTAGACTGTGTCAGGGTCCTGAAACATTTTCACATTTTTTCAAACAACAACCACAAACTTTAAAGTAGTTTATTGAGAGTATATGCGAGAGATCAACACAAAGTAACTATGAAACAGGAGGATGCGTGGTTTTCAAGCCCCCTTCTCAAAGAAAAATTGGGTTTGCACCTAGTTTGTAAATCCAGACCATCTGTGTGTAATTCAATCGCAGTATAAATGCAGAAGAAAGTAATTTTTGAAAGAAAGCCAAGTAGGGGGCACAGAAAACATTTGGTCAGATAGAATGCCAAAATGCAAAGAGCTTTGTGCTCACCATCATGAAACATCTTGCTGGCAGCATCATGCTATGGGGATTCTTTCCTTCAGTAGGTATAAGGAAGCAGGTCAGAGTTAATAGGATTATGGATGGAACTATGGATAGGCAACAATGGAAGAAAACCTTCTAAAGGCTGCAGAAGATGTTTAAACAATTTTTGCAAAGAAAGGTGGTGGAAAAAAATTGTCTCTGTGTGCCATGCTAGTAGAGACAGCCCCCAAAACCTTTATATAGTTGTATTACTGTAAAGGGGGCAGAATAAAAATGTCTTTCTTTACAGAAATATATATTTTTTGTAACGACTATTATGCAATATCTATTGCTCTATTAGATTAAAAAAAAATCTTAATTAAATAAATTGAAGTTTGTGACAATGTAAAAAATGTCAAGGTTTACCAATTTTTATGCAAAGTACTGTAAATGTAAACGGTTGGACGTACAAAAAGTACAATAGAATAAATACAGTAAAATGCCAAAATAAGTCCAACAAGTTTGCTGTTGGGGATTCTAAGTCGAACTTTCTTGGACTGAGCTCTGCTCTGCGCCTGAGACTTGTGATAGCAAACGGTGTTTATCATGTAATGGTATCCACAGCGGAGCCGCTGCAGGGTGCAGATAGCAAGCTGCTGTCTTCAGATCAGTTCTGTTCCAGCGGTCGTAGTGCTTGCTGCTATGATTAAAAGACGGGGAGACGGTTCTCAAAACCTTCATCTCGCTCTCTCTGGGATCGGTTATGCCTGAGCCATGAAACACTCGTAATTGTCTTTAAAAAATGTGCCAAAACTTTACAATCTTTTTGGAGCATTAAAAACAGAAAACTGGTGGGGAAAAAAATGGCTTAACATTCTGAATATATGTTTAGTTTGTATTTTGCCCCCCTTCTTGTCTAAAATCACAGGATGTACAATTTCCATCAACTCAACAGCAAGGGAGAACCAATAGGGTAACAGGCCAATGGCATATCCCTGGGTAGCGCTGCAAAGGCAGAGGTGATCTGAGACAACACTGCCCCCTAGGTATAGAGAATGTAACAACAACCAAAAATAAATAAATCAGATGAGGTAATGGTAGAGTACATCAACTAGCTACTGTAGCTATGTTTGCGTGTTTTATCAATAAAGCCTGTTGAGTACAGATTAATGTCACTGGGATTTTTAACAAAGCTGGAGCTTGGCTATGATTTCAATTTTATTTTTAAAACAGGTGGAATCCATACATTTTTATGTATTAGCTGGTAAAACCTTTAGAAGAAAGACAGAAAGAATCCCAGCATTTTTCCCTCACAGAGCTTAAAATTACATCATCTAAATCAGTGCAACATCTCATTTATCTACATAGAAAATGTATATATGTATGTCAGAACAAGGTGAAGTATTTCCAGTGATGATATGCACTGTTTACTGTATATTTAATTGGACACAACAAAGCTTGTGTTCAAACAACAGGTCTCATTTGACATAAACTGTACGCTTGTGTCTGGAGCATTTTGATTAAAACATGTCTACTCTTCATTCAGTGAAGTTACTCGCAAAAGTTTTACTCAAGAGTAGCGATACTTCATAATAATATCACTCAAGTAAAAGTAATGAATACAGTGTAGTAAAGCTACTCCTAAAAGTACATTTTTCCCAAAAAGTTACTCAAGTTAATGTAGCAGAGTAAATGTTACTGTTGAATACCCACTTCTGAAAATCAGTTTCTTTAACTTAATCTCTGTTTACTTTAGGTCCTTTGGGCACTGTGGGCTGGAGTGGAGCAAGGGCATAAAAGGGGCTGCTGGTTTCTAAAACAAAAATATTGTGGGGAGACAGGCAGTGATTGACGGCTATAATTAGCCTGCTGAAGTTATGCCAACGAAACAAGGCTAAGAGGAGGAGCTGGGGTGTTTACAGAGCATCTAGTGCTTTCCTATACACACACACACGCACACACGCACCTACACACACACATGTGCATGCATTATGTTATGCTAATAGTCACAGAGATGATGTGAATGCAATAGTCTTCAAAAACAAATAGAATACCACATCCTATTTCATTATATTTTGATTCCAATGAGCCCAGCGTTCAGGGACAGTTCCATGTTTTTCCTTGGACTTTTGTTGCTTTATTAATAATGTTCTGCTTAAGAATAACATATGCAGCCTAGGAAAAGTATTTGAAATTCATGCCTTTAGGAAAAGACCTGACACAGGTTGTATGTATCCATCTGTCAGTTGATTGTCTAACGTCTGCCAAGTGTCCAGTAAATAGAAATCACAGGAGTTCGGCACCCAGAACTAATTGATGTAATTCAGTCCAATCGGTGTAGACCACGGACGTGAATGTAAATGATCTGTTTGCAAGAAGCTTGCAGCCATAGAACAAGTAACAGAGGGCATAGGTGGAGAATCAGTAATCTAATGTTGCACCCATAGACTGTGTATATATAAAAGACGGACTGAGCCCCCGTGACGTCACCCATAGGTTTCTGAAGAGCTGAATTGATGCCCAATGGGCGGGTCCCACCACCGCCATCTTGGCCATGTCACGTCATGCCTGACATATGGGGTAAAGAGGTGGAGCAGAGAGTGGGGCTGTGAGGGTGGGGGCAGATGATTAAAACTCCGAGCCAATGTCGCAACGAACTAACTAAGCTAACCCGGAGCTAACCGTAGCTAATGGAGGTTGGCAGGTGCTTTTTGACAGAAAACTATGACTGAGCAACTCTGCTACCCCTCTGCCTTCTAGGCAGATTCAGTAATTTTGTCAAATAAAATCATAAAACCTTTTTGGTCCATAACTTTCACTAAAACTAAATGAATTTTAGTTAAAACTAGTTTTAATAATCAATATGCAAAGTAAAGAAGAATTCATTATTTTCAACCAATTTTCGACCAAGCAGTTATTGTAAATGTACATACAAATATAACTTTACTTACCAAAAAACATTGCGCAGAGAACTCTTGGACGGTCTGTTAGTGCAATCAATACCACAGAAAGCTATCTTTGTTCAATAAGTGCACAATTAATATCTGAACACGAATAAACATTGCAGATGGTCAAGTTCAGAGAAACAAAATGGCCAAGGCTGTTAACGTGAGGCCAAGGCTGCGGCCTTCCCTGGAGCGCTAGCACTGACCGCTGATCTGAGACCTGTCATTCAAAAGGACATGCCCCTTGTTATTCATAATTTCAAGCTTAAATTACAGCAAAAAGGATGAGTTATTTAAAAAATGCATTTGTTTTAGAGTTGTCATGATAGTAAACTTGACCTATTAAACCTAAAATTGTTTTTGACCCAGGCTGTAAACCTGTTTATTTCTGCTGGGAAGTTGGTATTTTTACCATGTGGATCAATAGGAATTTGTTCCTTTCTGCAGCGAGCCCCTAGCAGATGATGGGGGAACTGCAATTTTTGTCACTTCCGCATTAGCTTTGCACTTGGCCGGCGGAGTTTGCCCCTCTCCAGAACATCTGACAATCACAAAGTAAAACTCAACAAACAAAAGAATACTTAATCGAAGCCTCAGGAAGTTAGATAAATGGTGCACAAGATAAGGTGATGCACATACAGTATGTCACAGTGGCTCAATAGTACAACCAATGGGAACATGAAGGCATCCAATGTCATTGCTTCATCCTGCAGGGTCCAATAACTGTGTCCAGATGCTGCATGCTACAATGCTGCATTGCACTGGATGTGCACTATATTATGTCAAAATCAGTTTTCACCCTTATGGTGCTTAACTGGGTACTGAGAGGGACCAGCAGACCCTCATCCACGGTCGCTCAAATGGAGAGATAGCTGCAAAATTAATGACTTGACTCAATTGGTGGGGATAGTTAGCTGGATTGTTGTTTGACCGCTGATGCAACTGGGATGCATTTAATTTGATATTCTATATAATTGAAATGTTTGATTATGTTAATAATGTTTAGGAACTTTATATTTTATTTTGTAAAGAGCTTGAAATAAAAATTGGTATTTGTATTTATATGTAAAAAAACAACATAACATTTGGGCTGCCCAGTGTTATATGTATTATGCAGTGTTTTCTAGGAAAGTTTTCAACTTTGGGGGGGTCAGTGTTGGTAGCACTGCTGCCTTGCAGCAAAAAAGTTCTGGGTTCAAATCCCAGCTTTCTGCACAGAGTTTGCATGTTCTCCTGTGCATGCATGGGTTCCTCCCACATACCAAAAACATGACTGTTAGTATGTTTAGAGACAATTTGGTCTCTCTAAATTGTCTGTAGGTGTGAGGGTATGCATATGTAGGATTGTTTGTCTTGTGTGTATCAATGTTGTCCTGGGATGGACTGGCAACCTGTCCTGGGTGTCCTGCTTCTTGCCCCATGACCTCTGAGGATAGGTACAACCCCCCCCCCCCTGCAAACCTGAAAGGATAAGTGGTATAGATAGTGGATGGATTTAATGTTTGAATTTCAAGAAAACAACATTTAGGTTTCCATTGGCTGTGAGCTACAATTAATTGAAGTAAATGCTCGGAATAAACCAACCAGTGTGTAATTAATCTTTATGAGTTTTTAAAAGAAATTACTGGTGAATAAGCTTCGCCTCTAACCCAATGAGTGCTGGAGATAGGCACCAGCCCAAAAAGATCAGAAGAACATCTGACTTTTTCAAACTACTTTATACACATTTAAAAATCTACAATCTTCTTGGTATATAACAACTTGAAGAGTCACCATGACAGTTCGTTTTTTACGATCAACAAAGTTAAATCCTGGGATGTCGAGGACTTTGAATAAACAAATTTTGTTTCATGTTAGTAGCTTGATAATAAAAGTGATTCGGACACAAAGCAAGTTTTATAAATCACAGCACGCTGCACACCTCAAAGCAAAATTTGCCTTGTAGTCAAAGAGAGACTCTCAGTAAAAGCATTAGCACAATTTAAGCTGCAACCCCCTATCCCACTGACAAAGCAATAACGGACAAACCCTGTCAGGGCCTTGAAGCTACACAACTTCTGATCACGTTAATGGAAGTTTTGCACCCCGTCTCGCTCCTCTTGGCTCCTTTTATGTGGAATATCATGTCACTGTCAGCGTGGCCATTACGGCAGAACGGGAAAAAGGAGAGAAGGGTGCGACTCTCTCTGCCAAATGGTCCACAGAAATGAGGATTCCATCAGGCTGACAGACCCCGTGCTGGTTTTCTGAAAAGGTGTCATTTGCTTTAATTTGATTGTTTTCTTGGTCTCCAATAATATAGCTTTTATTTAGCCCACCTGCAGATCTACTCACTGGCCTTTGCCAAAACGGCATACATGTGCCTGCACAAGGGTGTCTTCAGACTGCTCAATATTCAGAAACACAGATATGACCATGATTTGTTATTACAGCATTTTGCAAACAAATATTCATGTATATCAGTATTCGGAACAAATTGCAAAAAAGTTATTTTAGTGTTCCTATTTCAAGAAAGTAAAATTATTAGCAATAACTTTGAACTTATAAAGCCCACATAATGTCTCTGCATGAATTTACTGTCTTGGGCCACATTAGGTGTTAACACAAACAAAACTGCAATCAAACTGTCAGTAATTAAAGTAAATTATGGGTAGTGTAGGTCCCAGTTTCCGAAAATACAGAAAACAAAAACATGTGGTTCAGCAGCATTCATTTTATTGTGTATATGCAGACAGGTTATGCCCCCTGCCATCTTACAATGTTTCCTCAGAGACAAATTGAGTTTGGAGCTCAATTAACACTCCAGCAAAGCACTATTTTCCAGTGTTATGGACACTGGGACATTTTGCCATGTTACAACTTAAAATTCACATCCAATACATTGGCGTTTTATGAATTTATGTTTTCGATATGGCAACATAGCCATTAGCCCAAGGCGGCTCTAGAAGGGTCTAGATAGATAGGTAGGTGTTGGATATGAATACTTATGAATAATTGCTTAGAGAAGATTGTTAATAAGATAAATAATTTTATGTCATAAGTGTGGGGGACCACCTGGAATCCAGAAAATAATAATAGCCAAATAGTTCAGTTTCAGTTAATATTAATGATTACCTGCCAGATATGGCTGAGATAATTAAACAATAAATGAAGAAATAAGGTATTGGTGTTATTTGAACAGCAAGTTATTATATATGTGTGTATATATAAACAACGACTGTATATATAAACAACGACTTTCCAAATACAAGAGTTTATTTCAAAAAGAAATCTACTTTCAGTTAAAATGCTTTAATCAACAAACATACTAAGCTACCTTAAGTGAACACTTTTTCAGGGAAGGGTGGCTCCGTTGTCTGGGGGATTGGCGTTGAAGGAGGGGGGTGGGCAGCTCTTAGCTGGCCAGTTAGCAGTGCCTCCGTGGAGCGCTGCTATCAGTCAGTCCTCGTGGGTTACCGATCCACTGTTAGCTTGGAATGTTGTCATCCTGTCAACAACTCGGCTGTGGTCAGCAATCTCCCATGGACCAGTCCCTTCCACAGACTCAGCTCAGATGAGTCGAGTAGCAGCCCTCGGCTCCTGTAGCAGACAATTCAGCGGAGCATCAGCAAAGAGTCAGTCTGTCTCTCTGTCTCTCTCTCTCTCTCACTCTCTCTGTCTCTCTCTCTCTCTCTCTCTCTCTCTCTCTCTCTCTAATCTGTAATTCAAAAGATTCTTTATGCAGAGTTTTGAACAAGTCATTCAGGACTTATTTCATCAGTCGAATATAGTTCACCTGATCAATTGGCAGACTGTAAAAGTATTTTGGATCCAATGAGTTTCTTCCTGAAACTCAATTCTGCCCTCGCCAGGGAAGGATGGAGTTTGTGCGCTGTTCTCTCCAAATGTGATTCTAGCATGGCTCACGGGCAAAAGAGGCCAAAGTTCAGAGCGGCAGCTAGTTTGTTTTTAGGTTGGTCTTTCACAACTCCTCCTCTTCCTGTTGAAACTAGTGCAATGTGTGATTTAGCACTCCAACTAGCACGAGGTCTGTGTTTTGGTGCAGTAACCATGGCTGTGTTTCCAACATACCAATTAAAAAATAAAGATTTACCTCTCAGTTGTGAGTTTTGTATTCTATATTCATTGAGAGGTTGGCGCCCCTTTGTACTTAGTAGGCACACCCTGTTTGTTGCTGACAGAAAAAGCAGTTCATTTTTATTAGTTTTCAGGAAGCATGGCAGTGTTGCCAGTCATACTAAAGCGTAATAGGCAGCTGATAGCCGATGATAGCTGATAGTCAATGGGTTTGTTTCCACCGGGTGCCAAGTGCCGCGTATCAGATGCATCCCAGATGCATTGCGTCGCGGCCCTTTTCTAAATATATGTGGCAGGTCTATTTTCTATGCTCCATGCTTCTACAATGCATCAAGCTCAGTAGTTTAGATCGGGCCAGAAAGGAAATCAGACACAGTAGCAGTGAAAAGCATCTGGAAAATTTCAAAATAAAAGACACGTGCAGATTTCTGATTGCTTAACTATGAAAAAAACAAAACACCTGTGAGACCAGGGTTGAAGTCAGTCGGTCAGTGGGTCTAATTTGTTGGTTTACATCCTGGACGACAAGAATTACCCAGTTTATTTGATACCAGTGATTAAGGTCAGATTGGGTATTATTGGCAAAGGCCCAGTAACCCATGCCTTCTGCCCATGTGAGCAGTTTAAGTAAGAAAAAAAAAACTCTTCAAATTTCAAATATAGCAGAGATAGACACTGGTGAAGATAACCAAAACGATCCACACTGTTTTATTTTACCTTAACAGAGTTACATAGTTGCTAAGGCGCAATTGTGGAATTCATGGTAACATGCCACGCCCTTACCTCAGCAAGTAGCGCTTCGGGTCCACTGACCATCACCCAACATTGGGAGTAGTAGTAAGAGATTTAAAAATGAGCGGAAAAAAGCGGTTTCTATAAATGAAAGAGAGAAAGATGAGAAGATGTGTTTATTAAGAAGTCTGTTGTCTATTGACGCATTCTTTGTAAAACCTAAGGAGGAAAATCAGGAAAAAGAAGATATCGTGGATGATGGTGCACCAATTAACCAACCTGTTAGGAGGAGGCTGCTAGCTACACAACAGATCCTGAGGCTAGCTGTAGCAGCGGCAGGTCAGACTGGGTTTATCTGGTGTGTAACTCAGCATTCCGGGGAACAGTTAACGAAAATACTCGCGCTGTTATTATTGATCGTGGAGCTGCTGCTTTTCATAATCGGGCAACCAGATATCCAGGCTCATCCCGTGGCAGGGTTTTGGTGGTACAGTGCGCTCTTATTACGATCTGCTGTGCTGTCACTTCCCAAGTAGAGAAACTCTCTCCAGACTGGATCACATGTTCACCGACCACAGGTAGCCTAATTTATTTTGTTTTCCCTGTATGTTATTTGGAGCGAATAGAAACCAGTTAATTATTGGTTACTCTGACTGGAAACATACTGACCTTGTGTGTGATCATGAGGGAAAGCTCTGATAATTGTTGTGTGCTAGCATCAGCCACTGGTAGCGGAAAAGCTAAACTGGAACAGCTGGAGGTAGAGAAATGGAGGCTATGGTGATGATGAATTAATTGGATCAGCACACAGTTTTAACTTTGTTGCCATTTTGGAACTGATCTCCCAGTTTGGTCATTTTCTTAGTGAATACCTAAAGAGGTGGACAGATAGGTTGGGGTAGCACATCATGGAGGATCGAGATAGTAGGGATGCACTGATCTAAACATTTGCGCTATACCGATAGTTGATATTAATATTGCTGTAAATTTGAACCTCTCCATAGGCATATCTGCAATGGAGAGGAGAAAATATGGTGCTATAGCCTTGCCCAGCTAATTGTCCTGTTGCTGTTTGTTAACTGTATGTTTAAGTGCAGCTTTGGATATAGCAAGCGGGAAACATGAGAGATGCGCTTTCATAGCATAAATAGCATTTGTTTGTTTTTTAGTTAGTAATATGAAGCTGAACTTTAAACATCAGATTGGAGATGTTTCTGTGTTTTGTGTTATAAAGGTTAGTATCATTAGTAACATAAAGGGATAACTTGATTCAATACTTTGTGACTGGTTTTACAAGAACTTGTTCTGGAATGAGTAAACTCCTTTCTCTGCATCGTACAAGCTGCTTCCAGCAGGTAGCCAGCTACACAGTTCAGGATAGCTCAGCTCCTACGACTCTCAGCACCCTTCTGACACATTAAATTCACAACCTCTTATTTTAATGACACCCGACTGCTACCAGGCTGCTCTATAATTCTTGTTAGGGGCTGAATTTAAGAAAGCTGTCATAATCCTGTCCTGGCCCATTAACATTCACTGATTTTTAACAGGTTAGAGGACAGTTCCTTTAGCTTGTATTTTCACTCAGACATCTGTGAATAAGACCATATACTATATGTGTCTATTTAATAGACAGTTTCTATTTTTAACATAACTACCTGTAATGAAAACAATGGATTGTACAAGTGCAAATATAAAAAATAATCCTTAAAAATATATCATATATCAATAAATGTATTTATTTAAAGAAAGTAATCAGGAAGGAAGAAAGAAAGATAATACAATCCTTCAAAAATTACTGCTATGGGAATCTTTTTTTTAAGCATGACACTATATCCATTGTGCACACCAGTACATTATGGCCTCACTGCAGGGCTCTCTATTAAAGCACATTATACAGTGTGACTGACAAGTGCTCACTCCTCAGAGACCTTGTTGGTACACTCAGGAAATTAGAAAATGAAAACAGATTAGAAAAATGCCACAGGACTGCCTCCATTCACGGCAGATAAAATGGCCTCGCAGTATGTCACTGCAGTCACACATCAACCATATCGACTTCACGCACCTTTGCAAAGCTGCACTGCAATCTCAAAAGCACAAACTTCACTTTCCTGCTGCTCCATCTCTAATGGTTTTGCTTGGGCCGACTAGCCTGCGGCCCAAAATGGCACGCTATTTGTCTTCTTCTGAAAAGTGTTCAAATGCCAACGTTCAATGCCAGCAAAGGTTTGAAACTACAACTGATACCCTTGGGGGGCTTTCACAGTGACAGTTCAGCCTCAGACTGGAAATAGACCACATAAAAATTTTAGACATATAATTTATAACCTAAACCCAGACTAATTAGCTCCAACAGAAATTACTGGTGACCAAACCATGTTTGATTCGGTTTGAAAAGCTGCCACTACCTTTATGATAAATAAATAAGTGTATTGGGTCCAAAGTTTGGCAATATTTATTTAATAATACAATTTAGGTATAAATTATAAGCAACATTCGTCATTGTAAAATACTGTTTTACATAACAAGGCATACCAAAAATAAGCATTTTGTTCAGGTTGTAAAATAATTGTTATTTTAAATCTGTTGTGTGGTTTCTGTACCACACAATAGATTTAAAAATCTATATTTTTGTTGAATTAGCCCCAAGCCAAAATTGAAAAGTGGTGTACCTAAGTACACCGTGATGGTTCCATATGTAGCAGCCAGGTGCTGCTAATCAAATGCACTTAAATAATTGATCGTGAGCAGATTTGACCAACTCTTAAAGGAGTATTGTTTACTAGTTTGAAGTACACAGGTGTGTTAAGCAATGCCAAATGGGAAAGACATTAGAGAATTATTCCAATTATTTAAGTTCAGCATTCTAGAAGGAGAAATATTATGTGGAAAACATTTAAGACTATGCCAATCTTTCCAGGAGTGGATTTCCCAGCAGTTTCCTCATAAGACCAAAGTACTGTTGTTTGATTAAAGTTCTCGTTCACTGAGAAATCAGGTAATACTTGTTCTTTTTTGAAATACGATCGTCACTCCGAGTTGCATGCTGCACGTGAACATTTTCTTCAACCCCCTTTGCCTACATTAGCCGCAAAAAGGAAATATACATGAAAACGTCAGAAAAAGCCAGTCCCTTCTACGTCACAGGGAAAATTAGTATTCATGGCCTTGCCCACCTTGGCTTGCAACCGCCCACTAGAAGGCTAAATTGATTTTGCCGCCAGGAGAGAACAGAGCACGTCTCATCTAGTAGAAGCTAACTGTTAGCAAATCCAAAACATGGCGGAATACATTCTGGCTTGAGATTTTTGTGAACATAACCCATCAGTGTTGCATTTCCTACCCAAGAAAGAAGAACTGAGGAAGAAACGGTTCAAATTAAGTATAGTGGTAAGTTAGTTATTTGTTTGAAGGCAGGATAAGAGTCGCGTAGCTATTAGCCAATACGAGGCAAAACATTTGCATATAAATATTAATGAGTAAGACTCATAATCTTGGCTTTTTTTCTCTCACCCATTCAACAAATTTCAACCCCCTGAAACAGGAGCGCAAGATAATTATTTCCCACAATAAACGACTCACAAGACAACTGAAAATGTATTGAAAAAACAAGTGAATGAGACCTTTAAAATGCACAGTGCAATGTTTGATAAAAAACAAACAGTATGTAAGAACAAAAAACTCCCCCCGACTGTAAAGCATGGTGGTGGAAGGTTGATGACTTGGTCTTGTTTAGGAGCCACAGGCCCTGCACTGTGCAAGTATTTAAGAGTCAAATATGAGGCCATCTGACTGACAGCTGAAACTGGGCCCTGTAATCAATGAAGCAATGCCATACAAAAAGAGAGAACAAAGAGTCACCGAAGTAAGACACTGATAAAAGTCATAATGAAAATGAATACTTCAGGTTTTTACAACTAAAGATGGTTATACAACCCAGGATGTTGGTTTTTCCTCTTTGGACTGATTTAACAAATGACGCATACTGTGTTTTTAAACCATTGATGTCAAATTTAAATAATTTCATAATCTAGAACTTGGTAGACACTGGATATTTTTTATTCTGTACAGTATAAAACCCTAGAATTGAAAGAGTGTGCTTCTTCTACCATTGCTATTCGTTTACGATAATAAAATTAATGTTCTGTAGTTAAAATGTACTTCTCAGCACATGTAAATTTACCAGTGACCAAGTACTAAATTCACCAGCATCCAATTCTGAAAAGTTTGTATTCTTCATGTCAAACTTACCTAAGATTATTAGTTGCTCTTGTGCAGCAATCATTTGTTTCTTATTTTTTTTTAATTTACTGTCAAAATGTCATTTTCCAAATTAATAAAGTTCTCCCCTCTTTCCTTTGCTGCCATATAAATTCTAAGCCCAATGTTGTGGTTTTCTAAACGTACTGTTTACCAGCAGGTTTAATGCTGCAAGCCCTTAATTGCATTCATTATCTAAAGCCCCAGGTCTGGGCCAAGGTTGCAGAGAGATTGGGGATTTCATTTATCTCTTGTTTATTCAAATATATATATATATATATATATATATATATATATATATATATATATATATATATATATATATATATATATAAGAATAACTGCCAGTTGCGTAGATAAGAAGTAATGAGCACATATTGTAAAAAAATAATGAAAAAAGGAAAGACTTTCCTCTGCACTTTTATCATCCCTATTTTTCCATACAGGAAAGAAATAAGGATGCGTTGGTCATCATAGCTTAAGACCCACTGAAAGCCTGGGGGGAAATGGAAGTTTCTTTGTGTGAGAAAACACATAATAGAGCCCTGCCCAGGACCAAAGGTGAACTGGAAAATGGGCATATAATTGAAAAGCAACACATGAACTTAAAAAAATATCTACACAAAAGGAAGTATTTTTAGTTTTATACTGTCAGGCAATCCATAGAATAGGTGATCGACAGAGATACAGAAACACTTCAACTTAGCTTTCATATTTTGATAATTAGCTATTGAGTGTATTAATCAAAAAAGAAAATAAAACTATTATTGTTGAAGTTCAGTTTGGAAGATAAAATAACTCTGGGGTTTTCTAAAAATAGAGATGGAATAATCAGACTTTGGGTTTTGTCTGGATTCTGATCTGATTAAATCTGTCTTATACCAATTTCCTTTCTAAGAACTTAAACGTATACAAACTCATTTGTTAACTTTGCTTTCACTCAACAACTACATTGAGAAAAAAAGAATCACTGGATCATTATCGATGTAGCAAAGTATATGTCCCTGTTATCTGATTTTTATTCAAAACAAAGTACAAAAAGGAATTGAATTGCTGATCACTGTCGACTTATTGTTGCATCTCGATCCAAAAATATAAGCATCTGCTGCAATTATTGGGCAAAAGGCGGGGTACACTTTGGGCAAGTCCATCACAGGGTAACACGGAGACAGACACGAGAAACAACCATGCACACACACCTTAAAAAGCATGGTGGAATGAGCAAAAACAGAGCTGACTGGATATTGTAGAAAGCCTATGATCCTATCATCCAAAATTTAATAACTGGACTGAACAAACTTCAATTACATAGGAACCAAGGTGGGTCAAATCAGTGGACTGTTGAACATCTGGGGGAGCGGACTGTGCAGGGGAACTGAGGGAGGAAGACTAAGGCCATGTACACACAGAGTTAGGATTTTAAAAAAACAATATCCTCACCACCTCCATCCACACCTAACCGCATAAGTGTGTTGTTAAGCACATTCACAGGCATGCCATACCTGTAGGGGTAGTTGTTCCCCCAAATCCTATCCACTCAGAGTAACTTTCTAACTTCTACAAAGAGCAGTAATTGAGCTTGTAAAAACAAGCAAGAAAAAAGCGCTTGGACAATTGATAATGACAACACAGCTCTGAGGGCATAAATGCTGTTTCTGAAGCCCCTTTCAAACAGGCCATGAAAAACTGTAATTTTCCGGACTTTGTCTGTTTGCTTTTGAGTCTGAAAGCAATCTTCCGGACTTTGTCAGGATACCCTTTACCTGTAATTGTATGGATGAAGACCTAGTAACAAGAGCGGACTTTTCACGGTATGGTGTTTGCATTCAGATTATCAGGAAATGTTCCGGAAAAGCTGGAGGGGTGTGGGTCCAGCACATACAACCCCCCCGACATTCATCAGGATCCTACGGCACATTTCTTGCTGTGTAAAAGCAGCCAAAAGGCAATGTTCCGAGAAAAAAGTGGTGTATTTGAAAACACAACTCCGGTTAAAGACTGGATGGAATTTTTCGCAAATATTCCAGAACTTCTGTCTGAAAACGACTTGTGTGTAAACACAGGTCGCACAAGCGATGTCAGAGCATTTGTGTTGTGGAAAGTGACGTTGCGGAGCCTAAAACCCCGGATATTTTTGTCCACAAGCAAACCCTTAATTCAGTTTTCAATTCAATTCCGTTTATTTATATAGCGCCAATTCACAACAGATGTCATCTCAAGGAACTTAACAAGAAGTCATTTCAATACATTTTTCCAAACATTCCAATCAGTTAAAAAGTTTCCTATTTAAGGAATCCCAGCAGATTGCATCAGTCATTGGCGTGAGGTTGGGCAGACTTTCCAACCACAGCAATCCTTCAGAAATCCCTCATACTGAGCAAGCATGTAGCGACGGTGGAGAGGAAAAACTCCCCTTTAACAGGAAGAAAGCTCCAACAGAACCAGGCTCAGTAGGAGCGGCCATCTACCACGACCGTCTGGGGGTTTAAGAAGACAGAGCAGAGACACAGAAGGAACAGAAGATCTGATATAGGAGTACTTTCTATGTTACAGAAAGTAAAAAGTTGATAACAGGACACAGTGGATGTTCAGTTACTGGGAGGATCATCCCAGTCGATGCCCCCCGTCCAACAGGGCATTGCAGCCAAGCAGGATACCAGACCAGGTATATCTTGTATGGAGAGAAAACACTGAGAGAAAACAAAGTTAACCGTCGAAATAACAGAATGTACTGTAATACAACTGGAGAGTCGTAGGAGAAAAGGAAGTAGCAGAGTGAAGAAAATTGGTAAGTCTGTCCTCCAGCAGTCTAAGCCTATAGCAGCATAACTGCAGAGATAGCTCAGGATGACCTTAGCCACTCTAACTATAAGCTTTATCAAAAAGGAAAGTTTTAAGCCTGGCCTTAAAAGTAAACAGAGTGTCTGCCTCACGGACTAAAGCTGGGAGCTGGTTCCACAGGAGAGGAGCCTGATGACTAAAAGATCTGCCTCCCATTCTACTTTTAGAAATCCTAGAAACTACAAGTAAACCTGCAGTCTGAGAGCGAAGTGCTCTGTTAGGAACATATGGAACAATTAGATCTCTGATGTATGATGGAGCCAATGAAGGGAAGCTAAAACAGGAGAAATGTGATCTCTCTTTTTAATATTCATCAGAACTCTTGCTGGCGCATTTTGGATCAACTGAAGGCTTTTAATGGCATTTTGTTGACTTCCTGATAGTAAGGAATTACAGTAGTCCAGCCTTGAGGTAACAAATGCATGGACTAGTTTCTCAGCATCATTCCTGGACAGGATGTTTCTAATTTTAGCAATATTCTGGAGGTGAAAGAAAGAAATCCTAGAAACCTGTTTAATATGGGATTTAAATGTCAACTCTTGGTCAAAAATAACGCCGAGGTTCTTTACGTTATTAATGGGTGCCAATTTAATACCATCCAAATGAAGTGATTGACTAATCAGTTTCTGTTTAAGAACTTCTGGTCCAAAGACAGCAACTTCTATCTTGTCAGAATTTAAAAGCAAAAAGTTTAGGGTCATCCATGTTTTTATGTCTTCCAGACATGCCTGTAATCTACCTAACTGACTGGGTTCATCTGGATTTATGGATAAATATAGTTGTGTATCATCGGCATAGCTGTGGAAATGTATCCCATGCTGTCTAATGATTCTACCAATTGGGAGCATATGAATGGTGAAAAGAATTGGTCCAAGCACAGAACCCTGTGGAACTCCACAAGTAACCCTTGAGAGTGAAGATGATTTATCATTTAGATGAACAAACTGGAATCTATCAGACAAATATGATTTACACCAGCCTAGTGCTGTTCCTTTGATCCCTGCAACATGTTCAAGCCTTTCTAAGATAATATTATGATCGACTGTGTCAAAAGCAGCACTGAGATCTAATATAACCAGTACAGACACAAGTCCATTATCTGAGGCCATGAGAATATCATTAGTAACCTTCACTAGTGCTGTTTCAGTGCTATGATGAGCTCTAAAACCTGACTGAAACTCTTCAAACAGCTCGTTACCGTTTAGATGCTCACAGACTGGATTAGCAACAGTTTTGTCAAGGACTTTGGATAAGAAAGGAAGGTTAGATATAGGTCTGTAATTCACTAAGTCATCTTGATCAAGGGAAGGTTTCTTGAGTAAAGGTTTAATTACAGCTATTTTAAATTCCTGTGGTACGTATCCGTTTACTAAGGATAAATTCATCATATCCAAAATGGGGCCAGGAACCAAATGGAACACTTCTTTAAATAATTTGGTTGGGACTGGGTCCAACATACAAGTTGAAGGTTTAGATGAGGCTAATATTTTTGATAATTCTGAAAGCTCGACTGAATCAAAACAGCCTAAGCACAACTGAGGTTCTACAGTTCTTTCCGATACTGCCTCATTTACTGAGGAAGAAGTAATCATGTTTGGGAGGATGCCAATGAATTTATTTTTAATAAAATAAATTTTATTTATGTAGAATCCCATAAAATCATCACTGCTAAGAGCTGGGGGAATAGTTGGCTCAACAGAGCTATGACTGTGTAAGTTTGGCAACTGTACTAAAAAGAAACCTAGGATTGTTTTTATTCACCTCTATTAATGATGAAAAATATGCTGTTCTAGCTTGTCGAAGGGTCTTTTTATACAGCAGTAGACTGTTATTCCAGGTTAAATAGGAATCCTCTAGGTGTGTAGAGCGCCATTTTCTCTCCAACTTCCTAGTATTCTGCTTTAAAGTACGCCACTCTGCATTAAACCAAGGAGTCAGCCTCCTATGGCTAGCCACTTTCTTTTTTAAGGGGGCTACACTATCTAATGCCAAACGCAATGAGGAAGCAACGCTGCGAACCAGACCATCAATTTCTGAAGGGTTAGCGACAGAATTGCTGCCATCCACTGTTACCCTGAGACACTGAGGAAAGTAAGAATGGAACAGATTCTTTAAAGATTGTTACAGCATTGTCTGATAAAGCTCTACTATGATGAAATTTTCTTTCAGATTTAAGATGGTCAGTTAAAGTAAATTCAAAAAGTTATCAAGAAGTGGTCAGACAGGACCGGGTTATGTGGGTGGACTGTTATTTCCTCACACTCAATACCGTATGTCAGTACAAGGTCCAAAGTGTGTTTACCCGAGTGGGTCAATCCCTGTACTTTTTGAGTAAAGCCAATTGAGTCTAAAATAGCACTAAAGGCTGCATTTAGGCTATCACTTTCAGTATCCACATGAATATTGAAGTCCCCCACTATAATGAACCTATCAGTATTTAATACTAAATCAGATAAAAAATGTGAGATCTGATCCAAGAATTGAGAGTAAGGGCCTGGTGGACGATACAAAACCACAAACAAAAATGGTCTTAATGTTTTGCAACTTGGATGAGGAAAATTAAGGGTTAGATGCTCGAAAGAACTGTAGCTATCAATTGGTCTGGGACTACTTAGTAAATCAGAACGGAAAATGGTTGCAACTCCTCCCCTTCGCCCAGTATTTCTAGGAATGTGAAAATTGCAATGACTGGAAGGAGTTGACTCATTTATACTGACATAATCCTCCTGCTGCAACCAGGTTTCTGTGAGACAAAGGAAATCAATGTGATTATCACAAATCAAGTCATTTACTAACAAAGTCTTTGAGGAGAGAGATCTTATGTTTAATAAACCACATTTAATAGATTAATTTTTCTGTTCAATCAAAATTTTATTTATTTTTATGAGATTTCCATAATTTGCTTTTGTTGGCTTAACTTTTAATCCATTTAATTTTGGCCGTGGGCAAGACACTGTTTCTATAGGGTAATGGGTGGGTAACAGTACAGAAGCAGCAGAGAGGTGGGTTAAACTACGACTCTGCTTCCTGGTATGGACCCTGGGTTGTCAGTGTTTTGGAGGACTAATAAGTTCGGCCATATTCCTAGAAAGAAGAGCTGCTCCATCCAAAGTGGGATGGATGCCGTCTCTCCGGATCAGACCAGGTTTTCCCCAAAACGTTCTCCAGTTATCAATGTAGCCCACATCGTTTGCAGGACACCACCTAGACAACCATTGATGGAATGGCAACATGTCGTCACTGGTCCGATCAGGCAAGGGACCAGAAAAGATTACAGAGTCGGACATTGTTTTGGCAAACTTACAAACCGAAGCAACACTCATTTTAGTGACCTCCGATTGGCGTAACCGGGTGTCATTACCGCCAGTGTGAATAACAATCTTACTGTATTTACGCTTATCTTTATCCAGCAGTTTCAGGTAGGATTTGATGTTGCCCGTTCTGGCCCCTGGCAAACATTTGATTATGGTCAATGGTGTCTCTAATGCCACGTTTCTGACTATGGAGCTGCCAATTACCAGGGTCGGCTTTTCAGCGGGTGTGTCGCTGAGCGGGGAAAATCTGTTAGAAACGTGGACCGGTTGGTGGTGGCCCGAGGGCTGGGTCCTAGAACTATGCTTCCTACGTATACAGTCACCCAGCCGGCCTGAGGTCCTGGCTGCGCGGGATCTACCGGAGGACATATAAGGGGTTCTATCCTTGTTGGCTCCGTGCTGACTAATGGGCTTCAGCTATCTGCTGGTTTTTCAACAGCGCCGAGCCATGCTTCTAATTCTGATACCGTCGCCTCCAAAGCTACAAAAATATTACATTTATTACAGTTACCATTATCACTAAAGGAGGCAGGGAAGTAACTAAACATCTGACAGAGAGAGCAAGAGAGAAGAGAAGAGTTAGAGACAGGAAAAAGAAGAGTAGCCATAGCCGCAATGAAGCTAAGATAACTGAGCTAGCGGGACCTTACCACCCCAAGAAAAACTTTGTGAAACACAAGGAGTTCCCAAAACGTAAAGTACACAACCACAAAATGTGTGTTTTAGTGTGCTTGTGTGTTAAAATAACTTAGAAAGGCCTCAGCACAGAGAAAATAAGATCAATTCAAGAGAGTCTGAACACCAAACAGCTTACAGGGAGCACAACAGTGACAACAGGAAATGACGCAATACGGCTTACCCCGTCACCCGGCTTCACCAGGATTGTGAAAATCACGTCAGATGCTTACGACCACCAGGGACCGCTTAAAACGGAGAAAACTTAAATCTTCACTTTGGCCTGAGTTTAAAGAAAGATTTGTTTTTCGGTGCCGTAAATCTGCGTTTTCGTGTGGATGACAGGCCAACTCACAGAAAAATATCTTCGTTTTGTGAGATACCCGGCTACGTGTGGACAAGGCATAATAAATACAAAAAACACAGAGGAAGCAAAACTA
Source organism: Valencia hispanica (assembly GCA_963556495.2). Taxonomy (NCBI): domain Eukaryota; kingdom Metazoa; phylum Chordata; class Actinopteri; order Cyprinodontiformes; family Valenciidae; genus Valencia; species Valencia hispanica. The sequence goes on from OY747714.1 coordinate 30,633,799, forward strand.
CACACAAAATGATCTATAAATAAAAGAGGAAAATGCCTAACACTAATATAAGAGAATAAACTAAAATGCACAGAAAAAGAAGAACACAAAAAATAAGAAACTAAACACAAAGGGATGAATTAATATAGTAAAAGCTCTAGCAACAATAATGAACAACACAGAAAAATGAACTGAATTTGGCAAGACATTACTGACAGTAATAAACTCAAAAATATCTAAAAAGAAACACAAAAGTAAGCCAAAATATAAACAGCCGTGGACTGTTAAAACAGGTTAATTACCGAAATCAAAGATTTAAATTTAATGGCTTAAAACTGGTAATATTTTCCATCATAGCGCTCTTACAGTGCTTTAAATGAGATGTCCAAGAACATGACAATAGAGCAACATAGTGTGAATGATCTCCTGAACCTTTTAAAGGGGACATATTGTGCTCATTTCTGCTTGTTGAAGAACCACAGTGCTGGTTCTGTTGGACCTCAGTGCAGCATTTGACACTGTTGATCATGATATTTTATTGGAACGACTGGAGAGCTGGGTCGGACTCTCTGGTACAGTACTTGGCTGGTTCGAGTCTTACCTAAAGAACAGGGACTTCTATGTTTCAATAGGAAACTTTTCATCAGAAAGAACAGAAATCACATGTGGGGTGCCCCAGGGCTCCATCCTGGGGCCCCTCTTATTTAATATCTACATGCTCCCACTAGGCAAGATTATAGCGACCAATAACATTAGCTACCATAACTACGCGGATGACACTCAGCTCTACATTACAATGTCACCAGGTGACTCTGAACCCATTCAAACCCTAAATCAATGCATTGACCAAATAAATGGATGGATGTGCCATAACTTTCTCCAGCTGAATAGAAACAAAACTGAAGTGATTATTTTTGGACCCAAGGAGGAACGATCAAGAGTCAGCACACAGCTTCAATTAATACAGCTAGAAACTACTGATCAGGTTCGTAACTTAGGTGTAGTAATGGACTCAGACCTGAACCTCCAGGGTCACATAAAGGCAATAACAAGGTCAGCGTTCTATCACCTGAAGAACATTTCTAGGATTAAAGGACTGATTTTGCAACACGACCTAGAAAAACTCATCCATGCGTTTATCTTTAGTCGGATTGATTACTGCAACAGCATCTTGACAGGTCTGCCTAAAAAGTCAATCAGACAGCTGCAGCTGATCCAGAACGCTGCTGCTCGCGTCCTCACTAGAACCAGGAAAGTAGAGCACATCACCCCAGTTCTAAAGTCCTTACACTGCCTCCCTGTAGCTCAGAGAATAGACTTTAAAATACTTTTACTAGTTTATAAATCATTACATGGCTTAGCACCAAAATATGTTGAAGACCGGTTGTCATGGTACCAACCACCAAGACCACTCAGGTCCTCCAACTCTAGCCTACTAAACACCCCTAGACTCAGAACTAAACATGGAGAAGCAGCTTTCAGTTTCTATGCTCCCCTTATCTGGAACAGACTTCCTGACGAGTGTAGAGCTGCTGAAACTCTGAACTGCTTTAAATCGAGACTAAAAACCCATCTGTTTAGAATTGCCTTTGAGTAAATGCTTGATGTTATATGTATGAAATGTGTTCATGCTCTCTTGCTTTTTTTTATTTTTCTCTTGCTTTATTGTGTATCATGTATAATGTGTGTTTCTTTTATGTGTTTCTTTTAAATCACCAAATCATGTAAAGCACCTTGAATTGCCCTGCTGTTGAAAGTGTGCTATACAAATAAAATTGCCTTGCCTTGCCTTGCCTTGCCTTGCCTTGTTGACATGATTTTAGGATGCCTAAATGTAATTCTGATAACAGGCTTTGCTCGAAAAAGCAGAAGAAATGAGCAGGGCCGAGTTCTGCACACACTAGTTTTACAGCCCTGCTCAGAACGGCTGGTTTTGAGTCGATGTTTACAAGCTACAGCACGCACCTCCCAAAGACGGCCTTTGAACCGCCCACCTTCTCCTGCCGGTCGGAGAAGGTGAGGACAGCGTCGCGTGACGGTGGCAACGATTGAGTTTGGGAGAGAAATGGCTTCCGGTCAATAAACTGTGGTGGAACCTTACATGTTCACGCCCAAGCAGTGGTTTGCCAGCTGAATAACAGTGTTAAAATATCAATATAATACATTTTCTCAATTCACTGTTATGTTTTCAAAGGGTGATGATAGCATTAACATGTATCTCATGGCCTGTAAACCCAACATTGACTAGGTCATACTTACATTAGCGGTTACCGTTAGTTTGTGTGCTAAACAGCCGAAGTAACACAAACATATCGTTTTTTAAAAATACTTAGTTACCTCATCCGTGGTGCTGCCATGAATAGTTGGTATTGATCCATCTTGTTGCCAGTCCAGGGTTATACTGTCCCTGGTTGCAGAAACAGTCCGATGTGAAGTGTTTAGCACAGACAACCGAACTTTAGCCCACTGAAACTGGAACATTTCCCCTATAAATAAAATATAGCCACTTCTCTCGAATATTCTCTTTGGAAGATAGACCAAATAGGGACATATGAGGACAGCGCAGTAGCGCTTGGCTTTCAGTTTGTACATGGTAGCGGTCTGGCTGTTGCGTATAAGTGAAGCCAAGGGGGAGTGTGGCTGCTCTGGTAGCTGAGGCCGTGTGGGTGGAGACACCAATGAGTAGGGTTGGGATTATGCAAAATCCACTGCCCGGGATGTGACAGGCTTGAGGAAGTACAAAACAACTCGTTTTTTGACCCATTTCTTGACTCCGGCAGTTTATAAAACATTGACCTAGTTGTCGAAACTTACACTTAAGCCTCTTTCAAACAGGCCATGAGAAACGGTAATTTTCCGGACTTCGTCTATTTTGCTTTTGTGTCTGAAAACAATCTTCCGGACCTTGTCCCGATACCCTTTACCGGTAATTTTACGGCTGAAGACCTAGTAACAAGAGCGGACTTTTCGCGGTATGGTGTTTGCGTTCAGACAGTCAGGTAATGTTCCACTGGAGGGGTGTGGGGCGGTGGGGAGAAGGGGAGAGGGGCAGGGAACGCTGTGTAAATGTCATTATTTTCCTTTAAGCTTTTTCATCGATGTCTCTTAAGTGTTTCCATGTGCCCAAAATTGCACACATCACAAAGACGAGCCCTGCGAGTAGATCTGCAGTTTCGTCTACCATCTTTGCAATAATGCATTTGTTTGGGGAAATGACGTACGCCCGCCGCACTAAGTTTACGTAATATCCACCTAGAAACCCCCCACCCCACAGATATTCATCAGGATTCTCCGGTACATTTCTTGCTGTATGAAAGCAGCCGAAAGGCAATGTTTCGGGAAAAGGTGGCGTGTTTGAAAACACAACTCCGGTTAAAGACCAGATGGAATTGTCCGCAAATATTCCAGAACTTGTGTCTGAAAACGGCAGCTGAAAAGGCTGTTTTAGCCTCGAGAGACATAGTGATGTACTCTCCTCTCACTGTATTTGTTCCACATAACATCGCAATTATCTTATTGGAACAGAGAACGTCGCACCTGTCTGCAGCAAGATGGTTAAGGTATTCGTCAATTCTGTTAAATTTGCCGAATATAACAGTGAAAAGGTGTACGGGACTAAATGCTGCCAGTTTGCTGCCTACGGATGATGACGGGGAACCCCATGACTGCCAGGCAGAATTAGAGGTATTGTGTACACCACGACCTGACTTGACTGACATACCCCTGCAGAACCCTGACTTGATACTTTATGTGGATGGGTCAGCCTTCAGAGACCCGATGGGAAAAAATCGGGTGGGGTTTGCTGTTTGCTCTGATCATTGTACTCTGTCTGCAGGAAGCCTCCCGTCTAATTTCTCTGCGCAGACAGCCGAGCTGAAGGCTTTAACAAGGGCCTGTGAGCTGGGGAAGGACAAGGCAATTAATATATGGTCAGGCAGTGGCTATGCTGTGGGTATTGTGCATCATTTCGGGACGCTCTGGAGGCATCGCAGATTCCTCAAGTCTGATGGTAAGCACATTTTGAATGCACCCCAGGTCCCTGCTCTTCTGGAGGCAATTCTGTTGCCCTCCAAGATTGCCGTTATGAAATGTGCAGCTCATTCCTCCGCAGGGGACACTGTTTCCTTGGGAAATGCTAGAGGTGACAGATGTGGTTGCTGTGCAAAGTCTTGCCACCTCATCTGAGATTTCAGCCTGGAAGAAGGCAGGTTGTAAGAAAAATGAAGGGGTGTGGTTTTGGGTTGAAAACAAACCATGTCTTCCTAGACATTTCTTTCCAGTTTTTGCTAAGTTCAGCCATGGGCTGGATCATTGTTCAAACAGTGGTATGTTTGATGTTTGATTTCTGAATGCTGGAAATCTGACAAGCTTAGAGATGGTACAACTGTTGATTACTGGACCTGTTCTTCTAAGCTTCACCTGCGTAGATGGATTTTGAAACAGGAACAGGCGGGACCAGACGTTTACTGGGTTTGTGGCGACGGCAAGCTGAGATCCATTCTTCCGCCCAATTGGGAAGGTATGTGTGCTCACGTGATGTTAGCTTATGATGTCTCGATTGCAATTGATCCATTCCAGGAAAGTGCAGGTTCCTCACATCACAGGTCTAGGAGAGAAGCACCTGTTCCAGGCAGCTTTGACGAGCAGGTTTACCTTGACGTGATTGGTGTGCCACGCGGGGTCCCAGATGAATTTAAAGCTAGGATTCAGATTCTAGCAGGGGTTGAGTCAATTTGGATCAATATTGATCGATCTGTGTTACCTATATACCGGGAAACACTGATACTAATGGTAGTGTTTGGAGAGCTTTAGAAGGCCTGAGAGTCATGAAAGAGGGCCTTGCTAAGAATGCTGGTGTAAACACTAATCTAGGAGGTCTGAGCGATTGGTTGGATTCTGTATTGGGTGAGCGGAAATCACTAGCTATTTCTGTGCTTGGAGCTTGTATTACAGCATTTGCAGTTTTCTCTGTGTGTGGTTGTGTCATTCCATGCATTAGAGGTCTGGTGGTCAGAGTGGTTGACAGAGCTTTTACACATCAGATGTTAGCAAAATCTCTAGCTGGGTCGACAGATGTGAGCAAACCTGATGCAGACGCCAAAAGACGAGATGAAGGGGATGGAGACGATGGATGTGACATGGACACGCTTGACGACCTTGAGCAATATGAGAAATTGAGATACAGATTTATGACAATTACATTTAAATCACCTTGTGAATTAGATTTTCTGATGTTTTTTCTTCGATAACAACTCTCTGGTGTCCTCCATGGCAGTTCCATGAAAGTTTAGCAGGGTCTCATCCGAGGTAAAGCAGAGAGAAAAAAGGGTTCATTTTTTCAAATTATATTTTTTATTATTCTTTCATTAGTAGGTCATTTATGGGATTTCAGTTAGGTTTCCTTTTTATTTGTTATTTTTCTTATTCAATTGAGCCTATTGTTATTGATTACTACGGATCTGTTCTTTTTGCATAACCTCTTTAAACGGTCATTGTGGAGCTGACAAATGAGTGACTGATGATCTTTTGATTTCAGGGTTTTCACAATGGATGCACTTTAAGGGAAGACTATATGTTTCAATTTGTGCAAATTTATTTTACTCATTCATGGTGGACTTGACTGATCCTGCCAAAAAAAAAATTTTTTTTTCTCTATTTTGCAGTTATTTCTTAGACATCCTGGTTTTGATGACGAGCGATGCAGAAATGGCTGCCTTGGGGGCAAAGGAGTCGCCACATTCTTTTTCACCGAAGAAGTCGTGAGACGACAAACACGACCATAGGTTGCAGGTTGATCATCTTACGCCCCTGGGTTTTTTGAATGTGGTGTTGCATCGGGTCCAATAACTGTCATCAGGAAGGATGTATAGAACTCATAATTTTGTTCAGAAGTTGACTTACTGTAACATGTAATGCACAAAAATCATTTGCTATTGTTGTTGTTTTTTTTTTTCACTGCCTGCCTTCTCATTAGTGGTAGTTTCAAGTGAGCCATTTTTAATCATTTATTATTGTTGTTGTTTTGTTTATCACATATGATAAAGAGGGAGGACTATTATGGAAGAAATGTAATGTTCTGTTCTGTGTAGTTCACATACTGACAGTTACTAATAGGTACTATGTGTCTTTTCCTTATGATATGGTGACCAATCTGATTATGTGACACTGTATGAATTTAGGTCAGGTCAAACCTGCCGATTCAGACTCTTACAGCCTGGGTTGGCATGGCAACTCTCTTTTACGTCTAGGAACGTCCTGACATACATTGATTATGCTTCTATATCAAATCTTCTACGGCTAATGAGTCAAATGCCTACCAACTGAGAAATGTTTGTTTGTAATGTCATAGGTGATAGACTCTTGATTACTGAACCTATATAATCCTGTGTCTTGTTTTGGAAGGCAGGTCAGTATCGCATATTTCTCTGTTAACGCTGTACCTCCTTGTTTGATCAATCAAGTCTGTATTAAAACCTCCAAGAATCTGAAGGAATCTCTCTCATCTCTTTTTTATTAAAGAACTTCGATAACAAGTCCTAGATGGATTCCTATGATTGCATGCTCATATTTAGTAAGTAAGTAAGTAAGAAGAAATATTTAACACAAAGATCCTTGAGCTTTATTCTTTACCAAATTAGAAATAATAGTTTCTCTTTCAAGTGCAAAACATGAATCAGAGCCAATTTCAAGTTGGAAGGTCCGCGCAGTACTTTTTTCAAAAAGCTTGAATGAATTGCTGCTCTAAATTAAAGCATTCCCTGCATTAGGCTCTGAATGAATAAATCCTATTACAGCCACCTGGCAGCCAAGATGTGTTGATTTTCGCTCTCTCTACGGCGTAAACACGCATCCCCATTGTGCTACATCAGATGGCATATGTACAGGCAGATGGGACAGGGTAGTTCTTCCAGGTTTATTTATCAAGCTTGTCGCAAAAAGTGTTGTACCAACTGATGGAGCCAGGTGCCAAATCAGATAACAACCTGATTGATGAAAGCCGCTGCAACAAACATCCAGGTAAGTATGGAGAACACCCGTAATTGCAATCTGGTTACTTGACCTAAAATTGTATTTATTTACTGTGCAGGCCTATATCAATTAAAGAGAGCCTAATTGGAGGCGTTCTGCTTTTATGACTTAATTTATAATAAAAGATCACAGACTGCCTTTTTTTTCAAAGACACATCTTGTGATAAAGTAAAACAAAACTGTCAGTCAACTGTTTTCTTTTCTCTCTCAACTCTACCTTTTCCCTATTGCTTTTAATATTCATTCTCTTCCTCTCTTTATTACTTGTGTTTTCCACTCTATCAGCTCCAAACCTGGCAGTCATCCTAGGCGACGCACCAGCCTTAATAGAATCTCTGGAAACTACCTTTCTTTCCATTACCTTCTCCCTGACACACACGTACAGTCAGTCAACTGCAACAAAAAAAGCCACGCATCCCACCTGCTCCTAAAATAGTAAGACTGTAGGAAGAAACCTAGAAATATTGCATGAGTCATGTCACATGTCACGCTGACCCCTCTGCAAAAACACGGCAAGGAAATGGGGCTGTTATCCTCCTACTCGCCCCTTTAATCCAATTAGAGCTCTGAGTGATAAAGATGATAGAAGAGGCCTTCCCCTCTCAATTACTATATAACCTCCGCTTCATCATGAAGATGGCAAATTCTGTATATAAAACAGTGGTGGTTTTATGTACTCGAATAAAAACGCAGCACTTAATGATGCAGTGAAGTAGAATAAACAAACAAGTTGATAAAATTAGTGAGGAGGAAGATTTTACAAAAATTCATATGCATCTTTCACCTTTTTTGTCTGCATGTAGCTATAAAAAAATAATTTCACCTGAGTTATTTCGGTAATAGCATTGCCACCTTGCTGAATATATAACCCTTTTAATATGGCAGAAGATGGCAGGGACGAGAGAGGGAAGGCGGAAGACGATTTTTATCTAAGAAAGGAAGAATGACAGTTCCATTACCTGGGAGTCGCTCATGCTGCGTGCAATCCAACAAGTACACATTTTTTTCCCCTTCCATCCTGTGAGTGCTTATCAATACTGAAAGCGTGCCATTTTGAACCATCAGTAGTCAGGCCTCTTATTGATCGGACCCTGAAAAGTCAATCATGTTTTTTTTTGTTTTTTTTTTTCTTTACTAATCAGAGGCCACAAAGATTTATGAGTCACCTTCTTGGTGCTCTCACATGGAGCAACATGTGACCCAGCACAATATTGAAGTGGATCTCCTGAAGCTTGAAACTTTATTGATCATCTCTCAGTGTAGTGGAGATAGACCAACAAATTCCTGCTCCATAGTGCTTTTCTAATACCAAAAGATACACTTTAAGTGACTCAATTGTTTATTTCAGTCTGAAAAAGACTTTCCATGTCCCGCAAAATAATTTTTCTGCAAGGTCTGAGAGGAGTATGGGTTGCTGGTAAGGGCTATCAGCTCTTTCTAACCAAACCAAAAGTCATGTCCGCATTATTGGCATAAATCCAAATTTTTTTTTTTTTAGCATTTTATAATTTTGTATAAATAGTGGCCTTTATTGACAGTAACCTGACAGGACATGGGCAGAGAGAGAAAGGGGGAAGACATGCAGCAAAGGTCTCAAGGTAGGAAATTGAACCCAGGATGGCCGAGTCAAGGACCACAACCTCTATATGTATGAAGTTGATCTTATTCATAGAGCAGGTTGTACTCTGCCAAGGTTGTCCCTCGATCTTGTTTGTAGCTTGAATTTCTATGGCTAAAGAGCTCCAGTATTGCAAAGCTTGCCGGCATTGGACTCTAGAGGAGTGGAGACATGTGGATGAGTAGTAGAGTAGGTCTGCACAGAGCCCTGACCTTTGCCAGATAGAAGACCTTTTGGATGACTTATAGCAGAGAGCCAAGCCTGGAACAATTGTCAGATGTTCCCATAGAAGCACTCAAATCTTGTGGAAACTCTTCCAAGAAAAGCTGAAGCTGTTGTAGGTCTAGGTGTAAAAGATAGGCCAATAACATTTGAAAGTCTTTGTAGTAAAAACGGGATGTCATCAAATTTCAAGTGTGTGTAAAGGCAAGTGACCAAATACTTGTGGCAATATAATCTAAGATGATGTTCTTTTGACATCTTCCAGCCATGAGCTTAAGTATGCGTTGGAGTGGTTTTTAGCTGAATGTGAAGCAGCCAGGATGAAGGTCAGCTCCCCTAAATGTGAGACCATGGTTCTCATTGAGAAAAAAGGTAAAGGCTGCCACACGGTCAGGCTTTGTCCTTAGCTGAGAGGCTCAAGGGGTCGTTCACCATAAACGGTAGCATGGAGCCAGAGATGGATAGTTGAACTGGGGCCTCATCTGCAGGAACGTTTGTATTACTCATTTTAATTGTGATGAAGACGGAGCTGAGCAAAAAAGGAAAGGTCTTGCTGTACCTGTTGAGGTTTTCGGAAACAGAATCCCTTTTACAGTGGCCCTGATGCCAAACAGAAGAATTTCCCTTTTTTGTCTTTTTGTAAATACCTTTTTATAGATTACAAACTTAACTCTAATTAACATCTTTTAAGCATAAAATGTGGATACAAGGCAGACTAAATTCATTAAAAAAGGGAAATTACTCTAAAGCTGTGGTATAGATGCTAACATTAGAATTGTGCCAACAGCAGAAAAAGAAAAAAAGCATTAGACTTGCCCTTTTTGCATTTCAACGCAAGTATAAACAATTAATAAACTAAGTTCAAGTTGTTTGACCTGCACTAATATCTTACCAACTAATGCGATACTAACCTAAGCTTTATTTGCCAGTTGTATTTAAGGAAATAGTCTCCCACAGTGCTTACAAGATATTTTGCGTTGTTACTCTAGTATGTTTTCCCTTTCTTTCTACCAGATATTAGAAATGCTGTCACATAAACAATTTAAACCTGGTGCAAGGATATTCAATGCTAATTTAGTCAAACAAAGCCATGCTAACTGCAGCTTTTCACCACTTTGCCCAAGCATCTTGTAGATATTGAGTAAGTGAGATATTAATTAAATGTGTGTGGTTAATATGCAATATGATTTACACTGAAAGACAAAAGAAAACTACATCCAAGGGCATAATCTGTAAGTTAATAACTAGCTGGTTTAGCTAGTCGAACAATCAAACATTATGTGCAACATTAGTGTAAGAAAATCTCAGGATACCTACATTACAGTTAATATGCAGGAAGGACTAAACTAAATTTCATTCTTTTCTCTCCCAACCACCACAAACTTGGACATATAGACATCTCAAATTTGAACTGTCTCTTTGAACAGTTAAACTAATATCATCAATGTTAATGACCTTTTTTCCAAACCCATATGACTCCAGACCACGGAGCTGGCTGCTTTAAACTTTAATATGAATGAATAATTAAAGCTCTGGGGGAAAGACCATTAAGCTGCCCAATAAAGATGAAGAGAACTGCCATGTTAAATGCTGAAATTTCGAATTGGACTGAAACAGGCCTCATTTGTTGAGTATTAAATTACATTGATTCACTCCTTGGTCAATAAGGTTAAAGGCTATCAGTTCCACTAAGTAATGGAAGAGAGGATCCCCCAACTGTTTAAATACCCAACACTCTGTTGCTAATCGCGGGGCACCTTGCAAAGCTAAAAGCGGCTTTTCAAACACATGGAGCTGTTAGGGTTTGTTTGAACCAACAGGATTACTGATCTTTAAAGTCTTTACATCTCTAACTCCAAAACCAAGCATGTGATGAATTTGTGTGCATTTCATGTGGACTGGAAAATGATGGTTATGATAACTGTCGCTTTTATAGGCTATCAAGCACTAGTTTTCAACATCTTAAATGGCAGGAAATAAATTAAATGGAGTCGTCACTGAGGATTGATGCCTGGTGCCATTACACACAGCAGGAGGAAGAAAATGACACATCCTAAAGAAAACAAGTAGCATTTGCGCTCCGGCTTAATGTGAGTATTCTGTGTCATCATTTTTGCAAGCATTAATGACATTTGCCATCACTACTGGGCAAAAAAAATGTCATTACACACGCATAAATGCATAAAGAGTCAAACTTGGGCCGCTGGGTAAACGAGGCTCTCTTTTTCTGCTACTGGAATCCATAATGAGTATTCTCAAAGTCAAATACTTTTGCTTTATGCATTAAAGCTGGAAGAAAAATAAGCAAGGCTATTTAATTCAATTTTTCATTTTAGCCAAATGTTTATTCGATTTCATGACATTTTTTCTGTTTTGTATAAAAGTACATTTTAATAAGATTTGATATTTACGGCTGACCTATCATCTACAACTTTCTCTGATATACTGCATATCAACTTGTAGGCCAAAACTTGAATCCTTTAAAGAGCACCTTAAAACCCATCTTTTTAAAATTGCTTTTGCCCAGTAGTTTTTTTTTGTTGTTGTTGTTTTTCTGATTTTACATGTTCTGTGTTTGTTGAAATGTTTTTACTGTAAAGCACTTTGTGATTATTTCTAGAAAGCTTTTATTACTTACTTACGGTGACCATTTCACTTGTGACATGAACTAATAGTTTATCACTATCAGCCACTCAACTTCTCTGTTGGGGTCAGATTTGGAGTATCCTATAAAGGTAAAGGTTATGATTTTGAGACACTTCCTTACCACTTGCCTTGTGACAGAGTAGTCCATGAGGGTGGGAAACACATAGATCTTTACTTAAATGTGCTTGTATTTTTGGAAAAAGTTGCTCTTGGAGGACGTTTTGATACTGCTGCTCATTAGTGCCTTGCAAAAGTATTCACATGTTTTGAACATTTTGCCACGTTGCAACCACAGACTTGAAAGTGTTTAATTTGGAGTCAGTGTAATGCCCTGAGACAAAGTAACATACAAATGTGTATTTTAAGGAAGATAGTAACATGGATTTCAACTAGTTTTAAATAGAAATCCAAGAAATGTGTCAAGTAGTTGTATTCAGCCCTTCTAAATTAATATATTGTAGAATCACCTTCGCTGCAGTTCCAGCTGCAAGTCTTTCAGGAAAGTTCTCTTTCAGCTTTGACCATCTAAATGCTGTAATTGTTGCCAATTCTTCCTTGCATATTAGCTCAAGCCATGCTAATATCGTATCTCAATATAGTACCAGTTTCTCAACCTCAGGGCCAACTATCCAGCTTGTTTTAGGTCTTTTCATTCTGCCACACACCTGACTTCAATAAATGAGTGATTACAGTAGCAGACCTTTGTAGCTCTTGATGGGATGCAAGAGGTAATATAGTCTTTGCAATCAGGTGTGGTGGAGTAAATCCACAAAGGACGGTGGGCCCTGAGGATCAGGGTTGAGCAACAGTGATCTAAACCATTTCATTAAAGCTTTGGCTATATGTTTAAGATCCTTGTGCAGCTAGTAGGTGAAGGTGATCCTCAGTGCCAGTCTCACTTGTTTTACAGCCTCTAGCAGGACTGTCTGGCCAACAACTTCAACCAGCTGTACTCTTTAAGACTTCTAACTGAGCATGCTTGCAGCCATAAGTGGGTAATGATACAATGAGCTCATAAGACAAGATATTTTGTTTTTTTTAGGAAAGCTAAGAATTGTTTTCCACTTTGGGGGTAACAGTGCCACAGTTGGTGGCACTGTTGCCCTGCAGCACGAAAGTCCAGAGTTCAAATCCCCATGGGGTCTTTCTGGACGGAGTTTGCATGTTCTCTTGGTGCAAGCATGGGTTCCCTCTGGGTACTCCAGCTTCCTCCTGATAAAACATGACTGTTAATTGGTCTCTCTAAATTGCCCTTAGGTATGTGTGTGTGCATGGTTGTTTTCCGGTGTGTGTCTCTGTGTTGCCCTGCAATGGACTGGCGACCTGCCCAGTGTTTACCCCGCCTCTCGCCTGATGTTTGCTGGAGATAGGCACCACCCCCCGCACAACCCTGCATAGGATAGATGGCATAGATAATGCATGCATAGATGTATCAGATCCCTCTGTGGAATGATCTTTAAAAAGAAAAATCTGGATTTCTTCCATATAATCAAAGCCACACAAGTTCACAGGTTTTGCCAAAACTGTAAAAACTAAAGCATAATTTTACAGTAAGGTGGCTGGGTTTTGAAAGTACAGCTCTTTGCTGTAAACAGAAATGCGTCTGAAAAGAATATGGAATTTAATTGGGCCTCTGGATCACGTGCATAGCTGTACTGTAAATTTTAAATGTACAGTTGCATTGTGGGACATTAACCAGCAGGCGGCAAATGTTCACGGCGACAAGGACTTTCACTTCACCGGTAAGGGCCATTTTAATCAAACATTTTATTGCTGTTTTGTTTCTGTTTGTTGAGAAAAATATATTTTACACTGTTATACTGAGCTACTCTTGCGCTTCCATCATTTTCTTTGCTAAAGCTGACTTTTTCTAAGCTAGCTAAAAAGCTGTTTTTTAGTTTCCTTAAGACCTTTGTTTTTCTGCCAGATAATGCAGATTGTAATATTATTAGCTAACATTAATATTGGTAGAGCCATCGGGGGTAAACACTAATGTTTTTCCTGTTTTGTCTAGTGGCAACTTTAATTTGGCATGTTCTGAGCCTATCTCTGGCTTGCTGTGTCTTGGGCGGGATTAAAGTAATTTATTTTTTTTAATGAGCCTTATCCTGAAAGTTGTGTGTTAATTTCTGCTTTGCTCGGTTAAACTACCTTAATAATTCGTCCCAAAAATAATGTGCATCTTACGTCTTATATTATCTTCATGGAAACTAGTATTGTGGTATTTTCTGATTGGGGACCAGACACAACCTTTCTCTGTGCTCACAATCAAATGTACTTGCCATGCGCGACCTTCACCAATTAGTGGCTATCACACTTTTCTCTGCTTGATACATGCATTTCATCAGAAAGTTTATTATCCGTGCGCGCATCCTATACTTAATCTGTTGTCAGAGTATGTGCATCTCATTCAGATGATTTGACGTCAAAGAGTTTAGGCTGTCTTTTGTGTAAAATATTGCTGAAGTCATGTAGAGCTGTTTCCTCGATTCAAAAATATTTAGTTTTTCTTCCTTGTCGTTTTTTTCATTTTTTAGTCTATCTATCTATCTATCTATCTATCTATCTATCTATCTATCTATCTATCTATCTATCTATCTATCTATCTATCTATCTATCTATCTATCTATCTATCTATCTATCTATCTATCTATCTATCCATCCATCCATCCATCCATCCATCCATCCATCCATCCATCCATCCATCCATCCATCCATCCATCCATCTCTACATACACACCTACTGGCCACTTTATTAGGTACACCTTGCTAGTACCGGGTTGGACCCCCTATTGCTTTCAGAGCTGCTTTAATCCTTCGTGGCATAGATTCATCAAGGTACTGGAAACATTCCTCATAGATTTTGGTCCAAATTGACATGATAGCATCACGCAGTTGCTGCAGATTTGTCGGCCGTACATCCATGATCATAATCTCCCATTCCACCACATCCTAAAGGTGCGCTATTGGATTGTAATCTGGTGACTGTGGAGGCCATTTGAGTACAGTGAACTGATTGGCATATTCAAGAAACCAGTCTGAGATGATTCGAGCTTAATGACATGGCGCATTATCCTGCTGGAAATAGCCATCAGAAGATGGGTACACTGTGGTCATAAAGGGATGGACATGGTCAGCAACATTACTCAGGTAGGCTGTGGTGTTTCAACAAGGCTCAATTGGTACTAAGGGGCCCAAAGTGTGCCAAGAAAATGTCCCCCACACCATTACACCACCACCACCAGCCTGAACCGTTGATACAAGGCAGGATGGATCCATGCTTTCATGTTGCTGACGCCAAATTCTGACCCTACCATCTGAATGTCGCAGCAGAAATCGAGACTCAGGCAATATTTTTCAAATCTTCTATTGTCCAATTTTGGTCAGCCTGTGCAAATTGTAGCCTCAGTTTCCTGTTCTTAGCTTACAGAAGGGGCACCCGGTCTCCTGCTGCTGTAGCCCAACTGCCTCAAGGTTCGACGTGTTGTGCGTTCAGAGATGCTCTTTTGCATATCTTGGTTGTAACGAGTGGTTATTTGAGTTACTGTTGCCTTTCTATCAGCTCGAACCAGTCTCTTTCAGAAGCCATTCTCTTCTGACCTCTGGCATCAACAAGACATTTTTGCCCACATAACTGCCGCTCACTGGATTGTTTCCCTTTTTGGACCATTCTCTGTAAACCCTAGAGATGGTTCTGTGTGAGTATCCCAGTACATCAGCAGTTTCTGAAATACTTAGACCAGCCCGTCTGGCACCAACAACCAAAGTCACTTAAATCCCATTTCTTTCCCATTCTGATGCTCAGTTTGTACTGCAGCAGATCGTCTTGACCATGTCTACATGCCTAAATGTATTGAGTTTCCGCCATGTGATTGGCTGATTATAAATTTTCGTTAACGAGCAGTTGGACAGGTGTACCTAATAAAGTGGCCAGTGAGTTTATATACACAATACTGTGCAAACCTTTTAGGCAGGTGTGGAAAAAATGCTGTAAACAAAGAATTCCTTCAGAAATATAAAACATGATTAGCTATGAGCTAACAACCCAGAGCTAACGGAGATTGGGAATGTTGAGTGCACGATTAACATCCGAACATGAATAAACATTGCAGACACCACTGATAGTCGCTAATCACCAGCGCTAGCACTGACGGGTGCCTATCTCCAGCAGCGAGAGGTGGGGTGCACCCTGGAAAGGTCGGCAGAGTATCGCAGCCAAAAATTCAATATGTACTTTTAAAAAAGAGGGTATTTTGAACACTGAGCTAAATTTCTGCCCTCTGTTTTATGCGCTTTACAGGCCTAATCCCAGAAAGGAACAAAAACAGCTAAAAGAAAAGTAACAACCACTGGTCAACTTGTGCATAAGAAGCACTCAGTGGTGAACCCCCATGTTTCCACTCTCCTCTGCAAATTGATAGATGATCAGTGGAACCTTTAAAATGGTAAGATTACACATTTACACACAAATTGTTCCCTCTGTTATGTGCTTTTGGTTTTGTTTTCTAGTCTATTCAACCAGCTTCAGTAGACCAGGATCAACAACTATTTAGACTCTCTCCCTCACTGTCTTTCATCCTGTCAGTCTGTTAGAAAGACATGGAAAGGAGGACAGAGACAGTAAAAACACTCTTTCTCTGACTTTCCCTCACTCAGTGGGTTTACATGCTGTAAGAATTTTTTTTTTTTTTTTTTGCCTTAGTCAAACTGAATTCGGACTTTTGAAATACATGGATACACCTTAATCTGGCTGAAGTTGAACTGAACTGGCCCACTCTTAATCGAACTAAGTCTCCCAGATAATTAGGTTAGAAAGCTGAATTTCTCTGTATCTAAGCAACATCCCAGGTTCGAGCTATGACTTCCCTGGGCACTCCACTTTCTGGACGTGACAAGACCGCGGAGCTGGAATAACTTACAACTTACTTACAACAACAACACTTGTAACACATGTATAGTCATTTTGGGACTGAAATTCTCAGAGGGTTTTGAGGACAGCCCACCACTCTTTCCTGTTTTCAGTTCAGAGCCAACAACTCATGCACCTAAGCCTGCTCCATAGCTCCACCCTGATCTCCAGCCTCCAGGGCTTCTGCATGACTCCCAGTCTGCTGCAGAGACTGACCTGACTACTCTGGTCACCATCAGAGCAGCAAGGGAATCTTCATCGCCTGGCCCCTCCAGAGCTTCTCCGTTGGTCCCCTCAGGCACACGGCCAACCTCCATTTTGTTCTGGCTTTAGGTTCTGCTGTGCTTTTTCATCATGGGTAAGTAAATAACCTCATACAGTGTGTCTCTGTGTGTGTTTGTTTGTTTATTTTCATCTCTATAGTCTGTTTAGATACACAAATATGATCACATTTGTCAATCGCAGTATTTTATTCTGTGTGAACCACACCATAGGCTAACAAGGGCGCCGCTCTGCGAACCAGGCCTTATTCAGTGCTGGTCTGCTTGTGAACTTCTATGCTTGTGTGATCTTGGCTTTTGGTGCGTCCTGCTGGAGCGAGACGTCATGCAGTCTGACCCACTGAAATCCGTTCAGTGTGACACACCTCTAGAACTCGGTGGAGCTAGCAGTGCGGCATAAAACAGTCCTTTGAGACGGCCAAAAAATGCACAGTGTGAACCGGGCATCAGGCAATGGAGCTCGCATCTCTATTGGTCTCCATCTTTCTCGCTGTCATGTGTAGTGCAGATAGTTAAGTGCTCTACACTGCTGTATCCGGTTTTGTACTGTGTTTTCCTGTTTTATTTTGTATACTAATTTCCTGTGTCGTTTCAGGCAGCTTCACTTCCTGAGATTCCCTGCAAATCAGTCTCTGCCACACCCTAATGTCATCCACCTATGTCAAATTGTCTCCCTTGTTTGTTAGAGCATTTATACCTCACCTTGTGCAGCTTCCCTTTGCTAGTTCGTCTTCGTCCCTAGTGTCAAGCGTTCCAGCCCTCAAACTAAACGTTTGCTCTCTATTGAGATTTTTGACCTTGCTTGTATTTTTTGGATTTGATTCAGCCTCTGTCTTGGAACCCTTAGCCCTGATTGGATTTTCTGTGAGTGAACCGACCTTGGACTGTAATAAAGAAGTGCCGATTTCATGCCACTGTGTTGAGTCCTGCATTTGAGTCCTCTACACCTGTGCCATACGATGCTCGCTGTCTGTGTCTCTGTCTCGGCAACGTGTCGGCATGTCATTTACAGCCCAGCCCTCTACTCCTGCCGTCCCTCAGTCTGCCAGGCAACTTTTGGTGCAATTTTCAAACAGGAAATGTGGACAGAATTAGACTCTGGTAGGGGGGTGAGTTGCTCTTTAAATGTTGCCATTTTGGTCTTCTTAGTCAGTTCATCTGTCCAGCCCCTTGTGCTTATGTCTGTGTTTATATGTGTTTGTATTTTTCTCTGTACCATGCTTCTGTTCCCTGTGTCTCTGCTTTATCTTTCACCTTCCCTTAGCCTGCAAGCCTGCTCCTCTTCCCTGCTGGATCCTCTGTCAATTCACACGTTGTTGTTAGCCGTTGTTAGTAGTGCTCCTTACCTCCTGTGTTTCTCTATAAGGTTTTGGGCTTTATTTATTAAATCCACCATTTCACATATTTGCTTGTCTGTACTTCGGTCAACCACTCACCTCACCTCTCAAAACTCAAAACCATAGCTCGATTTAGATGCACATGTAAACGCACTGACTGTCTGTCATCCAGTGTGTTTGTTAGACATGGACAGGAGGACACAGACAATGAAGGGAAAGTCAAAGAAAGAGTGTCCATCATATCTGCCCTCCATCTCTCTGTATTTATAAATCTGCTGTTCATTTTATGTGTTGAAAAAAAATGTTACCTTTCTTTACCTTACAGCAATCATTTGATTCAGCAGGACCTGGACAGTTCTGTCAACTTTAAAGTTTCAGAGGTGTGTTATGGACTAAATTCTACTTATGTATTCATTCTGGTTTCATTTGGATATTTGTAAGTTTTTCAACTATCTAAAATGTTAATATGTGCTGGCAGGGTTCCTGTGGATTGTGTAAAATTACCTGTATATCTAAATGTAATTTAACCCTTTGCAGTTTGTGATTAGTTTGAAAAAAAAAAAACAAGTATGGCGATGTTCATGCTGTGTTCCCATTTACTTCCTTCTTTCCTTCTCAATTTTTTTTAGAATGAGAGAAAACCTACAGATTTGGGAATTGATGCCTTTGCTTGAAAACTTTGGCACTTTAATTTTTCAACCTATGTAACAGGTTGTGTCCCTGATGTTATTGCAGTTGGAGCTATAATTTCATTGAATTTATGAAATCATACGGTTTTCAGATCACTTCTAAATATCTTTCTATTTTAACAAATGGTTCACATCTTATCTCACAGACAGGACTTTTATTGTAAGTTTAGATACCTGCTCCTCTAGGGTCCATAGGATTAAATGGGGTGTGCCCAAGGGTTCGATTTTAGGCCCAGTGCTTTTTAACCTGTATATACTCCCTCTTGGCAGCGTCATCAGAAGACATGGAGTCAACTTTCAGTTTTGCTGATGATAAACAGCTGTACATCTCCATGTCTCCCGATGACACACAGCCAATGGATGGACTTTTTAACTGCATTTTAGACATTAAATCCTGGATGGCAGAAAACTTTCTCCAGCTCAACCAGGACAAAACTGAAGTTTTAGTCATCGGTCCTGAGGCTCAGAGAGAGAAACTTTTACCAAAACTACAATCACTGTCATTTAATCCTTCTTTACAAGTGAAGAACCTGGGCGTGATTTTTGACTCTGAGCTGACTTTTATCCCTCATATTAAAAATATTACTTAAATAGGTTTTTATCAACTAAAGAACATTGCCAGAGTCCACCCTATTCTCTCTCGGGCCAACACGGAGACACTGATGCATGCTTTTATCTCCAGTAGAATGGATTACTGTAATGCCGTACTTTCTGGTCTTCCCAAAAATAGTATATCAGGTTTACAACTACTACAAAATTCAGCAGCACGTGTCCTGACAAAGACCAGGAGGCGGGAGCACATTACACCGGTCTTAAAATCATTGCATTGGCTCCCGGTACATTTTAGGATCGATTTAAGGTTCTTTTAATGGTTTTTAAGTGTCTTAACGGTCTTGGGCCTTCTTATCTCTCTGAACTGCTTTTACCATATGAACCGGTCTCTGCGCTCCTCTGGCAGCCGTCTCCTTGTCACCCCAAAAGTCAGAACACACAAGCATGGCGAGGCGTCGTTCCACTTTTATGGCCCTCACCTCTGGAACAGGCTGCCAGGGGACCTCAGGGCAGTCGAGAACGTTCATGTTTTTAAGAGCAGGCTCAAGACTCACCCTTTTGCCTAGAAAAATATTCATCACAGTTTGAAATGGGATATACACTTTTATATCTCTTTAATTTTAATGGTGATTTTTTTTTTTGTCTAAAATATATCTAATGAGTTGCTGGTTTCTGTATTAACAGTCTTTAACTGACTTTGATGCATCAGAGATGGAAGCATAAATGGAGATATCAGTAAAGAAAAATGTGATTGTGAAGATGAGAAATTATTTATTTATTTTTCAGTTAAACCACATAAGAACTGACTGCAATAAACTGCTGAAGCATATGGAACACAGGATCACCAAAGTAACAAGATATGTTGTTTTCTTGTTTTGTGTTCTCCAAAATAATAAGAGCTGAATCAAGACATTTAAAGAAAAGTACTTGAACACCATAACCTTTATAAAGTTGATATTTACTGCAGAACTGTTCATTTGCACTTGTTTTATGAAATAATCGTTTGTAATCATTTCATTAAGTAGAGATTACAATCTTTTTTTTAACACAAGAATTGAAGAATTATTTAGAATGTCAGCCTAAATAAACAACTGTTGAAGAGTAACTAATAAAGTGTTATTAAACTAATACAGGTAACACTGCGTTGCATTCATGTCCATATTCCTGTTTTCAGATGAGTTGCTGAACGGTGATCAGGTTTGGTGGAACTTCCCAGTTCTGTCAGTAATGGAGTGATACATAAGTTGGTAAGTGGAGTGCTGGAGGTGGCTGGGTGGTGATGGGGAGGCTGTCAAAACAAAATCAAAATGATCAGAAATGACTTAATTTCATACCAAAGCTAATGCAAGCATTGCAATCTTTTTTTTTATTATTCCCTGAACATGCCAAGACTATGTATGATTAAAATAACATATGTACAAGGCACAAAAAAAATCCCAGTATTTGGGAGCTCCATGAGAGATACACCACACCTTGTTTGGAAAAGCTCCTCTCCTTTTTGGACCAGACCGAAGGCGTCATGTGATGGTCGACACAGCACTCCTGGTTTGAATTCCTTCAGTGTCAATAGGGTACAGTGCTCTCCTTCCAGACTGTCATCATTTTTGCTTTATTGAACTAGAGCATCCATCACAGATGTTTGATGATATTTGATGATTTTGTTTGTTTCCTGTAAGATGGTAAAGAATATGTCCATGGTCAAGCATGTCTTTTGGATTGATAAAATTATAGATGTTGCCATCACAATTCCTTTTTGCACTGGTTTCCAGCTACCTGTTTGACCAATCTTAAGTCCACATAAGAGTGTTATCATGTCTTGGAGGAATGTGATGACTTTGCTGTACTCTTCCATCTTATGCCTAAGTGCCATCACAGGGTGGCGTGTAAAGCCCTGACTGAAAATATTTGACAATGCAGATTAAACTTATTGTACACAGCTTTCTGTTATTATGACCTCTGGCGATGGTGAGGTTTTTCCTGCTTACTTGAGCCAACCATTTCCTTCTTCTTTCTGTCTTTAGGGAAGCCGTACGTTCTGATCCCTTTCTTGGACCGATTGCTGCATCCAAATGCAGCACAGCCATTCATGGTAATGCAATAAACATAAAAAGGTATTATTTAAATATACATTTTATACATATGAAATGTTGTACAAAACCAAATATAATTATATGTATAATTACACTTTTAACTTTTCTCTTGTTCCACCCTAAATATCTTGATTTGTAATTTGAATTTTTCACCCACTAAGTCCTTCAAAGCAAAACATTTTACTAATGAACTGTTTCTTTATTGTTTTCAGGAAGGTCACCAGTGGTTGATATCAAAGGGAGCTGCTGTTAATGTTACCAAGGATGAACCTTCATTAGGACTTCAGCACATTTCACATTGCCCAAATTTGATCCATGCAGTGAATTTGTTTAGATTTAATGACAGTGAGAATGATAGTAAAAATACTTCATTAAAGCTTGTTTTACATTTTGCGTAATATTTAATAAAAAGTTTGCGTATTGTTTTTTCCTCAATTAACACACTTATTTTTTACATATACTGGTTTTAACATTATCAATGAATTACTATTTTACTGTAGTCAGGCTAGAACCACAATCAAATGGGTTATAGATGCATGAGTTCATAAGAAAATAATTATAGAATCATGTCTTCTACCAAAAAAATTTATAACTTAGATCAGCCTTACATTCAGCTAATTTTCTATCCAACAGCAGGCAGAGAGAACACAGACTGAGTGTCATCTGCTAGACATATAGGGTGTTTTAGGGGTAAATCCTGGGAACAGTAATATCCCATGCTTTGTTGAAAGATGGAGATCTAAAGGTAAGCTGGAGCAGAGGTCTTAATCACTGGCATGTTTTTAGTGTATAGGACAAGCTATGGCAGTACAATGCTAGCATTCAGAGAACAGGCTATAAATTGGGTATTATTACTCCAATTTAGGGTTTATTGTGGCACATAAAGTTATTAAACATGCTTAAATTGAGCAGTGTAGTGCATTAATTTATCAATAAATATGATCGGTGATCTACATGTTTTCTATAATGTGTTAGCACTCTCGTCTCCCTCTAAATGTAGAACAGTGATGAATGTCTGTTCCTCTAGAAATGCTTTGATAAAATAAAAATGCATAGGCTATTCAGTAAAAAGTAATCAGTACACATTAGTCATTAATGATCAGAAGCTGCTCAGACTGACTGACAGTGCTGGGATGTTTGGTACTACTGAGGACTCCATGGACCGCGTGTCGGCTAGTTCAAAGTCTGTCGTAACTATCTCTATGATGCTGCACTGGCAGAGCTGTTATGTGCACATGCGCAGTGAAGTTTAACTGCGACACATGGCGATAAGTAGTGACCGTTAGTTACAGTCTATGGTAACGACATGCATCAGTCTCAAGCGGTAAGTACCACATTTCGCCATGTGTCGCGGTTGAACTTCACGGCGCATGCGCACATAACAGCTCTGCTAGTGAGGAGAAAATGTAAGCAGCCATACGATTGGCTGAAAATGAACACATTGGTTAGCTGACGAATCTGTCAATCAGAATCGTAAATTTGATTGATAGATTCATTAGCCAATGGTGTCGTTTGTTGACCTGCAACGTTATAACAGTCTCAAAATTAACCACACAAAATTCTCTCACAAATACAGAGATTCGCAAATGAGAAGTGGTTCGTAAATGCACATTTAGCGATTTGTATGATCTGTGAGTTTCTATTTGAAGCTTCCCTCAAAGTTGTATTTGTGAATCAGATTGTGTGCATTTGTGAAACGGATGGGGTGCATTTGTGAAACGGATGGTGTGCATTTGTGAAACGGATGGTGTGCATTTGTGAAACGGATGGTGTGCATTTGTGAAGTTATATTACAAGTGTTTCTTCGAAATTATATTTGTGAACCAGAGCGTGTGCTTTTGTGAATGAGCATTTGAATTTGTGAAAAACCCTGCATGAGTTTATTCTTAATGAGACTGATCTGACCCCATAGTCTTGGCCTTGCCTCCCTTGGGCGCCCGGTGTCAGTGCCTCGGCTGCTGCTGTTAATCTACGCTGCCAGTGCAGATGGCTCCACTGATGGCGTTTCCTTGTATGGTTCATCTGCACTCAGCCCAATGTCCTTTTTTACTGTTGCTTTTAACTGTGTGTGTGCATGGGAGTTGGGTTAGGGGAAGGGGGGTATAACTTTGACCATGCTTTTAAATCTGTGGGGGAGGGAAGGGAAGATGGTTTCATGTGGAGTCATTTTATTCTGTAAAGCACTTTGTGATGCAACTTTTTGTATGAAAGGCGCTTTATAAATAAAGATTTGATTTAACATTAAAGTTGTTACATCTTAAAATTTATGTCAAAAGCAAATGTTACTCTCTTTTTTTACAACAAATTTTATGTTTTGTTATGTTGCAGATTCGTGTTACTTTCACAATGAAATAAAGTAATTTCAAAATATATTTAGGGGGTTTTTCCAAGGAGAAGAAAAATGCATGTTTATTAAGTTAAGTTATATTGCCATTTCAGATTATTAAAAAGCTACCAATAACCATACTATGCATAGCTGCTATTGAAATTATATTTTTGGTAGGGCTCTTAAACTACTGTAGTTCTGTTACATGGTTGCTTTAAGAATTAGAGTAGAACGGTAATAAATTTACAGTACAATTGTAATATAATTACAGCCAAATTGTACAGCAAAGCTAAAAACAAATTGCAGTGAAAGTAAGAAAATTACAGTAAGATTGTAATAAAAGTACAGCAAAACTGTAACAGAATAGCAGTAAAACTGACATTAAATTACAGTAAGGTCACTTTAAAAATTCCAGTAACTGGCTGGCAACCCTGCTGCCAGTAATTAACTGTAATTTCTACAGTCATTTCTTTACAGTGTTGGGCCATGACTAAATGAGAAGTGTCATCTGAATCTTTGAAGTATCACAAGTCATAGTGAGTAGAAAAACGGTAATGGAAAGTGGGAACCGGACATGTCACTGAAAACTATTCTTGCTGTCCTAAACTTGATGGACAAGCTGACGGAAAAGTCAAACAGGCCGATTCTAGGCATTAGGGCAACTTTTAAAAGATGGTTTTGGGAGATGTCAAATGTTGGGCCATAATATGCCATGCTCCAGACAAATGAGATTTTAAACCATTATTTCATCCTCATAAAGATTACTATCATGTTTGAATAAGTAACCTTGTCAGTCAGTGAAGCCAGAACTGAGCAAAGGTTTGGAAGGGATGAGCTCAAACACCCACAAATCAATCAAGCATAAACAACGTGACAAGATGAACTTGCATCTGATAACAATTCCAAAAGAATATTGCAACATAAAAAGAGATAATGAAAGCCAAGGAGCCCAGCCAGTAATAGCATCAAGCTAATAAAAGAGATAAGCAATCAAATGGAAAGCTGAGTTGCCATAAAGGGACCAATATCAGTTCTCATTCTCTCTGATGGCACATGAGGAAGGAAGTGGGGTTGGAGCACCCAGACAAAAAGGCAAAATATTACCAAACTTTGCAATAAAAATTACTCAAAACTCAATAATTTTATGAAAACAATGTATCGGCTGTTGCGTGGTGTGTGAAGTGGAAGGTTTAGTACTTAGGTATATCTTTTTTTGGTATTTTACTCTAGTCTACTATTACAGTATGAGTACACCTTAACGGCACACTCGGAGTGTAAACCACAGAGGAAGCAAACTGTCCAAACAAGAAGGGTCGGGGAAAGGCTGAGAGCTGACAGGGGGGAGAAAATTGGCAGAAAGGTACAGAACGGTAGCTGTGCAGCTGGAATCTGCGTCATCCTCCTCACTCCATCAACTCCAATACAGCCGCTCAGATGATGCATGAAAATCCATTTGCGGTACGAGCAGGAGGGAAGACTTTAGAAAAGATGGGAATAGATACAAAGGATGGATAAATGGATCTCTAGTAGCAGATATGTGTGACCACAGCCAATGGTATCACTGAGCGAAGTCATATTATTAAATGTAGGCTGTTCATGTCAGGGTTCTAGCTGGTTGATCAATACCAGGCAGGTGTCAGGTCTCGACTGTTGATGACAGTTTGTAACATATGCTTGTGGGCTGAAGGAATAAAAATAGGGCTTTAGGCTTTTAGCTCAAATGCTCATCTTTAGTGTGATTTTTAACCTTCATTTTGACAACCCATCTACCTGAGGTTTACTTTTTGTCCAGCCAAGGGAGTGCGCATCTGTGTTTTTCAAGTTTTGTTCCTGAACAACCAGCTTTTGTTTGAAACGAGAAACAATGCACTATGATGTACAGAGCAGAATCATGTAAAAAATTAATGTAATGCATTATTAGAGCATATATTACACATTTTTGAACATGTGTGACAGTTGCACAATATACCAAATTGTAATGTAATGTTTGCAATATTGCAAATAAAACTGCTTGGATGCACATTGGAAGAATATATTTTAGGGCAATGCATTAACACCCTGGATGGCAGTCATTTAATTGTTATTTGAATGGTTCCTAATAAACCTTGATGCCTTTTCATGAAATACATTTTTGGTGGGTGAGATGCTAAAGCTCCTTGAACCAAGTAGAGAAACTGTAATATAATAAGTAATAAAAAATATGGGGTGATCGTTATGTATATTACCATTACAATATTCAGCAATACTATTGCAATTTGTTTTTCCATCATTGTACAGCCCTAATAAGCACCATAGATGGCGATTCAATTGTCAGGGTTGAATTTAAGTCAAAAATACTTTATAGATGACTTAGACTAGAGGTCTAAAGACCCAAGACCTGACTCAGACTTGAGGTTTGTGACTCAAGTCAGGCCCAGCGAAAGGGACTGAAGTTTGCCAATGAATAAGCCAGAGACCGCAGCTATGTCAGGGATAAACATATTTCCCTGTGAAAACGTGTGCTTGATTTATTAGCCAGGGACATTTCCAGTCCATGGGCTTTCAGAGGTTCATATTATTCTGTTCTTGTTAGCTCTGGCCCTATTATAGCGACCCCATGAATGTCTCTAAGACCAAACTCTGTAATAAATGATTTTCAGTCATTTGAGAACAAAATAAACTTATCATTACAGAGACTGTTAGACCTGTCTAGAGGTATAGAACCTATATTTCCCACTAAAAATCATCATGAAAATGAAATTTAAAAAATCATAAATATTATCTGTTAGGGAGGTCTAAGAATTGAAATGCATTCATATAATTTGCAGGGGAATATTTGGGATTAAACAGGTAATCAAACATACCTATTTAAAATGACAATAAATTACTCAAATTTACAAATTAAAACAAAAACACACAGCAGTCATAAAGACATTTCTGACTTTTTAATAAAAGCACTTACTGCTCATTTGACATGTTCTATATTCACTGACTACACAGATACTTGATCTTTACTTTGTAACTTTGTATTTATAGCATACCATAATTTTTTGCTTACTGTTTAGAACTGTCTTGGCGATTGTGGGTTGGTGGGTATTTTCGGGGCCATTTCAGTATTTGGGTATGTACTCGGAAGTAGCTTGGTGGAACCCTGATTGATTGTAATTCAGAGGGAAATGAGTAGACATCACCAAACAACCGGCTTTGTAAAATAAGCAAAGTTGCTGGCGAACCAGCAAACAGCTAACAGAAACATGGAAAACATCTCTTCTTCCATGTCGATCTCCTGTTCTTCTCTACTGTGTGCCCCTTTTTGCGCTGATAAGTGACTTATTGCCAAAGCGGTTGTTATATGCAGATGTCTTAGCTAATTCCTTAAAGGGTAAATTTTGCATGGAGACACGGCGGTTGAGAAGAGCGGGCCAAAAGATTTACCCTGATAGAGGAAAGTCTGGTAAATTACCCTTAAAGTTCCGATAGTGGAAATGCGCCTAAAAGTTCAGTCCATTTCATAATCATGATCTTGGGTACCTTTTTACAAACACTAGAAACAAGAAAAAACATTTAAACCCTGTTTAATGTGTTCTATAAAATAGGAATTGAAATTTCAAGCTCAGAATTAACAAGAATTAAATCTGTCACAATTATGTTTTTTCAAAATGAAAGCATTTTTTAAAATCATTCAGGAATTTCACAATAACAGGTGTTAGCCTATTAATACAGGTTTTTTTTTAGATACATGCATATTTATTTTCTAATAAGGCACCAATACATCTTATTCAATAATAAATTAATTAGTTAATTAATCAATCAATTATTAGTATTAATTATTTACAGCAGTCTTGCACAGAATAAGAGATAATTAATTTGAGACATTAAAGACTTTATACTTAACTATGGTTCAGAAAAAAAATACTTATGAAGCACGTATCCACCAATCGACCAGCGGCGCTAAGTTCTACTCCTCTCCCGTGTCAGAGAGCTCACAAGTGGCTCCCCTCGCCCAGCAGCCCCGAATCTCCTCTCTCCGCTCGAAAAGCAGCGGCAGCACGAACACAGCATCTCATAAGAGACATTCTTTTGGAAAAGTACTGACAGTTGGAATTAACAACATGGGGATGAGTGGCCCTGGTGGAGGTCTCCGCTTTCTGAGTGCTTTTCTAATTTTAATTGAAGTGTATTTTTACATCCTTTTTTTTTTTCAAACTCTGCCTAAAAATTGGCAGTAGTGCACCAACACAGCATCAACACAATAAGACAGTAACATGCCTGGTTAGAAAATAAACACACTTTAGCCAACCAGAAAAGTAATTGGTTGCTATTTTCATCTTCCTCTTCCTCATTAAAGCTACTGAAGTCATTGTCTTCAGTGTCTTTATATCCTCTTAAAACTTTTGTCGTCATTTTACATTAACTCAGTTCTTTCCGCTACCTCATCCAACGTCTCACTATTGATTCCTTGATGTCAAGCTTAGCTTAAGTGCAGTAGCTCTATTTCTTTCTTTGACGGCCAGCTCGTTTGCTTTTAATTTAAAAGCTGCATTTCTTTGTGTTTTCCATGATGAGGGTGTGTCCATGAAAACTACCTGTAGTGTCTTCTTTGGTGCATAATCTTTCCCTAAGTCTGTCTCACTTTTACACTTCCTTCTATAGTGCCCCCCAGAGGCCGTTAGCAGTGAAAAGAATCTATAAATTTGCAGCAGCATCATTGTATAAGATGCAGAGTCCAAAGCGATTGAAAAAAGTCAGAAAATTACATTATATTGTCTGTTTGTGGTCAATTTAGATTCTTAATATAGTGTATACAAAAATGGAAAGAACATTTTTATAGTTGAAAAAGATTGAAGACTTGAGAAAACGCAATTACAAAACAAAAGAGGAAAAGAAAGGGAAAAATAATAGAGAAAAATGCAAGAATCTTACAGAATTTCTTTTGTAGCTATTCTACAGTTTTTAGTGACTATGTACAGCATGATCACCTCTAGTTCAAAATCTAACATACTTGGACCTATCAAACCTGAACTGGATAAAGCTAAACTGAACAGAGATTTTTGTAAGCACATTTTGTGACCTACGAAGCCATGAAAGCCTTTACTCTGTTTGTGATAGAAAAAGTGAGTATATTTATTGGGTTTTTTTGGCACCCAAACCAATTTAGTCATCCTAGTGAGGGCATTAGCCAAACATGAATTGAATTGTTCAACATTGACGACAGATTTGTGAAAAAAAATAGAAAAATGGGTACTTCAAATTCCTAAAATATTGCTAGAACATCTCATCCTGGTGAACCTGGTACCATGCATTGTCTCAACTCATGAGCTGGAAGAATCCTTAAACTTCTGTCACCCTGCTCACATATGATGCCACAAATTATGTCTTCTGGTCCTGATCTAGATGTGTATGCTCCTTGGAAACTATTTACAAATGTGTTACTGGCATGTGTACCAAATGATGTCTAAATCTGACTACTCTTTTTTTATTTCTTAACTTGCTGCATAAATGTATAGTTGTGATGGTCTAAGCCTTCATTTGTGATATTTATAGAGCTTGCCTTTATATTCTGAGGACAGTAGTTTCTCTTAGAAATCTAAAAGCTTCTGAACAAAAGACAGTGTGAAGTGTTGACTTGCAAAAAGCGTATCAAATTTTCATGCTGATGAAGTGCCGTAGTTGGTGGATGTTGGCTGTTTACGGCTCCCCTTCCTAAAGTGCACTTAAAACTTAATTTTAATAAATGTATCAAAAGCCATGTTCATTTGGAGGTATTATTTACATGAGAACAAAAGCAAAGAGAATGTGATAAAGGACCTTTCTCTTATCTTTCTTATACATCCTACATCTACTCTTTGACAAAGTGTTTTTTATTTTACAGTGAAGCATCTCTCCTAATTATTTGACTGTAAACATATTAGTGACAAGAACTCAACTATTATTAATATTATTGATCGCTCTTGCAAGAAATGTCCCTTCATAATCTTAAACTTTCATTTCAGTGATGGACCATATCTTCTTATCATCCCCTGCTGTTTGCTTGTTTAAAGAACATATGAACATCTTCAAAACAGTTGTTAATGTAAAAAGCACAATACACGTGTTTGATCATGCAAATTAATATTTGACATGCTAAAAGAAGTCCAAAACTTGAGTACATCATCATTTGTTTCTTAAAAGTGAAAATCTTTTCTAAATACAGCATGTCATTTCATAGAGGGCCTAACACAATTTAGTTATCTGTAACATTTTTTATGGTTCAGCACATTGCAAAAAAAAAAAAAAAAAAAAAAAACAGTGCTGTGCATTTGTCAAAACATTGCAGAACCATATTTAAGTCTTTTGGGGATCGGTATTTTGCAAATCTATAGACATAGGCAGGGAGTGAGGATGTGAAAATATTAGGTCATAAGGGCCAGAGCTGAGGATCTCTCCAACTCCCCAGATGTTATTATGGACTTCTTGGCAGTTTCTGAATAATGCTTTCTTTGCCCAGCCTGCCAGTTCGAATAGACCACCATGTCTTGGAAGGTCTGAGGTCGTTCCACACTCTTTATATTTGTAGATGATGGATTGACCAATCCTCTGTAAGATATTTAAAGCCTGGGGCATTGTTTTAAAACCAAATCCTGCTTTAAAGTTGTCATAACAATAACTGCTGTGTTCCTTGGTTGTCATAATGCTGTTTGTCCCTTTAATGTTCTCTGACAAACCTTTAATCTCAATGAAAATGCAGCTGTTCTCTGAAAGTATCAAAGTACACAAAAGTGAGCTCTAGCTAGGTGAAAGGCAACTTACCAAACTGGAAAGTCCTGAGTAAAATGCTGATAAATCCAAATACACACAACACATTTAAGATTTTTGAAGATATGACAAAACCTGTACCAAACCTTTTTTAAGTGGGATACATACATACTCTGGCCAACGGTCACTATCCGAATATTTCAGAAAATGTGAAAGTGCAAGCACACTGGTGTTTGTTTATCAAAGCTGGGCCAGAGTGGGATCCTTCTTCTGTGTGTCAAAGTCAATTTATCTTGCTGAACAAGGTGGCAGAAGCTGACCGGGATTAAAGAACTGGGTCTCCGGTGGACTCTCACCTTCAGCACTCTCTCAAAGAGGAATGAGAGTGCTCCATCATCCCACGCAGTCTGTGACACAGGCTGGCCAACCGGGTGGAAAGAGCAATAGGGTGTCGTGCTCTCTACGAGCACCTTCCTTTCTTGGTGAGACAAGGCCTGCTTTGATTTCGACTCACATCAGCTCCGCTCGGGGAGAATCTCTGTGACTGTTCATGATCAAGGCCATTACTGTTGCTTTCAACAAACAAGCATTAAAACTATTTGTTTTTGTTTTCCTCAAAAGAAAAAAAAATTGTTTTTGAAAACCAAGCTGGTCACTAGACTGGCTTCAGATTTAGCTTTACTATTTTTTTTTTAAAAGGTTGGTGTGGTTTGACTTTTTCCCCTTCAACTTGTTTTCTAACAAGAAAATACTTTCAGTTGTTTGCGACACATTCATTCTAATTAAGGACTGTGGGCATCGCGAGATGACAACATGCATTTTAATTTAATCTAATTACCTGAAAAGCAGGACTCTATCCATAACTGTCACTTTTTAATCATGGGGTCCTATTAAAAGAGTTTTAAAAATATATAAAAACAACATAAATAAATAAGTGAAACTGGAATATCATCACGGTAAAACAACAATGTATTTTGGTTGAATTAGTTTTACATTTACTGCATTAAAAATCATACAATCAGGAGTTATTGTCAGTAACATGAACACTTGCACTTTAAGATGAAAAAAATTGTGAGTGTAATACACGTCCTTTCACATCTGGCCCCAAACAGTCATGCTGAAAATCTAAGGCAAATTTTCATTTTACGGCCTGTCAGCTCCCTGATACAGAGCAAATGAATACGGCAGAAAACAAATCTATCAAATCCTAAATCAAAACAACTGTGGTCTCCCTTGCTCTCCTTCTGTAACTTAAGGACATCGTCATAGCACAATAGACAAGCAGGGGAGCATTGAAGGGAATAGCTTGAAGAACAACAAACAAAAGTGAAAAAGGCAACTTTTCAAACAAAGAACTTTGATGTATTTGATCAATGATTCCAGGACACATATTTAGACATTTTTGTAAAGTGAGGATCAGCCTTCAAAAAAAAGTCTAATAAAGGATTATTATTTTTGTTATCAGGCATGGGCCAGTCTGTCATTATAAGGAGATAAAACTCAAAAACATTTTTAAAGTATATTCCACCTAGGAGCGCATCCAAATTACGAGATATCATTGGGTTAAGGGGAATGGCGTGAGATTTTAGCAATATTTTTAGGCAAAACTAAGAGTGTACGTAAATAGAGTAGGTTTTACAAACTATATCTTAGTTTTAAAGAATCTTAAATAAGTGTACAATACTTAGTACAGTTTTAACAAGTCCTTATTTTAAAGCTCCAGTAAGTTTCTATAATACTGCCTAATACTAATTCTAAGATGTTGAAATTGCTCTTACTTGTGTTCTCAAATATATAATAACAGTTTAATTATCATTAAAGTCTTTTAAAGAACCTCAGATCAGTCTAGAATTACACAGTTCAGGATTGATCACTATAAGGTTTTTAGATTTTGAAATAGTGAAGTTTGAATGTAGTCATACCTGCCAAACTACTTTTAACGCTTTTGTGACAAGGGACGTCAAACAACTCAAAACAAGAGGTACTGTTATATATTCAAGAGTCTAAAACTTACATTATTGAGCAATGTAACATGATGACAGCAACCAAATGGGAATAATGTTAAAATTAACTACATGAAAATACAAAAGAACATCCTGAGTATGGCTACTAAAGTTGATTAATTCAGTTCGATTTATGGATGCAGGTTCATCTAAGTCACTCACTAAAGTGATCCGGTTTACTGGAGTTGGTGTTTTACCCGAGCTCTACTCGGAAGGAACGAATAATAAAACAAAGGAAAAGACAGAATATAGAATCGAGAGAGACAAGTAATCCAGAGCAAGTCACATCTCCCAACTTCATGAGTTTGCTAGCTTGCCTTGTGTATGTACAGTAGCAGCAGCCAGCATTACCACTAATAGAATCCGAGTTAATGAAGACCTTGGACTGAAAGAAAAAGTTGAATAATTAACTAATTAAAACTCTGGAACTGAGCTCTAGTGGTTAATACAGTGGTAGCCCAATGTTTCTACCAAAACCTTTATCTTTTTCTCTCTGTAATTAACTATTATGACCTACAATTAGAAGTTAGGTTTTTTTAGCAGGAGAAGAAACACATGTGTGACTGTATCTATATAGTTGAGCGTTAATTCTTCTCCACAGTCTCAGCTCAACACAATACCTTTGTCCTCGTGTTCAGTCCTATAGGAGGCTTGTGGCAACCTGCAAAGTAAGTTTCTATAGTTTTATATTTACAATGGCTCTCTTCTTGCCCATTTTCCTCCAGATTTATGGGATGCACAATTAATAGACATGTCACCAGACTCTCCCACCTGAGTTGTGGATCTCTGCAGCTCCTTCGCTGCAAGTATTGGTTTCTTGGCTGCTTCTCTGTTTAATGCTCTCCTTTCCCAGCTGGTTAACTTTGGTGGCCAGCCGTTTCTTAACAGGTTTACAGATTTAGAAATAATGTAAACACAATGTATCATTTTATTTTCCCTAAAATACATAGCACTACTTTGTGTTGGACTTTCACATTGAAGCCCTTTAAAATACATAGAATGTTGTGGCTGCAATGTTCCAAAATATGAAAAAGTCTTGATGCACTCAAAACTTAGAAACAGTAGGAGCAAATCCAAGCTAAATATATTGTGGACGTTGAAACCCCTTCCTAGTGCTCAGTGGATTCCCTCCAGGTGTCAAACTGAGCCGAATGACAGCTTAAAGCAACGGGTGAGGGAGGGGGGAGGTGCTAAGCTGGGGGAAAAAAAATAATAATATTCCAGTTTCTCTCACTTCATATTAAAAGCAGTCAAAATCCTAGAGATATGGTCAAACTAGTTGTAAATTATACTGCATCTCAGGAAATAAAGAAACATCAGTCCTGAGTGTTGCTAACGTCTCTGTTGGGTTTTTAGCTTGGTAGGCACTTTTCTAATGGGCTCCCACTTTAGAGTTCCTCTAAAATGATAAAGAAGGCAAATGTTTATTTTCTCCAAAAGACTGACAAAACAAAGAGTCTTTAAGATGCTTTGGTGCGTGAAGATGGCAAATTAAAATCCAGGTTAGAAGAGCGACGAGTCCATTCATGTATATCACAGGGCAGCATCAGTACAGTTCAATGCTCCTCAGGAGGCTGAAAATGTCAATTTCATGCCATATAGACTTTGATTAAAGGGCCTAATAGATACCTGTCTGGAAACATGACAGGTTAATCAGTTTCTTTTCATCAAGTTTTTGTCTATTTCTGCTCCAGTGTTCCTCGCCTTCGACATGAATGGTAAAGAAAGGAATGGAGAGGACTCACAAAATAAGACATTAGACCTTTAATTAGAAGCACACCTATTGAGGAACCGTGTCTACCTCAGTGATTCCTCTAAATGCGCCCTGTACGGCGAGGTTCTGGAAAACACATTAGGCTTGTTTTTGGTCCTCCAAGCATGAGAACAGAACTGGACCTTTAATTTGAAATGATATGGGTTTATTTAATGTCGGGAGAAGAGCTCAGCTGTGCTAGATATTAAAGCCAACATATGTGTAGGCTGTCCATGTATATGAAAAATGTACTTTTTTATAATATGACTTGTAGATGGACATTTTTATTGCCAGCACTGATGAGGAGCTACTAAAATTAGATTCTCTTCATCTGAGTTTTATTTCACCAGCTTGTCACTTTACTTAAAATGATGAGTTTGGAGAAATTAATGCGCTGCTGGGTTACTTTCAGAAGGCTGGGAATACTGTGAGGGGAAGAAATGCAATCAGTCATCAATGGACATAAATTTCGTTGCAGAGCCAAGAGAAAATGCAGGATTTATGCTGACGTGGTGAAATAGTTCGACAGAGGGTGCTGGCTGGTTTTACAGTTAGTTTTTGCTAAATGAGTTTCTCCATTAGGGAAATCTTCAGTGCTGGTGAAAATCTCGCCAGAGGATTGTGTGTATTCAAAGTGCATTACAAAACAATTCATGCATTTCAAACTTGACATTTTGTCACATTACAACCGCAAACTTAAATGTATCCTACTGGGATTTATGTGATAGACTCAACACAAACAAGGAAGCATTCTGGGTGGATCTATCACATTAAATCCAAATAAAATCATTCCTCTTGAACTGTTTTTAAACATGCAAAGGTAAGAACCATTTGTAGCAAAGTTTCAACTTACTAGCTGTTGGCTTGAAAAGTTGCTTCAATATTTCCACATAATTTTCTTTCCTCATGATGTCATCTATTCTGTGAAGAGCACCAGAGCCTCTTGTAGTAAAAACCCCAAACCACATGATGCTCTAAAACATGTGGGAATGTCATCCTTTGCTATTTAAATGGGATAGCTTCATATTTAACTTTCACAGATTGGGAGGATGACAGAAAGAAAGGCCCTCTGATTAATTATACAAGCATATGTATTTGGTTTCTCACCTGCAATGCTACAAAGGAGAAAGAGCCAAGTGTATTTAAATACCTGGTTTTTAATATTTCTAGCAGAAATTCACAAAACAGAACAAGTACATTTGAGGAAAGGTATTTCTACATCAACACTGAAACAATTTATTTGAAATAACTAAAACTTATTTTGTTGCCGGAACACGTTACCGAGAAAGCTGAGCAATAAATCACACATTAAAATAAGAAATGGTTTCATAGGAATTATCTTTTTAATAAGCATGCGAACTAAATTACCTGTCAACTTCAAGATAATGAACAATTCTACTACATATGGGGTTCAGACATTGTCTTCAAAGGTGGCTGCAAATTGGATTTTATTTTAGCCTTATCTGTTGCGCCAAAATGGCAAGACCTTTGTGTTTGGGTATTTAGATTGACGAAAATGAGAAATATAAAAGGTCTGTGTCTTCATTTGTGGTCAGTGTTAAGGACAGTCAAATCCAGACCTAAATCTAATCAAGTATCTGGTAAAACTTGAAAACAGATGTCTACAGAAGCTCTCCATCATCATCTGAATGAGACAGATATTTTGCAGGGGAAAATGTTTCAATCTGTAGATGTGAAAAGCTACTAGAGACATACCCCCAAAAACCTGCAGCTGTAACAGGTGGTTTTTCAGTATTTGGATTTAAATTCATCAAAAGAATTTGAAAACCCATGTGGCCTTTTCCATTGATTTCAAAATGATGCATGCATGAATACATTTGTAAGGCACCGTTTATCTTTCTTGCTGTTGTTTCACCTTTGTACCTTCAAATATATTAAGCATTTTGTGTTGAGTTTTAATGTAATTCCACAACTTTAGAAAATACACCGCACATTTATTGTATTTGAAACCAAATGAATGTCCTCTCAGTTGCATGGATCAGTGCTGGCTGACATAACAGCAAACAATGGCTGTGCTTTATGTCTTTTTGATACCGATTTTGTACACCGTCTCATCACCCTAACTCTTCTGCAAGTCCCCAGCATATCACTCCCCCTATACCATGCAAACACACACTTTAATCATTTAGATTTCCATTATCACTGCTTCCTCTTCTCATTATTCAAACTACTTCTCCTCACTAGTGAGCCGTGAACAAAAATTAATTCACTGCCTTGTCTTTACCAGAAGATTCCCATCTTACCTGGCTCCCACTCTTTTTTTCTCAAACCTAAGTATTTGACATTTTACTTTATTTTAAATCAGAATCCAGTGAAATTATTTGTTTAAAAGGACTAGACATGGCACATAATAAATGCTTCGAGGAATATAGGTGTCCTGTTTGGCAGGATTTAAGGAGGACCCAAATGCAGCAAAGTACAAAATAAGAATGATTTAATGACAACAAAACAAAGAACTTACAGAAACTCAGGAGGATCAAAAAGTGGAGGAACAGGAACCAGACGGGCAACAGGGAAGGCAGGAACCAGAGAGGGAAGAGTGACGACGAACCAGCAAGTTGTGACTGAGTGAGGACTGTAATTATACTGAGGGGAGCGTGAGGATGTGAACAGAAAGAGCTGAGGACTAATTAAGAGAAGCGTTGCAGCTGAGAGGGAGTGAGCAGGTGAAAATAATTAACAGCTGGGATGGAAGGCAGAATGGCTAGGGAAACTGGGAGGAAGACCAGGAGCAAAACATAAGGACTAGACGAATGATGATGCTAAAGAGGAATTAAATATAACAAAACTAACTGGGACTAATGAAGGATAAGTATTAATAGGAACTTGGGAAAATAAAGAGATTAACACAGACAAGGGCAACCAAACACAAGACCACCAGAGGGAGACAAATAATAACTTAAACATGATAACAGAACTTAAATAAGGAAAATAACTAACAAAACACAAACACCCAGGAACCGTGACAATAGGAAAGAAACATGAAAATAGACTTTGAGACTGTCTGTTTCATTTAAGCTATTTCTTTAAGTCAGAAAAGTGTGACTGGAAAGTTCCCTTCCACCACTGGTTATCAGTCATAGAAACCTGTGCCTAGTGGCTTTGAACACTGTGTGCGACCATGCTCAGCTTCTTCTTTACTCTTTTTGTCACTCCACACTCCCATTGCTGAATTCCCTCCTGCTTCAACGCATTCCACATCTAAGGGGGGAAACAAACAAGAAATGTCATTCCTGTATTATTTGCCCTACAACAAGCCTTGACACCTGCATAATGAGAAGTAAAAGTGTACATGCAGGCCCGCTCAGATGAGGGCTCTATTAAATAATCTGCAGCAGCGCTTGAAGGAGCTTGGAGTTTAGAGCATAACCGAAGATTCACAGAAAGAAAGCTTGCAAGCCAACATATAGTTCCTCATAAAAGTATTACCACACATTAATACTGCTTTGCACATTTGGAGACACACATTTTTGCCTGTTCTTTATGGAAAATATAGGTCCTCCTCAAATTTTCAGTTGGATTTAGATCTGGACATTTGAATGAGCCATTTTAACACATGGATGTTTGATCTAAGCCATTTCATTGTACATCTGGCCATATTCAAATTCAAATTCAAAAATACTTTTTTGATCCCAGAGGGAAATTAAGTGTTGGTATAGCTCATATAATTAATTCTTTAAGGAGTTGTTGTAGATGATGATGGCTGTGGGCAGGAAGGATTTCCTGTAGCGGTCTGTATTGCAGCGAAACTGAAGAAGCCTCCGACTGAAGACGCTCTGTTGTTGTATGACTGTCTCATGAAGAGGATGCTCAGGGTTGTCCATAGTTTTTTTGATTTTATGAAAAATTCTTCTTTGCATTATCATCTCCAGATGTTCCAGAGTTGTCCCAAGAACCGAACCAGCCTTCTTTATCAGGTTGTTTAGCCTTTTTAAATCCCTGGCTCTGATGCTGCTATATGTTCAGGGTGATTGTTCTGCTGTAAGATGAAAATCAGCCCCAGTCTCTAGTGCCCTGTATTTAGCTCGATTCATCTTGCCAGCAACTCTGACCAGTTTTCTGGTCCCCATTGATAAAAACATCCTGAGAGCATGAAGCTGCCAATTCCATGTTTCATAATGGCGATGTTGTGTCCTGGGTGATGTGCAGTCTTAGTTTTCCACTACAAATTGCATTTTAAATAAGGGCCAAAAAATTAAATTTAGCTTTCATTTAATCTTGTTCCACAAGTTTATTACCCCCCCCCACACACACACACACACACACTTGGTTTGAAGCAAGCATAACTTCTTTTGACTGTCTTTCAACAATATCTTTAATATTACCACTCTTTCATCAAGGTCAAATTTGTTTTCATTAACTTCTCCCACCTGAGCTGTGGACATCTGCTGCTCCTCCTGTTACCATAGTAAACCTAGTGAAGAATTTGAGCAACATTTATGAAATTATAGGCTATTCTATTGCAGATTAAACAAATGATTTTGTTACTCTAAGTCATCTAGTTTCCCCAACACAAAATAGGTCTTTTTAATACAGTACAGTTATGCTTAAAGTGACAGAGAAATTGTATTGGCTGCTGTAGCTTCCTGTCTGACTGCATTGTGTGACCTAAAAGTGTCGTACAAAAGTAGTGATAACATTGTTAAAAGCTCAAAGCTAAAACCTTATGAAGCCAGAGAACAACAGATTTTATTAGTTTTGTCAACACGTGATAAACTGAAGCTGTATTGAAATGTGTTAAGAGCAGAATTATTGATTAACTATATCAAAACAGGAAGTAAACAAGCTATACAGTAAAATCCAGCGAACCGCTCTGCAAAAATATATTGTCAAACAGAGCAACCGTGATTTTATTGAATGTCTCAATTCAGATGTATCTTTAGAAACCAGTAACTATCCTGCCAAGACTAAATATCTGATTTAGTCCAGAAAAATGTCAGGAATATATGGTACACTACTCACAATAAGTTAGGGATATTGTGAGAGACTCAGTGGATGTCATACATATGGTGGTTGTTTCACTTCAGAGATTTTTGGGAAAGGGAGGAAATTGTATTGGGGTGATAGACACCTCATTTTGTTTTCCACGTAATGGTCTCACTGTGTACTAGGGTTTCCAGACAAACCATTCGCAAACCGACTCCACCGCTTTGGCTTGAATGCCAGATGGCCGTTGCAGGTGACTCCACTGACACCAAGACACCGCCCTGAACGTTTGCAGTGGGCACAAGACCATGTGACCTGGACAATGCAGCAGTGGTCTACCGTCCTGTTCACTGACGAGTGTCAGGTCACCTTGCACAGAAATGATGGTCATCAGCGTTGCTGGAGAAGGCGAGGTGAGCGATACCCCAAGGTTAGCAAGGTCCCCAGGGTTAGCTTTGGTGGAGGAGGTGAAACAGTCTGGGCAGGCATCACCAGTCAGTGCAAAACTGATTTGGTTATTGTAGATGGCTCAGTCACTGCACGTTCTTACCTCAGAGACATCATAGAACCCATCATCATCCCCCAATTCCGCCAGCACACCGCTAACTTTCTGTTCTGTAAATAACAATATCCCTAACTTATTATAAGTAGTGTATTTGATGAATAAGCTGAGTGTGACCCAATCTCTGTAATGATGTGGCACATATTATACTAACAGGATGCAGTGTGTTATTTGACCACATTTTTAAGCTGGAGGGTCTAAAGTATGTACATTGCAATACTACTGACTAAACATTCCTAGCTGCTTTTAGAAGCTTTCCTTCTGTTTCAGAACAGCAGAAAAACATTGAACAGGTTTAAATGTGTACAAAAAATTAGTGAGTAAAGGACTGAGTTGTCTCAAATATTATTGAAACTGATCAGTGAGTATTTTTCAAAAAGGTGCTGCTACATGAGATAAAAACAGAGAAACACTGCCACAAATCAGATTTTCTGCGTTTAGCTACCACAGAAGACATGTAAATGCTAGTTATAGAGGAAAATCAAAGGTACTTAAAAGCTAGCACATTGCCAACAAAATTGCATGATTTCAGCCTTTTTGGATTGGGGCTAAACTAATTGATCCTTTTTGGATCAATTAGTTTGAATATCTTGACTTGGACTACTTTTAGTGGTTGCATGTCTCTAGAGAGAGCCAAAACCGAGAGAGTGATACCTTTTAAAATAGAAAGCAAAACAAAAATGATAAAACAGCACTGAGAGGAGAAGAAAAAACATTGATAGAAATGTAAATATTAAGGAAAACTGTGCCAGCATCATACCTTGTAAACATGTTTTAAAATTATTTTTCAGCTAGAAAAAAGTCACCTCTAAAAACAAAGATATTATATTTCTATTCTATTTCCAAGCATTCTACATAATTATTTTCTGAACCTTTTAATTGCTTAATTATTTTGGTTTATTCTATTTACTTTTATTCTATAACAGGTCAAAACTGTTGTTAAAACATGTTAAAAATTTAAAACATGATCTGTATGGTCCACTTTAATATAATCATAACATTAACACTGAAAATTGCATCCCACAATTTTCTCCTTTAGGGGTTTCATTCAACTGTTGCATCAAGATATGTCAGCACAGAAGCTGGAATGAGAAATCTCAGGCAACTCAGCATAGATGCTCTCCGGCTAACCCAAAAAAGAGGAAAATTAATTGGGAAACTCTGGTCCAGGGTGGTTTTGACTTTGATCAATGACTGGGGAAACTCATTACCAGCGTGGGCCAGTGAGTGAGGCGTACCCTAATTGTGTGCCAGTCTGTAATTCTGTGCAGTAATTGACAGCTGGATGAAACAGGTGTGCCCAGTGACACGGCGGCACAACGAGGAAGACAGAGGAGAAAGGGACAGAGAGAGATCACAAGTCGGGCAAGGAAACTGCAGTGATAATGGATTAAAAACAACAAAGAGAGATTTTCAATATACTTTGTGAAAGATTTCCAAGGCTCAGAGAGTTTAATTTGATACATCAAAAGATTGCAAAAGCGACAAAACTTAGTTGCATGAACCTTAAAGAATGCCTGTAGGGAAGAATTTTTTGTAGAAAAACATGGTAGAGTGACATGATATGAATGATTAGACAGCACTATGAAAAGGTAATGATTAACCATTTAAAATGCTAAAGTTAGCAGCTGCTCTAAAGTTTCCTATTGGTGCCAAACTAAAGGACTATATTACGTCTATATGAGCACTAAACAAGCTTTCATCACTTTTAAATCATTTGTATAGCAGCATTTTGGGCTTTAAATGGGAAAAGAATTGTACTAATGATGCTAGCTATTTTAGTTTTTTAAGTAAAAAAAAAAAAAGGCTGAACTGAATCAAATTTGATCAACTTGTCCCCCACCAGTTTTAAATTATTTTGATAGGATCATTCTGCAACTAGCAAACCATTAGCTGCATAATTACCATATGCTTCTAAGTTTCCTGTCGATGCTAAATGCTGCATTGGACTGGCGACCTGTTCAGGATGCACCCTGTCTCTTGCCCGACAATTGCTGGAGATAGGCATTATATCCCCACCCCCCCCCCCCCCCCCCCTCCTTGAAATTATACAGAAGGTGGAAGACATAGTACTGTACAAATGGTAGTCCAGGCTTGTTCAATCTCTTGCAGAGTTTTGGTTGTTTTTTTTTTTCCTTTATTTTCACTTATTTTAGTAGTAATAATTGCTATTATAAGAGGCTAAAGCCAGTTTTAGAAGACAACCTTAGTTATTTGGGTTGTTTTAACTTAATAGTAGATTGCTTTTTTTTGTCTTACTGCTATCTCAGCAGACCTCTGTTCCTAACGGTAATAATTAATGACTAAGCAGAAAGCTCTCAACATTTTTATCTTATGATAATATAGTCCTGAGGAGAACACCAGATTGACTAAAATCAGCACCAAAGAAAAATGTTATTAAAATTTGTACGCTATTACCTTTTTTTCGACTCTTCTGATACATACCAGTGGCGTACTTGTACGTCTCAAAGGAAGAATAAGTTTGAATGTGTACAACCTCAACCGACTGAAGAGCACCTACTTGTGGAGAAGGCGCAGTCGGCACAGTGGATCATGTTGTTGAGCTCGAAGCCATGAAGTGCTCCATGTCTGCTAAAGAGCTCCTTGCAAACAAAGCTGCTCTATTTGCTCGAAGTTATACACATGTAGAACGAGGCTTTTGTGGGCTTTTTATTTTATTATTTTTTTCTTTTTTCGCCATCTTCTGGTAAGCTTCTACAGACCAGGGGCAAAGAATGTTAAATTCAATCAAGCACACCATAATTCCTTGCAGTGTATGAGTGCGGCTGACTCACAGGATTCTAATGGCTGCTCATAATCAAGCACCATGATTAAGCACTTGGGGAAGTGGGCACATACTGAAAATCCGTTGGAGATGTCCTTTCCCTTAGAGCTAAGTACACTCATTACCTCGCAACAGCGGGTACGTGGGTGCTTCATTAGCTTTTATGCCGATTTGCCTGTATTCGCTTGTGGGTTTTTTTTCTTTCCATAGAGTAAAAAGGTGCCTGAAGAGCCCTTGACGGTAAAAGTTTGAAGTCTGTATGTGTACCAGGAAAAGTCGCAAATTGTAGGATTATCAAGTTTCATTGTCTAACTCCAAGCTTGTTTTTTTTTTCTTCTTCTTTTTTAAAAGACCCGAACATTTCATTTCAGCCCCAACTATTTTACATAATGCACTTTAGGATTACTGAGGATGAAATTAAACGTTTACACAAATGGGCACCCTGCAGCTCTAACAAAAACTTGAGTGCACTCATAAAATCTCCCTTCTGTAACCATTCCTCTGAACATTAAATGCAATATTTCATGAGTTGTGCAACAATCACAATCATTTCTGATCCTTTAGTACGTTTCTTTCTCCCTTTCAGTTAAGTACTATCTCAGTTTATTTAAAGAAATGGCTATTTTGATAGGTCTTGGTCAGCAGAATGAAAGCCAACCACCAGGATGTTTTGATGGAGGCCTGATTATGACGTCAACCCTGCCTGTAGAGACTTGAGGAAAGCTACAAGCCAGACGGTAAATGACATTCTCCACATGGTGAGCGGCATTAGACATCCAGACAGATGCTTCAGCCACACAAACTCATTAGTAAGAGCCATCAAGGTTCTGAACCAACTACAACTTTGACCAGAGCCATCTGTACTGTAGAAAAACACAATGCACTAATTTTAAGGGGATCATTAAGCTAACAGGACTGTAAATTTGGTCTTTAGGTATTCTTTTCCACTCTTTTTAATCAGTTGTAATTCATATTGCAGTGCCTCGTTAAAGTATTCATACACTTGAACAGCACATTTTGTTGCAAACTTCAATGCATTTCACTGGGACTTTACGTGATAAATAGAATATAATGGGAAAAAAAAGAACATTATTCATTATTAAAAAACATTATTCTCCTTGAGTGGGGAAAATCAGGTGACAGGCAAGTAAG
This sequence comes from Valencia hispanica, assembly GCA_963556495.2. Lineage (NCBI taxonomy): Eukaryota > Metazoa > Chordata > Actinopteri > Cyprinodontiformes > Valenciidae > Valencia > Valencia hispanica. Next base: position 30,677,393 of record OY747714.1, read on the forward strand.
TCAAAACATATATATATATATATATATATATATATATATATATATATATATATATATATATATATATATTTGATATAAATTATTTTAATAGAAATGAAAATCTGAAAAATGTCCCTTGAGTCAATACTACGATTTCTACTGAAGACTACTCGCTTCACACATTTAGAGAGTGATTTTTTCTTTGCATGATAGCTGAGGTTCATTCAGATTAGATGGAGAGTCTCTGCTAACATCAATTTTTAAGTCTCACCACAGATTCTTAATTGAATTTAGGTCTGGACATCCACTGGACTATTCTGACATATGAATATGCTTCAAAGTTAATCTTTCCATCGTAGCTCTAGCTGTATGTTTAATGTTGGTGTCCTGCTGGAACATGAACCACTGAGCAAGTCTCAAGTGTTTTGGAGCCTCATATGGGTTTCTTCTGGGATGCCCTGTATCTAGCTCCCAGCTTCTTTTTTTCTGATGGAAAAAAAGCTTTCCCTCAGCATGATGCTGCCACCACAATGCTTCCACCACACATAGACCAGAAAGTAACATTTTACTCTCATCTGACCAGAAACTCTTCTTGGGGCAAACTGCAAACAGGGCTTCCTTTTCTTTCTTTCAACAAAGACTTTCTTCTTGCCACTCCTAATAAAGGTCAGATTTGTGGAATACAATACTACTAGCTGTCCTATTGACAGTCTCTTGACCTGTGGCTCTGTGCAGCTCCACCAGGCCCTCTTAGCTGCTGTTTTGAGAAATGCTATCCTTGTCTGGCCTGTCAGTGTATGTAGAAGACTGTGCCTTGGTAGGTTTGCTGTTGTGCAATGCTCTTTCTATTTTCAGATGATGAATTGATCAGTCCTCTGTGAGATGTTGCTGTTTTAAGCTTTTCCACAATCGCTTGCACTGGATTTTAGTTAGGGATATCAGGGTAAAGGGACCTGACTACATATCATCCAGATTTCTGCTTGTAAAAACTGTTTTTAAAACTATCCATCACTTTTCCTTCCACCTCACAATTGTGTTTATCGCTTTAAATCCCAACAAAAATAGTTGAAGGTTGTGGTTTTAGTGTGACAAACTGTGAAAATCGTCAAGGGCTGTGAATACTTTAGCTAGGCACCACATAAATCTACTGCTACTGCTCTGAAAATATTTTTTCAGGCATCACATTTAGGTGTTTCCATGTTTGCATTTACAAGCACACACGAACACACGCTATCAAAAAACAGACTTGGGGTACGGTCAAAGATGGATGGCTACCAAGTATTTCCAGCATCCTACCACAGTTCATATATTACAGCAATTATAGGTAATAATTCCAGCAAATAGACTAATTAGCTTTTAGCACATCTTTTGTAAGACACATGCTCATGATGAATCGCCTCGAACATTTTGAGAAGCGAGCAAAGCCTCGCTCTAACCGAGTCTTTTACATCTTGCAATCTGTTTATCATTGTCACTGTAATGGTGCTTGAAATGTTGTCCGAATGATTTACTGATAAGGATTTACATATTATCTGTTTGTGAATGCTAGACCATAAAGAACATCGGGGGGGGGAAAAAAATACAACCGTTAAGCTGCTGCGACTCTTTGACAAGAAAGACATCTTCCATCAAATGTTGATCCCCTTTCCTCCTCAGAAATATAGATTTGATGATACTCATCTCTCACTGCTAAAATAAGCACAGACAGATGTCTGATAGATATCAGGACATTTGTCAAACTACTACTTCCTTGTCTTGTTTTTTCCCCCCTTTCCTGTCCATCCAGCTGCTGACAATAAATCACTGCATCTGATTCCAGCTGTCAAACTGTCTGCACAAGGTCACGAGTTTTCAGGCGGGTCGGCGTGAGCAGCGTAGGCAAACATTACGTGATGCGGCCGCAGATGTTGTGCGTGCAGTGACAAACCAACACACATGCACAAGGAGCATAGGCACTTTGTATGCTGTCTCTGCATGCGTGCATGCCTACACGTACGTGTGCTGGGGCCTTATCCAAAGAGGAAAAATTCAAATCTATTACCTGCCGCAGCTCAGGGCAGCTCAATAGATGGCACTCTCTGTGGCTACTGATGAACTTCCCTCTCTGACAAGATGTATCACACAGACCTGTCGCAGAGCAACACTCTGCCATTTCAAAGCCCCGAGGAAACATGCAGGGAAAATTGTGACTTGTTTGTTTCCACGGTGCTAAGACGACGTGCTAAAACTCGAGTATGTTTACAGGTGGATCTCAGCTAATTAGAATATAATCAAAAAAGTTATTTCAGTACTTATTTTCAAAAATTTTTAACTTATATACAGATTCAAGACAAAGGGGGTTATATTTACATATAGTGTTTAATTCAGCTAATTGTGATGATTATGAGTTATGGCTAATGAAAATACCATATTTAATTTCTTAAAAAAATAGATTACATAAGTTCAATAAAAAATGTATTTTTTAATACAGAAATTTTCTATTAAGGCCAATACAACCATGGCGAAGACTAATGACAATAAATTTGCCTAGCAAAATGTCACTGACAACCTCCACAAGGAGGGTAAACAAAAACAGATAATTGCCGTTCAGAGAGTACTGTATCCAATCACATTCATGGAAGATTCAGTTGAAGGAAAAAGTGTGCTTTCAAGAAACTATGCCAATGTAATGCAGAGTATGTGGAGTTAATACTTCATCTGAGTCCTTTTGTATCAATTACTGCCTCATGAAGTCGATCAGCCTGTGGCATGGCTGAGGTTTTAACCCCTTGTCTTTGACTGTCACAGAATCCCCTCAAACCCTTTCTGGACTTAATGCTGCCAAGGTATCAAACGTGTCCCATGAATGCATGTTGATGCATATTTTGGATTTATCCACAATTATGCCCAACTCTGCTAAATTGTGGCAACTTTTACATGTGCTACATGCAAATTAACCATCTCCATTAAATTTATCATCTGTGTGACAACAACAGCCGAAAGAGTTGTTTGGTAATAATAGTAAATACATTCCGGTGATAAAGAGTTAAGGAAGCCCAGTTTGATTTGATAGCAGCCTTCAGCTCGTCTTTATGGGTGAGTTTGGTGTCTCTCATCTTCCTCTTGACAATGAACCAGAGATTACATGTGGGGTTTAGGTCAGTTTTCTGGCTAATCAAGCACAACGATACCATGGACATTAAAACAGATATTGGTGCTTTGTGCAGTGGGAGCAGGATCCAAGCCCTGCTAGAAACAGGAATCAGCATCTCCATAAAGCTTGTCAACAAGCATGGAGTGCTCTGAAATTTCTGGGTAGATGGCTGCACTGACATTGGTGTTCATAGAAAAAAAGAAAAACTAGATTAAATCTCAAACTACTTGGATTCTGTGCCTCTCCACCATTCTCCAGACGATGCAACCTCAATTTTTAATGAAATACAAAATTCACTTTCATTTAAAAGACGTTGTCTCTGCTTCAGGAGTGGCTTAAGGGTCTCGTTCACTGAGAAATTGTGTAATACTTGTTCTTTTTGAAATACGATTGGTCACTCGGAGTTGCATATGTATGCTGCACATTAACATTTTCTCCAGCCCCCAATGCCTGCATTAGCCACAGAAACGAAGGAGACGCCAAACAACGAGCGAGTCAGAAAAAGCCAGTCGGTTTTACGTCAGAGAGAAAATTTTGTATTCATGGCCTCGGTTACGTTTGCTTGTCACCACCCACAAAAAGGCTGTACTGATTTTGTGGCCAGGAGGGAGCAGAGCACGTCTCTACTAGTGGAATATAACCGTTAGCAACTCCACAACATGGCGGAACACATTCAGATTGTGTTTTTGTGTCAATAACACGACGTTGCATTTTTTTCCCAAAGAAAGAAAGAGCTGAGGAAAAAATGGTTGGAATTTGTCATTGGAACACCACCAGCAGAGTACAACGCTAAATTAGTTATTTTTTTGAAGGCAGCATAAGAGTTGCGTTGCTGTTAGCCAATCAGAGGTGGGATATTTGCATATCATAAATATTAATAAGTAAGACTCGTAATCCTGTTTTCCTCCCACCCACTAGTGATGGGAATTTTGGCTTTTCGGAGAGTGTGTTCTTACTCACATCTTTGTTTACTTAATTTATTATCAAAAAGAATGTGAAATTGTGCTTAAAATGAATTACTAATCTACAAACATAATTACATTAAATGTTTTTTAATTAAACGACTTATTATATTTACCATTGAACAGTGCAACAAAATAAATTTTAAAAAAGTACAACAAACTGATTGTATGCAAAATATTTATAAACTTTAAACTGTTTACAGTTAACAGCATAGAAAAGCTAAGATAATGTAGATAACTGCAGAGTCTGCTCGACATGATATTTTACCTTTGCATACTCTACAATCTGCCTTTGAATTATCAATATAATTAAAATGCATCCAAATTTTGCTGCCTGATGTCACTCATTTTCTCATCTTTCCAGCACGTTTTGTCTGTAGCACTTTTCTTTCTCTTCTCTTGTATCCTCCCATTTCTCTGTGTGTTTGAGATGCTATATGTGTGTGTGTAACCCCCTCCCCTCCCCTCCCTCTTGCTCCCACTCCCGACATGCAGCTTGAACAGAAAAAAAAAAAGAAAACCAGGCTCCGATTGGTCACTTCTAAGAGCTGTTTCGTTTGTGACCAACACATCACTACTACCCACTCCTCCGACAAACTGCAACCTCCTGAAACAGGAGCGAGAGAGCATTTTTCCACAGAAAACAACTCACAAGGGATTCAATCAATTCATTCTAGAGACCACAGCAAATTTATTAAAAAAACAAGTAAATGATACCTTTAACACTAAATGACATTGTTATGGCAAAATAAATATCTCAGGGTTTCCATAATAAAGAAGACTTGAGTCCCAGAAGGTAGGAAGTATTTTTTCAAACATGTCTGGCCAGACCATGGAGGGGACATTGTTACTCGTGCAACACCCTAACCAACTTTTCTAACTAACCGCTTAAATAGTATTCAGCAATCATTGCTTATCTCTGTAGACGTCTTCTCCAACGTTCACGCCCCGCCTCTGGACAGCTGCTCCATGCGAGTCTCAAATCAACACATAAAACAGCTCATCCGAAGGCCAGACTGTTATCTTACTGCCCCAGCGTCTGTCTCTCTGGTGACCTGACACGTATATCTTTCTCATAACATTAAGCTGGAACAATAACCTTGTCATTTTACCCTAGATGCATTCACTAAACAGATAATATACACTTAATTCCTAATTGCATAACAATTTTCCACCACAACATGTTTTGCTAATGTCCTGGAAAAGTCTGTGTGGTGCTTTTGAAGCTCCAAATCAGTCTAAAACGTATGAATTTCCCAAAGTCTTTGTTGTGCACCATTTTCTACAACACTCAGTACGTTTACATGCAGAGCTAAATCGAGCTTTTTGGAGTAATCGGACTAAAGACTTCCCTCCTGCAGCGAGCCGAGTCCCAGTTTACATGCGACTCCAAAAATCGAATTATTGAAAGAAGTGTGCCGACCACCACAACGGTAGGTGGCGACATGCAACCCTTCGTGTGGCATTCTTCCGGTTCGCGTCACACACTCAGGGTAAACAAACACTTGTGGAAGGGAAGCCGACATAGTAAAAGAAAAATGGATGACGACAAACGCTGCCGCGCTGTACATTTGTTACATTCTGTACTGTTTGATCATTATTACAGCGTATTACATCGCTTTTTTTTTTTATTACGGGGCTTCCGAGCTCATCATTTCCTAGAGGGGCAGGGAACAGCTCCTGATAGCTCGGCTTCTCAAGGCGAGAGTATACATGCAGAGAAATTCAAATTTCTAACCGCATTATCTAGCTGCAGTAGTCGAGCTTCTGAAACTCCAGTTCGGTTCGACTCCAGCCGGACTAAGGTGTATACATGCATTTTAAAAGTCTGATTTCAGTCGGACTAAGGCAATAATTCGAATTTCTCTTGCTGCATGTAAACGTACTGAGTTTTTCCTTCGACCTAACTCAAGAGTGGAAACAGCACTATATGAACAGGCAGCTTCTTTAGCAATGTGGTTTTCTGGCAGTGACTGTGTGCTGGACAGTTTCTGTCAGCAGTCTTCTTCATGAATGTCATATGATTTCTTCTCTGTAATGAAATTCCTTTGTATTATTGGACTTGTATCATAATCAAACTTTCTGAAAAGCTGATATCTATGTTTTTATTAGCTTTGAGTCAGAAACATACAACTGCAACTGAAACGAACACTTGAAAAGTATTACTTTGTTTCATATAATATATTTTATGAGTTTCAATTTTTAATTTAATTGAATGGGTATAAATCAACTTTTTGATGATTTTATAATATACTTAGACCCACGTCCCTGATGTTTGAGCAGTGCTCGGCACTACTGAAAGCATGTATTATCAATTCATGCTTGGGTTGAACATGAACTGTAATTATATTCAGTCACACTGAATAGGAAAACACTGAATAATATCCCGTTGGCATGTCGATTCCGCACTCCTCTACATGCGTGATTTCTTATCATCGAGCTGCCACTTCCCTTCAACCTGAAAAAACACGAGAGGGACGGAGACGATGCAGAGGAGCAGTCAGTGTGAAGCAGGAGATCAAATGGCGGGGCAGTTATGAGATGTGGGTCTGATGCCTTTCAGGCTGCTCTGTTTTGGCTGCCACACTAGTCAATCACAATTACAATGGCAAAGAGAGATGGGAGCAGTGGTGCAGAAAGAGCAGGAGTGATAATTACAATGCAAGGGACAAGATAATGGGAACACGCTGCACTCTCCCAATCATTTCATGTATCAGCCTCTGACTGACCCACCCCCGCACCCCATACCCCCCGCTGACAACCAACAATCACAGGTCATATTTGTGGAATCCAAAATGGATTAATTCGATGACAGCGGTGGGGGCTGTGATCCGTCTCCACGTTGCGCACGTGTTTAGCTGCGTGCATGGTTTTGTCAAACGCCAAAGAATATTTACCTCTCGCCTCCCTTCTTCCCTGCAAAACAGGCACTGTATGGCGTTATCGCAGCAGGATGAAGAGGAGGGGGTACAAACACGGCTCCGTAAGCTGCTTCTTGAGAACCGGGTGTCACCAGGCTAGACAGTTTCCCATCTGAGAGGGAGTAAATTTAGTCTTTTGCATCATAAACATACTACACTGAATAACGTTACTCGATGCAGGCCTTTTACATGTTTTACAAGTAGGCTACATGTAGTTTATCAGACTAATAATCTAAATTGCTCGAATTATAAAACCACCAGAACACGAGCCTGTTCCCAGTATCAACTTATGCTAAGTTCTAGTTTCAAAACAGTAAAAAAAAATCCATCATGCCATTCTTACAGTTCAAAGTCACTTTAAGGAGACGTCAGAGAAAAAAGATGCAGTGATTGGAGTTTTCACTAGCTGTATCAGGCATTTACTACCTGTTGCTCCATGCAGCAGGTCCGCTGACTAAAGAAAGAATACCACACTTTTCCCTGGCTTGCAAGTAAGATCAATTCATTCAATAAAATATGGAAAACATTTCCTGTTGCAAAAATTACAAACTGTCAACATAAAAAAATACATCCTGCCCAACGTATGGCAATAAATGTCCTTTCTGAACCCGTTCATTGACACCTCTGATAAAACCACCAGCAGCTTAAGTGAAGTTGTCAATTTAATGTGTTGCCTTCAAAGGAGCTCTACATAATCAATGTGGTTGTGTAACCAGCTTTGCAGATAACAATGTTATCAGACAAGATGGTGTATTTTGCATGTTTTTATGAATGTATTATTAATGGCAGTTCAGAAACACAGACAAAAATAGGGCTTTGCTTGTTGCTTTTTTGATTGTTAAACTATAAAATGAACGGACAGAGTGACACAGCCATAAAGCAGGTAGAGACCTCCCACTAGTGCCCACCCGAACCACCAAAGTTGTTTAGTGCTGTCCAGTTTGAAGCAGCTCAGATTTCTGAGTCAAGAACCACTGAAACCAGTTTGAAAGCCATAGCTTAAAGCAGTGCTTCTCAAATATTTTCTGTAAGTGTAGAATTATGTAGTGAATAAAAATAATGAAAGAAATCAATAGCCAAAGTAACCTACAATTACTGTTATTCATAAATGTTTTCATAAATAACTGCTACCATTCAAACATTTCCCTGTCATTTTTAAAGAATTAAAACATTACTTACAAAACAAAGAATCAAATCTTTTTCCCGTTTCATAAAAGAAAATCTTCCTTTGTATTACTTTAGTTGAACTTAGCATTAAAAGTATCACAAAGAGGCCTGGTAACAGTAGATCCTCAAAAACAACTAAATTTCCACAAATGAGTTGGCCCTTTACCCTGACCCTAAACCTGGCTCATATTGTCCTCACTCATGGAGCTTACAACATATTTAACATATCACAAATTAGGTTTAAATTGAAATACACGTGTCTACATGTGGCATGTAGAGTAGATTTGTCACATATTTATATTAGCACAGTTAATAAGACCACAAACAGTAATATTTTATCAATTTATACAATGTCCAATGAGCCTTTGCTGTCGCATCGGACTGCATCAAACTACCTCCAAGTTCACGGGTCACCATGATGGCTGCTTCTTAACTGTTCTGAGTTGGCCAACCTGGAGTTCAGATTTTGACTCAGAGTTTGTTAAACCTGCTTTGTGAAACGGGCCCCTGGACCTTTGTTCATGTTTATTTCCTAACTCTGTTCCAGATTCCACTGAAATTCATGACATGTCCGTGTTTTTGTGTTTAGCTCTCATGTTGCTGCAAACCTTGCAGCCCGTGAGCTGACAGCTTATAGAAGGGTTGTTCTCCCGATTCATAAACATCGCTAGCCCTGACCCTGGCGCTAAGCTGTGGAGGACGTCAGTGTTTAAGTGAGTTTTTCCCCATGGGTGGCCAGTTTATTCTGTCTGTCACGCTCCGCTTGTGTACTTCATAGTGAACTATGAAGTACACAAGCGGAGCGCTGTGATTTAAACAACTCCAAGCTCACGTCCAAAAGGATTGAAGCATAGGTACAATCAATCATGACACAAACTGACAAAGCTGAACTTATCATTTCTTTCATTATTTTCATGCTCTTGGTCAAAATGTTTTGTTTTCCTCTTCAGAAATGTTACATTACCTAAATTATTTCAACATTTGGGCCAAAGATATTGACACGCCAGTAAAAATTATATAGATCATTCCTAAAGATATGTTGTTAGGGCTCCATCAGAGGCTGCAGGACGGATCCAGCCACGACACATTAAGACAGACAGTCATGCACACGCAAATCCACACATTAGCGTCATTTAGTCAAAAATTGATCTAACAGGGATGTTTTGGATTTATTAAAACAGGCCAATACAAAGCGTTATATTCTACATTAAAAAGTCCACTGAAAATGATACATGGTTGTCACAATTTAAAACAATGTACAAAAATAAAATATAGAACTATCCTGGAAGACCACCTGTTAGAGGCTGTAAAAGAGTTGATACTGGGACAGAGGCTCACCTATCAGCAGAACAATGACCCTAGTCTAGTTGTTGTAGGGTTAGGTGCTCCCTTACCACTATACCACCGCCACAGCAGATCATCACCACCCAGAAAAAGGACACACTATTGTATTTCTCAGGCTGTTTTAATTCATCTTTAATAGCTTTGGAAAAAGCTGTGATTGAGTCCTCAAGTTACATTATCTAACCGTTGGACCCTAATTTTGAGAAACAAAGTAGTTTAATCTGTAAAACTACAGATGTAGCATAGGAGTTGCATTTTAGTGAAAGTGTTGGGTAAATCAAAGATAATCCTGAATCTTTCACGGGTCAGATGTTGTTTGGATATTGTTAGTTTATTCTAACTGTACGAAGTATGACAGCCCTGTTGTTTTGGCCAAAACCACCGTCAGGTGGTCATCATGGGAGCTGGCACCCTTAAAGGTCAGATCCTAGAATCGCCCACATCTTCCACCCAGTCTAGTAAGGGGGAGGCAGCATCATAATTTGGAAACGCTTTTCATTGTCATGAACACAGAGGTTGCTCAGAGTTTATGGAGGGATGGATTGAGCTGAAAAATTCTGGAAGAATCTCTGCAAAAGTCTTGAGGCAAGACTTTAAAATTGATGATGATAGATGCTTTCTATTGAATTTGACAAAACGTTGCTCAGAAGTGTCAGTTTATGATAGAACTTAATGTGTTGATCTGCAAAATATCAATCAAACGAATCGCACACCCACAGCTCTCTGAAAAAATACAAGAGGAGTGGATGACAGAGATTATAAACATTGTGCATGCGTTATCTGGTGAAAGACCTGCCTGTGGCAAGAATTCAAAAAGGTAACAAACCAAGTAAAGCCGTTTAAATAACTACAGGATAAACTACCATCTGTTTGAGCTGAGGTAGTCTTCAGCTCAAACAGATTTTTTCCACACTCAAATAGAAACATCACCGCTTGCTTTTTTGTACACATGCGTGCATCTTTGTATTTGGCACAAACACAGGGAGGGAAGGTTGAAGAGGCAGAGACCACACTGCTGTCAAGCCGCCTGAGGGAGAAGGCAGAGCTAATCCACAGTTATCAACACTTTAAGCCTGCAGACTTCAGAGCCATTTGCAACCCCCTCCCCACAGCCCCCCTACTGTGTCGGCTCTGCTTTGGCTTTTCACACGGAGGATGCTCCTGCTTCTACCTGAATCCATGACAGGCTGTCTGCCAGTGGTGGCTCACTTTTGGGTTTCCAGGGAGACGGTAAAAGCTTTGCGCCTGAACGTACCGGGGGATGCAATGCGTCACGCCCCATTTCGGCTCCTGGGCACAAGCTGCAGAGTTCTCAATCCTGCAAAAGCTTCTTCTATAACTGGTGTTTACCACATAATCTCAGTCAGCGACAAAGGACCAAACTCCTATTGGTTTGTGTATCATTGTAAGAACAGGACTTGCATATATACAGTTCCTCTATTTATGTGAGCCTTTTAAATATTATACCACAGGTTGTGCAGCATGGTTCTCAAAGCATCTTTGTTGTATTTGAAGGATAAAAATACAGTTATTTTAACTTTAAAGCCATTCATAAGGATTACGGTTGTGATATGATTTAGGATAAAATCCTAGTGTAAAAAGTATTTAGTGAAACAGCAGTCATTGCAAATAAGCCTCATTTTAAGTATTAAGCTGAACACAACAAATTTCGTTGCTAAATATTTTAATTAGCTATGAATAATATAAGTGTTGGAAGTATAATGCAACTATGACCTTATTTATTTATTTATTTATTCATTGTTTTGTTTATTTATTTAATATATTTACTTCACTGTTTTATTAAGATTAAGATTATAACTTGATATCTGTAGCAACTAGATAATGCAAAAATGCCCAGGTATGTAATTTATTTTGTATTTTCTTTATTAATCACCTCATGTTTATTTATTCATTATACTTATTTTACTTTCTTTAGCTTAAAGACACAAAAAAGTTATGTTTATTGTGTTATAAATGTTAAAATGACGGTAAAAAGTAAAAGCCCATTTCTCCCAATGCTCAAAAACATCCATGTTTAGGTAGATAGTACCTAAACGAATTTTTCTTCTTTAGTTGTTTTTGGTTTTTATCATTTATTAGATTTTTGAATATATATGTATATTTTCTCCTAATGGTACGTATTTTATTCTGATAACAACGTTGCATGAAGAAAACCAGACACAATTTTTACGTTTTAAATATTTGGTTTGTTTGCACCCTAATATTTCGACTGAAGAAGCAAATGACTTTTGAGTAATAACAAACAACATATTTAAATAACACATTATTTAAATATATTTAAAAAAAATAAAAACCTCTGGTAAAAAACAAACAAACCAAAAAATTCAACAAATATCCAACAGATAATTTAGGAAAACAAAATCAATAAAATAAAATAAAAACTATGGGCTGGAAAAAGGATGCTTTTTTTAACATGACAGCTGATGTCATATTTGCATGAATTTGTACAGTTCATGTTGACAACTTGGCAGGGCTTATAAGGATCAAGGCAAACAAAAGGATGTGAACATTTTCCCAAAATGAGCTTTCAGAAACTATCTGTCGGGGTCAAAGCAATAACAGGCAATCAGTGTGGTCTCTGTGAAAAGCTCCAAGATTATGGAGGAAAGGGGGAAAAAACTCAAATAATGAAAGGATTAGAATTTTAAATTGCAATTAAAAACATCGAAAAGTCACAGAGAGGCAAAGTTAACATCAAGCACTTCTTAGGAAGCGAGAAGTTGAGTCTTTGCTTTCTACATTTTCTATCACTTAATCCTCGTAATGCCGTTTGGCATAATATAAAGTCTAAGATTAAGTCGGGGCTGATATTGATTTGTCTGAAGTAAAGAACACTTGTAACACTTGATGTAGTTTACGAGTGACAAGGGAATGTGAGAAAAGGCAACACGCCACATCTGAGCAGCAAGACGTCACAGATTTCCATACAGACAGAAAGAGAAGACAGAGTGGTATTATGTGTCCAATTTCAGTACATGGAAGGTATTCAGTCTAAATCTAGAATGACTTGTTTATATCCCAAAACAAAACTCCCACATCTAGGACCTGTTTTTCTTAGCTATGCACTCACAGTTGTGACTTTATTTCATGCAGGATTACTGAAACAAGGGTTAGGAGGAGAAATGTTTGAAACTGGCAACTGGATCAACTCTAGAGGTGTTAAAAACATAATCCTTTACCTCCCCCTAGTGTTAAATGATGAGAATTCCACTGCACACACGAAATCCATTTAAAAACTCAATTTTATGAACAGAAGAGGAACTTTGAGCAGGATTTAGGAATATACTGGCGATAAGAAGCTAATAGACATTGTTTTGATATCCACAAGAAGCTACTAACATATTCTTAATGTATTAGAATCTATTAGCAAACCAGAACCTCTGCCTCATTACATTCTTGCAAACTTCTCTCGAGTCTGAACCTTGTCAAACAAACCCCAATACCATGGCCTCCTCAGTCTCTTAAAGCCCCCCCCCCCCCCCCCCCGACCTCACAGGGTCCTGTTTTTTTTTCAAGTCTTCCGCAGCAATCAGATTTCACACTTTCTTCTGCTCCGAGTGAGAGTGAGTCTCTTTCTGATAATCCTGTTCCTACTCCTTGTCAGATTGACAACAAGAACAGAGGTACCCGTGGGCTGTGTGCACATGTGTACGTTCACATACACATCTGCCATACTGGGCGCAAGAATTACAGACAGGACTAGAAGAGCTGGGAGGAAAAACAGCTAAAAGAAGAAAAAAAAAGATTAGAGGAAGGAGAAATGAACTGTGAAAAGGGGTTTATAGCTGAATTATAGCAGAACTGAACATTTGACTGAAGCACTTTATAGATAAACGTAAGTCAAATCCAACCAATGATTTATAGCTGTGTGCTGTGCTTTGCAAAATTCTCAATAGCTCTTCTCTCACATTTCATTACATTGCAGTCACAACTTTAAATGCATTCTGTCTTGTTTTCATGTGATAAACCAACACATAGTAGTGCATAATTGTAAAGCAGAAGAATTTGTTACATAATCCTCATGGCCCATGGTAACTCTGGAGGGCTGCAGAGATCCACCACTCATCTGGTTGAACATCCCACTCTCACTGTAAAATAAGGAATGACATTTTGACATTGCCATGTGGGGGGGGGCTAAGGAAGTTGGACCTTCCGTGTCAATACTTTGACAGATCCATGGTAAAATCAGGTAAAGTGTATGATTTGTGTGTGCTAAGGTTAAGATCCCGTTATTAACCAGAGGACATTGTTAGTTAGACATCAAGCAGCGTGAATGAAACACGAAGGAAGGCTCATCTTTCCACTTTGTAACAAGCCCACCTTACTAACGAAAGAGCTATCCATAGAAATCATCTGTGAATTATCTAAATATTTTTGAGTTCTCATGTGCATAAACACGTGCTCTAATCAGAGATGAAGCACATCGACAACAAAAAATACCTTTATTTGATATCTCTTGAATGTTTTTAGACAAATTTCAAGAACGTCAATAAAGTCAGAAAATTTGCAGGATCACTTCTTATCTGGAAGCGGAAATGGAGCCAATACTAATTGTGACATAGTAAAGTTACAACACGAACTAATATAAGCAAATTAATGTTAGCTGGCATGTTGACATTAGAATGTCAGTGTTAGTGTCGACATACTTACATTCCAGGATCAATGGCTCATTGTTCTTTCTTACATGATGTTACTGTTAAACTGGCATATTATTCTGCCAACATAAGGGCTTCTCTTCACCTCCGTCCTTAATGAACAAAGTGAAATTAGAAAAACTTGTCTGACTTACATTCTGCAAGTCGCTACTAAACTCCAGGGCCAGAATTTCAGTAGGGTAATCTTCACTTGGGAATCTATCGGGGGAGGGACAGTCTCCAATCTCAGTCAGTTTATTGCAAATAGACAACAAAGAACAACAATTTCTGGGATTAGATCTGTGTTTCGTTGCCGTTTTCCTGTAAAACACTGAGGTTGATGTGGCGGCTTTACCTTAACAGTTAGGCCTCAGGAACAAAAGCTTCATATAACTGATGCTCCTGAAAAATTCACCCAGGCTCAGAACGCTCTGTGAGGTTCATATACCAGGTGTTTCTGATGTTTGGAAAACGGAACAAAACAAGAGCAAATCACAAGTTGGGATCGTAACCTCTTCAATGACCAGCTGTAGAGTTAAGGGGATTTCTCATATGGGTTTTGATTTATTTAGTTTCTTATTTTTATGTTCTCACCTGCGATGATCGATGGTGTTTGCATTTCCACAGTTTTTGTAAAATGTATGATGATTCCTACAAAGAAAAACACTGTGAGCAATGAAAAAGTTAAAAAGTTAAAAGAAAGTTAAAGATCAGCCTTGGTAGTGAACAACGGTGATTCAGAAAATAAGTTTCACCTGTTAAATATGTTGATAAGGAGTTGATTCAGTAGTATGTCCTTTATCAAATCACCATTCTCTTCTACACTGGTGAGAGAATCTAGAAGAGCATCTATGGCATTTGTATCCTGAGTTGTTTTTTTTTGTCCACTTCTGAGGGTGAAGTGGACTTTCCCAGCATATCCAACTCCTCTGCTGGACCCTCTTCTGGACTGCCTCTGGAAGTAGAAATAAACAGTAAGAGGATTAAGAAACGAAGTCGATTCAAGCTGATGTTGATGTCTAACTTCTTAATAAAGACCTCAGAGAGACAGAACGGCTAATGAATCTCTCAGAGGGTCTAAATTTAAATCGCTGACTGATACTGACCTGGGTTTGATGTCCTGACTTATTTTTTGGACTGAGAATGTGGAGAAGAGTCCCAGGGATTTTCTCCAAAAGTGGCTTCACCTTGTCTTTATCAGAGCTGCTTTTGGAAAAGCTTTTGGAATTCAATTCATTAGAGTAGAGAGTTTCACAAGAGTGAGCCAAACTACTCGGTAGGGACAATACAGAGACAAAACAGCCAATGAACCCCTCAGATGGTCCCACTTAAAGCTCCTATGTGAGACTGACCTGGGATTGGTGTCGGCACAAAATGTGGACAAGAGTCTCAGTTGATGCTCTTCTGTTGATTTCTCTTGAAAGCTGTGAGTGGAAGAAGAATCAGTTCCTCAGAAATGCAAACATGTTGCTTTCTGTTTGTCAAATATGATTTAATCCAAACACCTGCTTGTTCAAAAAGATTTCATTTTGTCAACTAGTCAAACAGCCATGCACACACACTCACACTCACACTCACACCAAAGGGCAATTTAGGAAGACCATTTAACCTAACAGTGAGTTTAGACCCTGGAAGGAAGTAGAATCCGGAGAGAACCCACAGGATAGTTTGGACTGAACTGCCTTGGCGGAGGTTTGAGCTCTCAGTACTTTTCTAGTTACCTTTACATTTGTCTTTGGCCATATTTATTGGAGGCTAAGTAATACCACAAAGTCAAATGTCAAATTCACACAACTTAACCACTTTCAGACCGCAACCATAAGCTTTCATTTATTATATTGGGGTTGTATGATATTTGTATTTAATTTCTCCTGAAAACTTTGTAGCACCAATTTATGCTGCAAGTCTTTTGGGATGTTTACAGAGCTTCTGCAAACATCAAATTTAGAGTCTGTAACAGATTTTTAATAATAGGTCTTTACTTTGACTAGGTCGTTCACTAGGTCGTGCTTTAATCTAAATCAGTCCTCTGTAGCGCCACCTGTATTGTCCTGCTGGAAGGTGAAGCCTCTGACAGATTTCCTTCCAGAGTTGTCCGGGATTTCGCTCCATCCATTTGCCCTTAAAGCCTGACTAGTTGCATGCACCATGATGCTGCCTCTCCCCTGTCTCACTTTGGGGATGGTGTGATCAGGGGGATGTGCAGATTCAGTTTTTTGTCTTAGATAGCGTATTACATGTAGACCAGAAAATTTGGTCTCATCTAATCAGAGCCACTTTTTCTATGTTTTTGCTTTCTCCCCTACATGGTTTGTGGGGAAACTGCAAAAGGAGCACACTTCCAGAGTTAAGGGCTGTTGATCTCTTCAGCTCCTCCAGAGTTATCATGGGCCCTATATGTTGCTTTTTTAGTTGAAGCCCTCCTTGCTGGGCCAGTCAGTTCAAACCTCTGAGGCCTTCACATAACAGCTCTAAGGACTATTTATGCTTAATTTCCACTAGTGGTATGGCACGGGTCATTGCGGTTTGGCACACTATTTTATGGTCCAGCGTATTCAGAAGAGCTTTTCTAACACCAGCTGGACTCTTACTGGGCCCAAACACGTAACGTGGCGTGACGCTTTGTGCAACAAAAAACATAATGCACTACTATTTATTGCTCTCGTCACAAGCAGTGATGTTTTCTGTCACCCAATCAATGTTGTGTGATGCCAGCACCCGTACCGTACCATTGTTCTCTGAACCTACAACTGAAGGGGGCCATCTGGTCAGTTATATAAGCCTTTATTATTAATGAAACAGACAAAATAGCGTACCAAACCTCACCGACCCATGCAGTACCATTCAGTGGAAATGAGGCATTGATAACTTCTTAGGCCCCTTAATTGTCCAACTAAAAATGCATGGCAAACTAAGAATTAGTTTTTATAAACAATGTGAAAATAATCCTTTTTTTATCAGATTTATGCCCAACTTTATGATGGTGTATCAAATGGAATCCTAGCTAAATACACGGACAAAATGTGCAAAAGTCTAACTTTTTTTACACTTTGTTCATGATTGCTTTTAGCTTTACTTTTAGTTTTTGGCCATAGAACAAAATTAACCTTTAATGTGGAATACCAGATCTAATTAGGTTTGTTCAGGTTTATTATTTCTTTTTCAGCTGTGCAAGAAAACCCCTCTAGGAGATAATATGGAGATCATTTTTTACAAAGGTGGGTTCTGCGAGAAAAGCAATAGGCCTACTGATTTGCTCGAGGAATTTAAAACTATCTCAAAATTAAGTGGATGAAGCTTGCTGCAGAGAAGGGAATGATCAAATAAACGCACAGGACCCAGTAAAAGAGTGGAATTAAAAAGATGGAGTGCAGGAGCTGAAAGACCAAATAAGGTGAAGAAATAAGACAGTATAGAGCTCCACTGACGGCCTCTAATGAAGTAAGGCAGCTGGAGAGGAGTAGCCCACGCTGACAGCCTGAGTCCCACTGTGATGGATGGTGGAGGAGACACGTACTCACCAGGAGACAGCTGAAATTTAAACACTACAGAATCCAACAGATGCACCCTAACACATAAGGAGCAGTAATGTAATGGCAAAGGCATTTCCAAAATCCTCTTATACTGCCCTCTAGTGAATGTTCGCAGAATTATTGTTTGGTGTTTGGGGGAATTTAATCAATTTTTTTGTTAAACTCCCAGAGGGGTTCCTGTCTGATTTAGTGATAATTTGGTACACATTCAGAACAGGGACCGGATATTTAAATGATTTTTTTAATTCTTCATTGAGATCTACTGTATGTAATATCATACACGACTCAAAAGGTAAGGATATTCAACTTTACTGATGAAATTTCCAAATGTACCTAAGATGCATTCAAACCTTTTTAGGTCAACCTTCCCTAAACTTTTGAAGGGAACTGTTCAATGTTTCTGTACTTACTGACACCTTACAGTTTTACAGAGCATCGTTAGGAGGTTGCAACAGAGTTACAGGGAGGCTGGAAGAGTCTTTTGGCCACATCCCATGGTGAAGACTGCTATATTGTAAGAGGTTCCCCGCTGAACCGTATGGCGAAAGCCACTCAGCTCCAGGCTTGTTTAATGTAACATCAGACTATTTACAACTGCTTATATCAGCAATGTCTGCTTGCTACATGGCCTGCAAGGGCACCAGATCACAGGTACCATTTGTGTCAGATGAGGAACCAATGGGCCCTAATGCTGGTTTCTGTTGAAAGGTACCGGATTCACACTGTGGAGAAATGGCCAACAGCAGACATCAGAAGGACTCTATCAGCTACTGTTCTCACCAGATGATCCATTTGATGTGAGGTCTATCCTGTCACTACACAACTGCCCTACATTTTCTGAATGGTACAGTGACAAGCAAATACGAGCTGAATAAAATTATTAACCCAGATAGTTTGGCTCTGGAAGAGCAACACAGGTCCAGTTTCACCTTCACAGACAACAAAGCCTGAGATCTTAGAGGTTTTATCCTCTGGGTACATCTCCGGGAGGCTGGGGAACCTCAGATGGAGTTACTGCAGGTTCAGACCTAAATCCCATAGAAACCTCTGAGATCAACTCAGATGGCCTGTAGAGGGTCGTAACCCAGATCCCTAGAATTTCAATGACCAGAGGGTTCACCTTCAAGAAGAGTGGACTGCCATGCCTTAGCAGACAAAGTTGACTTGCCCACAACTTGAGACCTTATCAAGTTGTAATGGATACTGAAGGATGCATGGCAATTTATTGAGACACAGAGTTTCTGTTGAGCAATAATTGTTTGAGATAAAAAGAAAAAACATTGCCACCCAACTTTCATGTTATTACTCCAGCATGAACTTTGCCCATTTTCAACAAATTTCACAGAATTTTATGGAGAACAAATGGAATATCTTTCATTTTAATGGTGTAGTATGAATCAAATCAAGATTTTCTAACTTTTCTTCCATACTCGTATTTCCAGATTTCTCATTTGGTTTCCAGGTAATTTTTTGACCTCAAATTTAAAAGTTTATTACATGTACGGTTAAAACCAGCTTACAAAAGCTGTAGAAAAAGACATACAAGTTTTCTTACGGTCTAATGTTAAATCAGACTAAGCATCTGTTCCCAATCAGCAAGATTGACCAAAAGTTCTTCTTTAAAAACAAGAGAATTTGTTTCTATATTGCATTATTACTTTCATTAGTCAGACAATTACATACTCTAACATTATGAAACAATTTAAGAAATCCCAGATGTCATTGATTTGTAAACTTAAAATATGTAAATTCACAACAGCTGAAGGCATACATTGAGGCTATAGAGAATTGTGGGCCTTCAAGAGTGTGGGTCATTCTTGGTCACAATTTCCAAATGCCTCAAGGTTCCACGTTTAGGTCTTTAAATGTTTTTTTCCCCGCAGCAAAAAGGAGACTCAGGACTCGCCGAAGGGACTATATACAACTTCTAATTTTGAGACATCTTGAGATTATTCTTGCATAATAAAAAAATTGAAGAAATGGACTTGAAATGTATTAGAAATATTTTCAATTAAAACATGGAAACAGGTAGCTCAACCTTTAAAGCAGAGACATTAGAAAATACCATTTACAGCTACAAACAATTTTGCTTGTTTGCAACTAAAAGAACATACCTGCTCCTTTCTGCACATACTGTACTACAGGGACTCGCAGGCTGGTAGACTGCATGGGAAATAAGACTGTGTAACCACCAGGTGGCAGCAAATAATCACTTTTTACACCAGCAAGTTGTTAAACAGATCAGCATTTCTGGTCCAAAAGAAATTTGAAATATGACCAATCATGACCACATATATGGTTAAATAAAATTGTTTATTTAGACATTAGTAAAAAATAAAATTAAACATTACAAAAATTCTTTAAAATCAAAGAGCTGTACAAATCAAATCTTTATCATTTAACCTCTACATATAAAAATACTAAAGGCACTGTGCATTAGTCTGCTGCATATATAACATCCGAACTGAAAGGAAAGACAGTAGCAACACTTTATCCTTAACCTCCCTGAAAGAAAAAAAAATAAAGCCATAACAATCTGCCTTCTATTTGACTGTAAAACTGCGACATGCCCATAAACAGTGTTAAAGGACAAACTAAAAACAAATAAAAGAAATAGATTAAAAGTTCACACACATTAAAAAATAAACACGATAGGAGGATGTGCTGTACAGGTTTCAATCAAATATTCTTTCATGATCACCAGTCACCTCTTAACGCTTATTCTTCTCAAACACAAAGCCCCTTCTCCAAGATGGTTCGGTTACTTAAAGACGCAGACGTCTGGAATATAGTAGCTTTCTCATGTTCCTACCGCAACGACCATGCAAATATCTCCTCAACAGAAACAAGAACCTCTCTGAACATCAGAAAAAGAGAGAAACCACCTCATAAAACACTACAATGGGAGTGGTTAAATAAAAGCTTCAATAAAACGTAGACGGAACAAAGAGAAACATGATACATCTTTGTGTGATTTATTTTCTAATCTCTTGTTTGTAAAAGTGGCTTAATCTCACCCATTCTTCACCAGTCTAATTCTCTAAACGTACAGCAAAGTTCACAAGGAGTTTTGTACCCTTCTAGCACTCTTGTGCAAATTCACAAAATATAGACAATAGCTTTCCTTTCTGCAATCTCTTTGGCATTCTATTTTATTACAAGCGCATTGAGAGGAGCAGCACATTATACACGAGTCGGTGTAGCAGTCAATCCATTCGGTGTCTAGTCACATTTCGAGTCCATTGTATGATCAAAGGAAACCATGCTCATCCAGGAATTTGGGAGTAACTGGGTTCCACTTTGCAAAGGTCTTTGGAGTAGAGTAGCCTGCGAGAAGAAAAATGAAAGGAAATCATTTAAATAAATTAGAGTGTCATGTCTAAACTAGGTCTACCCTGGCAAGTGAGTAGTATTTAACTTATATAGCCTATTTCCCAGGTAAAAATCTAAAAATGAAAGAAAATGTCAGACCAATTTCCTTGTCCCAGCAGAAGAATAGCACCCCACAGCCTGATGCTGACACCACCACATCTAACCATAGGGATTCAGGGTAATGTCTGGGTAAACCTGCACCCTGCACTTAAGCAAGTCTCAAGTCTTTTACAGTCTCTAAACAGGTTTTCTTCCAGGATTGCCTTGCATTTACTTAATCTGTCTTCCCACCAATTTATTCTCAACCCCTGTAATCTTGTACATCAATATTCATTGGACATTAAATGTGTGTCGCTTCAAAAATCAGCAACAGTTAATCAGTTATTCACATTACTACTCGCAAGAACCTTTCTTAAAACATTTTGATCCAGCACCTAAAGAGATCATAGCCGGAGGAGAGTTTGAATTTAACCTCTAAGCAGCCAAAAGAAGTCATGAAGGGACCCCAAAGGTCGATTTATGTTTGGGTAAACTAGCTTTGACTAGCTGGCCAAAGCCATACAAGTACTGCCAAGGTGTAAACAAAGCACATTTCATGTGGTTCGAAACAGCAGTTTCATTTATTAAAACTAACATCTGCTTGGGGCGTGGCTGGCTTTAAACATCAAGCAGTTTAAAGAGGAGCCCCAATCCTGCAACTTCTGGATGCATCCCTACTCTAACAGCTGAATTCAAAAGGCTGGATTACCTCCTTGGCATGTCAGCAAGTTCTGCAGAAGCCTGTTTATTAACCATTTATTTGATTCAGGTGTGTTGGAGCAGGGAAAGTTGCAGGACAGTGGCAGTCGAGGACTGGAGCTTTAGTACCCTGGGCTACGTACCTGATTCCGTTCTGCTTCTGAAAGTTTCTGTGGGCTGAACATTTGTTGAACTGTGACCTCTTCCTTCTGCATCGCTCTCCCCCGATGAGGTGTGGTCCTCTGCTCTTCTGAACAAGCCTGGTTTCTTGTGGTATTTGGCTCGGTAAGTATCTGTCATGCAGCTGTCCACAGAAAAGAAAGTGGTTGGGAGGACCATATCAGTCAGGGAGGAGGACGGGGAGTCTGTACCGTCATCCAGTCTGGGTTTTGGACTGGGTAATCTGTCCTCACTCTCGCTGGCTGATAGATCGTTCCTCTCCTGGTCTGAAGACCCTGACTTAGAACTGGCGTCAGAGGAAAATCTGTGTTCGGTGGGGGTCTCAATCCAACGGCGGAGAACAGGCAGCCCGTTTTTGGGCTGGCTGCGGGGGCAGATGCCAGAGAGATCGGGTTTGGGAGGTAAAGGTGGATGATAGCTGTGCAACAGAGAGTTTGTGTGAGCGGACTCTTCTTGCTCAGAGAGGGGTCCAGCGAGGTCATCCGAGCTGTTCCACTCAGAACTGCTGGTCTTCAGCGAATAAGGAGGGACAGGGCTCACAGGGCTACCATCTGCATTTTCCTCTTGCTCGCTATCCAGGCCATTGTTCTTCTCCAGGATTCCAGGCGTGTATCGGAAGGCTCTTTTTCTGTTAGAGTACAAAACCATAAAAACCCTGGCATTAGTCCTGAATTTGTCAAAAACATGTTCTACACCATAACACTTCAAGACATGTTTGCTACCTTTGTATGGGTTGACCAGAGAGGATGTTGACATCTTGTAGATCTGGAGATGTTCTTCCTCGTTCTCCTGAACAGGAAAAAAAAACAAAAACTGGTAACGTGTGATTGTTTTCTGTTTGTACATGACTTTTTTTTCTTTCAGTCTCTCAGCAAAGACATGTTATCTAACAGGGGTCATGGTGAGGCCTGCTCAGCCTGGTGCCAGGAGAGGAAGTATCAAAGCAGCTAGTCTGGCAGAGCGCCCTCAGGCCCCCCGTGTGCCACTCCGACTGTCTGATGCAGCCAAAGTACATGGCCCTTCAAAGGGGAATGTGAGTTAATGTGCAGGCTCAGTCAGCCCAGAACTCCAAGTCCTAATAGCGCAGGAATGACCCAGAATGAACTCAAACTAAATCCAAGAAAGACACAAATAAAAGGAGAAAGAATATTTTCAGGGTCACGTATGTCGTAATGAGCTCTACGGTAGTTTGCAACTATTTTTACTGCTAGAACCTTTATCATTTTGCCACATTTCAAATCAAAAACTTTAAAGTTGTACTAGTTTTCAGCCCCAGTGAGTAAACTCTTTGTAGGAGCCACCTTGAAGTGCAATTACAGTTTAAAGTCTTTTGGGGGTTGTCTCTTCATACATGTAGAGAAAGACATTTTTACCAATTCCTTGTAAAATAGCTTAAATCCACTCAGATTGGTCAAGGTATATCCTGTGCACATCAGTTTTACAGTTTGGCCATATATTCTTAACTGGATTTGGGTCTGAACTTTGATCAGGCCACTCTACCCCCTTAAATATGCTTGGATCATTAAAGCTGGCTGAATATTTGGAGGTTTCCGTAAAAATAAATGTAACTCCAATCATCTTCCCATTAACCGTAACCAGCTTTCCCTTCTCTGCCAATAATCTCCCCCCCAGGGTTTTTCAACACAACCTGAACTGGCTAAACTTATACTTTTTTGTTCATTTGGACATACTGTGATTGCATATTGGACCTCAAGCCACAGAAAAACATAAAATCAGAGTTGGAGAAAGGTTATTTTTACTGTGAAACCCACAAACGTATGACGAATGTTTTGTATCATTTAGAATGCCAATGTGCTACTCCAAGAAGCTGTTTCTGTCCACCAATAAGCAGAGGGACACATCACAGGCCTGGCACTTCCATGGAGAGTCATTCAGCCCACTCCTCTCTTTCGATCTCGGAGCAGCTGACTCTGTGCCTGCCAGGACCTCATCTTCCTCTTCATGACCCGGCTCCTCTTTCTCAGTGTCTAAGAGGAAGGATGGATCTGCCCCATCATCATCAAAAACCTCGCTATCTGCCTCAGACTCCGGCTGAGAGTCTCCCTCTTCGTCTTCCAGCTCAAAAAACAGCTGAGCTGCCTGCTGGACATACATCTGTCGCATCATCTTTATACGTGATAAAAACCACTAAACTACAGAGAAATTACAATCTAAATGTCACAGATCGATCCAATAGCTAAAGTTTGGCATTAATGTTTATCTCACTGCTTAATTGTTATTCCGTTCGCGTCGCTACTCCATTCCCGCGTTACGCCTAAAAGTTACTTTTTTGCGCAGTTACTCGAGCAGCCTTTTGTGCATCAACAACAAAATCCTACACTTTGTTTTTGGTTGAATATGTGAGATTTCCACCAACAGTAAAGATATCTCATGTTGGTTGGTTTTATTTTTTATATTCAGAAGCACATTCCCTCTCACATTCTCATAGTTCACAGAATAGCTCGTTTTTACTGTCTCTCTACTATTCTGAAAAAAGATGGCTTAATTATTTTAGCATAACTCTGGTTTTACTTGGCCAATTAACACAATTTAAAAACTGAGGTTTATAATCAGCACTTTAAATATAAGTTGAAACTGAGACTCCGAGAGGTGGAGCCTTGCTGCTACATCATCCCGTATCAGACATGATAAATATATGCGTATACGCATAGACCCCAAAGGGTTAAGCATGCTAGCAGCTGTTACATGGGAGTTGAGGAAATTTATGAGATTTTGAGGAACATCAAGTTCTGTCATGTCTTTGAAGTCGTTTTTTATGCAAATGCATGATATGGCACAGTTAATAAACAGAGGCGCAAGTTTCCTTTTACTTTACAGTCCTGTATTACCTTGAATTGGTCTATCGTCCAAAATTCTTTGAAGTTAGTGGTTGCAACAGGTTCACATGTGGAAAAGTTAAAAGGGAGAAATGAATTATGACGCCTCCAACTTTTCCAGAACAAACACATTTAGAAACAGGTCCATGGATTGGTGGGGAGGGGATGCTGGAGCAGAGCCAGGGCAGCATAGTGCGTGTGATTTAAGGGACTGGAGACAGACAACAGCTGACTAACAGGACAAGCAGGAGTGAGTGACTAAGGACCATCTGTGATGCGTCAGCATAACCCCCTTTCTCCTTTCCCTCTCTCCTCTTCCTCCTCCTCCACTCTCACTCTCTCCAAAGCATTAGTGGCTAAATCCTTTGTGCTGGCATGCAATTATGCCTGGGTCAGACTCCCAGACTTTAGATCTACTCCACAACACTATTGCATTTTAAGCCACTAAGTCCATGTGGGCATTTTACAATTTGATGCCCCTGATCTGAAGCATTGGCAAGCCACTGTAACAAAATGATTCTTAAAAATAACAAAGAGGGATGGAGTGTGTAAGTGTGTTCCCATTGGGAAATCCCCATGTCTTCATGATTGCATCCGCCTTTTCTAGTGAAATGCTTTCACGAGCTCTGGAATAAAAATGCATACGGCTGTGAAAATCAAAGCTTATTTACCACAACCATATTTAAATCTAACATTAGCCAGTTTTTTTTTGTTTGCAGGATTTTCTTTGACACGAAGTAGAAAAAAACAACAACTTTCACTTTGGTATTACAGCAAGAGCAGCAGATGCCAGCGAAACAGATGTACTCTGAATATCCTGCTGGGAAACCCTCTCTGCGCCCCGATTGCATGGATTAAGCTGTGCTTCCGGAGCAATTAGGATCTAAAACTGCAGTAAGTGGTGTGCCATAAAACCCCTCCCTCCCCAATATTCCTATTATAGCTGGAAAGCACCATGCAAAGTTGTTAAAAAGGAGTGAAAAAGAAACAAAGTGAAGCTACTTCATCGGATCTGTTTTATAAAGATGGAGCACAAACAAAAAAAGATCCAATCATGAAGTCCTGAACTACAGTTTTTAAGTCTATCTAAATGTTATTTTTCAAATTCCCCCCAAAGACACTTTATCTATGCAGGCCTATAGTTCTATTCATCTCAAGAATGGATACATGTGATAAAAATGTTAACTGACAGCTGCCCTCCCATATGAATGTGCTACCAGAGGGGATTTCGGACTTTAATGGACTTCTGGAATGTCCTGGTGTGACTCTGGAAAATGCTGCTTCTGTTGCTGAACTTCAGCCAAATTGACTCTGGACACATTTACTGCAGCTTGTCATTTCAATTTGCAGGCAGCAGGGTGTAAATATCCCAGATGGATCTTAAAATATCTTAGGCGCCCCTTATCAATTCGATTTTAAGCCAGATTTAGCTTGATCAGTTAATATTTTAGGACTTTATGTGGGAAATTGAAATGATCCTTCTTAAATGCAGTAAGGCCTTCCTTGAATAAAGAGAGAAGTAGATGAATGATGATACTGCAACAGCTCTTCAAAGACAGTAGGGGGGGATAAGTGAGTGAATTTGAGCTAGACACATTTTAGAAGAAGTATCTTTAGTTTTACCCAACATAGGTTTGAACAACAAGATAAATAGTCAAATCATTTAGATCAGCAGTTCCCAAAGTTGGAGTCAGAGTATGTAAGTCTGGGGTCATGAGGTCCTCTTTATAAATTAACCTAAATACCAAACATGATGATGAGAAAGCATTTGCATTGTAGGGATGATGTAAAAGATTAAAAAAAAGACAAGGTTCAAAATATAAGCAAAACATTGGCCAATATGTTGACTTTTGATCCTGATTTTGTTATTTTAACACTTCTTACCTGACATGGTAAAAAGGTTTGTATGTTAAAAAGTCGGGGTCACAACCCTCTTACATATTTATTATGTGGGTCAGATACTGGAAGGTTTGGGAACCTCTGATTTAGATCATCAAAGACGAGCACACTCCATGCAACTTGTAGTTTTAGGAGCAATCATTGTAGGTAGTTGTTTTTTTGTAGAAATGCATCAGTTTTTCATGGACCACTCTTCTTAACGGCGCTACTTAAATGAAGCTTTGTGGACATTCATGTCTGCACAGCTCTCTGAAGGTCTGATGGACCGTTACATGCCTTAATTATGTTCTTTTTCAGCCATTCTGATGCAGATTTGCTGCTGCGTTTGGGACCGTTGACCAGTTGACAACCAATCTTGCTCTAAAGATTGCCTTACATTTGTCTCTGAATACATGGGTATACAGATGAATTCATGATTGACATAATGACTGCATGGTGAGAGACAGAATATTAAAAAATGTTTAAAAAAATTAAAAATTCTGGACATATTGTATGATTTTAAAAGAATTTATTTCTATAATGGTGAAGAAAATAAGTATTTTAGCACCTACAAATCTAATAATATCCCTTAACCTGGGGCTCCACACAAGTTCTCACCTTGTGGACTACACATGATCTTGAGAACGGTGAGGAAACAGCCCAGAATTACACAGGGTGAATTGGTCAATGACCTGAAGAGAGCTGGGACCACAGTAACAAAAGGTTACTATTAGTAACACACTACGTCGTCATAGAATAAAATCCTGCAGCACTCGAAAGGTCTTTCTGCTTAAGCCAGCACATGTCCAGGGCCGTCTAAATTTGCACCCCAAAGAAGACTGTGACAAGCTCATTGGTCAGCATCAAATCAGGCTTCCTATTGGCTGGGAGATTTTTGGCAGGGTTTTGTCGCCTCAATACCAAGAGCACAGGAAAAATCGGCGAGAGCAGTTTTTAAAAGCGCAGAGAAGAGATCTGAACACAGAGGAATGACGCTCAAATGCATGGGAGTCAATTTAAGTGCAAGAACACATTTGAATGCAAGAAGGAACTTTTTGAGTGGGAACGGAGTGTTTTGAGGAAGAAAAGCATAAGATCTGAGCCTGAAAACAACAAATAATGCACTGACATTGACAAAATAAGCTCTTGATTAATGGGAGGGATTTATTCCTATACATTCCAAGGTTCTGGAAAGGCCTAGCCAGTCTCCAGACCTCAATCCAATAGAGAAACAGTGGAGGGAGATGAAACTCCATGTTGCCCAGCAACACCCCCAAAACATCACAGCTCTAGAGAAGATCTGCAAGGAAGAAAGAGCCACAATACCAGCTACAGTGTGTGCAAACCTGGTGAATATCTATAGGAAACATTTGACCACTGTGATGTAACCTTGGTTGGCAATGACAAAGTATTGAGGTGAAATTTTGTTATTGACCAAATACTTAATTTCTGCACCATTATAGAAATACATTCCTAAAACAAAACATATAATGTGATTTCCTGGATTTTTTTACATTCCATCTCTCACATTTGAAGTGTACGTATGATGAAGATTACAGACCTCTTTCATATTTTTAAGTGGGACAACTTGCAAAATCAGTGGCTGCCAAATACTTTTTTGCATTACTGTAGATGCAACTTTGAAAAACCTGATTTAGATGCATCTGTATTTTCCACAACAGAAAACTACAAACAATGTTGTTTCATTTATTAATAAAGTGATTTAATTAGCCACATTTGGCTGCCATTTCTCCCAAAAATCCCACTGAATACATTTTGTATGATTGTACAACTTACTACAGTCGTTGTAAAGCTACATTTAACTCATTTAAAACTATATAAATGAAATAAAACATGTATTTTGTTTAAGTCATAATTGAACACCATGCTCCGGCAGGTAAACTTGTAATATTTTCTGCTTGGTAAGGCACAGCTGGGTAGCCTTTTACAAGCTCACTCATCAACAGGAGTAATTCTCAACAGCAGTCCTGTTGAGAAATTTAATGAGGAATTTTGTTTTTAAAGGGTTTAGCTAATCTAACTTCTCTTTTTATGTGTATATTGTGTACAGATGTATGCAGCAAATACGTCCCAGAGATAAATCCGCTCATGGCGTCTAATCCCTCTGTACCCAAACTGAAAGATAAAATAAAACCATCCCCGCAGCATGATTCATGCTAAGCTCACGGTTTATTAGGTTTCTTTATTTACCAGCTATGATTGTTTCCAAACTCATTTTCACAGCAGATTTACCTAATGGTTCTACAGAATGATGGTGCTACCTGCTAGAAAAATGTTTTATTTTTCACTGCAGGCAGCAAATTAAAACAAAACTACAAGTACACATTAAGCTGCATGTTGCAGATGGTAAAGCTGCGTCTGGTTACTAAGGGGTTAAAGGAATATTCCGCCCCTAAGTAAAATTGTGTCTATTGCCATAGTCCCCAGAGTTAGATAAGTGAGAAAAAAGCTTTTTGTTTTACCAGCCCAGTCATTCTTCTGAGCTGGCAGCAGTCCCTTTGCTTTAGATTAGCATAAGCAATATAAGTGTAGGGGAGCAACTAGCATTATGTGCACAAAAGTGATTAAAATGAGTAAATAACTATCCTAGTTATTGTTGGTGAACTCAATAATCATATCGACTGCAAATGAAAAGTAAGAAGTAACACAAAGTAATTACAGGAGCCGATTTAGACTTGGGACTACATTACAACAAAGCACCGCTGTAAGCCGCCGCTGCAAGGCGCACGGACATGAAACATCTTTTTGCTGAAAGTCTTCAGCTTTTTTTCAAAACCCTTTGCTACACAAGTAACAACCATTTTCTTGGATTAGAGTTGTAACTACTCAAACCACAGCAATAAAAGCTCCGTGCAGTTCGTGCATTTGTGTTTACAGAAGCAGATAGCGACCGCTGCATCATGTCCTTGCGCCTTGCAGCGGCGGCTCACAGCGGTGCTTTGTTATGTAGTCCCAAGTCTAAATCGGCTCTTGTAATTACTTTGTGTTACTTCTTACTTTTCATTTGCAGTTGATATGATCATTGAGGTCACCAGGAATAATTAGGATAATTATTAAGTAATTTTTATCACTTTTGCCCACAAAATGCTAGTTGCTCCCATTCACTTACATTGTTTGTGCTGAGCTAAAAACAGACAGATTAGGAAAATTAACAAAATCCTTTTTTCTCACTTTTTTTTAACTCCAGGGAATATGGCAACAGACAAAATTTTACTTAGGGGTAGAATATCTCTTTAAATCCAGCCCGTGAGGAGCTAAACCTCAGGCTGTGACCTTAACATTACTGATGGAACAATAAATCAAAGAAACTGCTCTGTGCTATCTTAACACTGCAGATCCTTCACCACATGGACAAGAGTTTTTCTTCAATGTCGGGGCAAAACCCGTCTAAAAGGCAGATACTTCAGCCGACAACATTATCATTCCGTCACTTAGACATTTATTTATATTACTTGATCAAGGTGGGGTTTTCCTTCTGTAAAAGATTGTACAGGGTTTGACCTTTATCTAGTTGGCTTTTCTCTGTGACAAAGTGCAATAATCAGTTCACAGAAGGTGAAGGGATCGTCTTTTTTCCCACCCCAAAAGAAATTGACATTAAAAAAACTAATTTGAGATTCATGCCTATGATGGTTGTATGTACCCCTGTGAGCAGCTCGAACCAGTCACACTTCCTTTGCAAGCTGTCTCTAACATTCTGCCCTGGTCTGTCTACTTGATCCAATTAATTTATGCTTTTTTTTTTTTTTTTCAAAGATTGATAGATCATTTCACCCAGCTCAGTGTTTTATGTCGGCAATAATGTCTAATATGAATGATATTTGAGTGTTTTCTTAATTTCCCCTTTTATTTGTGTGGTTGGTGTAAAGATTTGAATAGTTTAGTTTTATTTTATTTTGTCATTCAAAGTTTAGGATGACCTTTCCAAAGACTATTAATAATCTTTTGAATATAAAAATGTATTTACAGTAATGTTTATTATGTGCAACATCGCTGTCAAAGTACTATTAAACAAAATAACATAAAAAAGTCAAATATAATTCAATTCAATTCAAAAATACTTTATTGATCCCAGAGGGAAATTAAGTAAATTAAGTAAATGAAGATGTGTAAATGTATTTACAATACAACAATATATCAGTTTTTCTGAGTAGTTATATATAAGTAGAGAGCTACTTACCAGTAGAAAACTCAGAGTACAACACAACAGGCCTCAAATCATCACCTCCTCTTGGAAGAAAGTGATCCCTAAAATACAGAGGACATATATTATTCATACGTGTCTGGAAGCTACAAAATGTTCTAAAACATTTGATTTCTACCAACCACTGAAATGAAATAAGATGGAAAGAGAAGACAAAAAGGGATAATTAACTCTAAAACATTCAGAGCAAACACAAATTTGTAGCATGACTTAGGTTGCTTCTACATATCCCAACTAACCTTATACCTGTCCACACACACACAAAGCATTGTTTGACGACCCCCTCCTCCCCTCCGCCCGCTGGCGCAACCCCAACCTAGTAGGCATGTGTGAAAAAAAGGCGGACCCACATAATGTCACAGTCACCTCTGACCTGGAAGTACATCCTCTTTACAGTTACCCTGCAGATGTAAACATTAAGGGAGAAGCAAGAAGCTAATTTCTGATCTTGTTCTGACTTGTTGGGCAAACTCACCGTAAATGGCTGTTCACAAGAAGAGATATTTCTAAGTTACCTCTGACTTGTCACCGGTTGTTATTAAGCTGGCTGTGGGGCATGTTTTCTGACATCACTTCCTTACCGAACTCACTTCTTAAAACGCCTAATGAATCCACAAAAAAACAAGAGCCGGAGATTTAAGAACTAGATGGCTCCCGTGTAAAAAATATCTGGGGAGGAGACTTTAAATGATGGGCTAGTGTGGCCAAGGCAGTGTATTGACTAAATATTTATTCGTTTTAGCACATAAACGGCCTAATGTAGGCAGGGCCTTATGCGCACGCTTATAACCTAACCAGTGTGTGAATGAATGGGTGAATGACTGAATGTAGTGTGAAGCGGTTTGGGGTCCTCAGGGACTAAATAAAGCGCTTTACAAGTACAGGCCATTTACATTTTTTCCTTCACCAGTATTGACAAGCAAAAAAAAAAAGTGTCATTTTCTATGTGCTGTGCTTTCAATCTCCTGCAAAGTCTTTCAGACTTAAAACTTTTAAATATTCGTATATGTTCTGGCCCTTTTTGCCAAGTAAAAAAAAAAAGCATTATTACAGTAAAAGTGAAAAGAAAAAAGAATGCCAATGTTGAACATGCAATTTTATTCTTGTTAAAAGGGAGTATTTTCTTTCAGCTGTAGATACATGTATACAAAGTATGAGAAATTGCTGCAACGTTAAAGTGTAACTGAACCCCCTGAAAAATCCTAACCCCGCCCCCAGACAACATTTGAAAAATTCCACAAAGTGGGAAGTGCCAGGAAGAACGGAGGGGCGTGACCAAGTGTGGTGGAAAAGTGGAGGGGGGGACGTGGGGGTGTGTTCAGAAGGACAGTGACAACTAGCTTAATGTGACACTGAAAGATGGAGAGTGACCAAAGCGACGTTGGCAGTTTTGCGACTGATCGATCTGACCGATGTTCATCTGTTTTGATTGTAAGCCTATGTTAGCATCACCACTCAGAGACCGGACACCTCCTTTCTTCCTCTGCCTCAGCAGCACCGAGCTCGGGCGGCGCTGGTTCGGCGCCCTGAACCAGCGAATCTCCTCCGCTGTCACCAGAGATAGAGGAGTAGAGGGAGGCTTTATGGAGCCCAGCGGCCGCGAGCCGTATCGATTCGAGCCGCTGGCTCGGGGCGCTGAGTCAGCGCTGCCCGGGGCCAGCGCTGCTGCTGAGGGAGAGAGAGACAGGATGGGTCCAGTCTCTGAATGGTAATGCTAACATAGGCTAACGCTACCCCTAACCCATAGGCTAATGTTCAAAACAGTATGTTAGCTATGCTAACTAAGTGCTAATGTGATAAGAATGGTAACCTTAAAAACGCAATCCAACTCCAAACTCGCCACAGGGCCGGTATTAGTGATGTGTCGGTCGCGAACGAACCGGCTCTAAGAGCTAACTCTTTGAAGTGAACGATGGGAGCCAGCTTGTTATTGGGAGCAGTTTTTTTTGTTTTTTTTCATTCCCCCCCGCTTGTTTCGGTACATTTGGTACACATCGTTTTGCATTAATTCTGGTAATGAATACACTTTAAGCAACAAAAAATCTGAGGAGCCACTTGGGAGCCGAAATAGCCGGCTCTGTATGGTGAGCCATGCCAAAAGAAATGGCTCTCCAAAAAGAGCTGGAATTCCCATTACTAGCCGGTATGTCTGATAGTTTTATACCCAAACCCACGGGGCGTGTCTGAAGAGACCATGACTGCTGTGACACAGTCGATGCCTGTGACGTAAAGATGTACCCCTCTCCGGCAATCACAAAATTCGAATGCAGTAGCCACCCTAAGAGGGCAGCACTAAGACGTTTTTAGACCAAAAAGTGTAGAATTAAACAAGTTTACACAAAAATGTAAAAATATCCCCAGAAACTGAAAGATTGCATTGGTAAAGACCCATTTATACAGTTTAGAAGCAAAAAAAAGTTGTTTTGGGGTTTAGTTACTCTTTAAAGACTCGATGCAATCGGTATGAGTCTCCTAAAGAAAACAATGTACCAATTAACAATATAACCTAAATCTGACAGCATTATGTTATTACCAGGTTAGCTTTGTAAAGTGCCTTGCGAGGATATTTCTTGTAAATTGCTGCCATTTGATTAAATTGAATAAAATTCAATAACCACAGACGTATGTTCAAAGAATAGTGATACCTGTAAAGTTGGCAGTGTGAACAGCTGTGACATTGGAGCAGTTAGCTCCACTCTGGTCCAAACTTAAATACTTCAAGTAACATACTAACAGCTCATAACCTCACCACTGAACACCACTTCAACAAAAACCTCAATTAAAGACTCAAAACCTATACCTCAGAGTGAGTAATTGAAGAGTTAATGTAGTGATGATAAAGTGTCAACAGACAGACGTTTGATAATGGATCTACATTAGGATGAAGTCAGCTGGATCTCTGCTAAGTTCAGGACCTGTCAGCTAAACGGGATCATTATCTCCAAACAGGGCCGATGCTGCAAGCAAACGGATGACAGCCCACCATAATAAGGTGTGAATATGCCTTATGTGCATTTATGTGTATTTATTATAGGTCCTACTATTCTTAGAGTTGTTAGATTGTATAGTGTGTGTTATTTCTCAGACAATGAAAGGGTTTTGGAGTCAAAACAAAAACAGTAAACTTGGTTTTTAACTTTACCTTAACAGATGCAGCTCTGGTATGGGTCGGAGGTCCTTAGAAGAAAGGCCCTCTACTACAGGGGAGTCCAGGTTTGCCGAACCGTTGCTCAGTCTGTCACTGCTCTCATATCCAGATTCAGTTCTCTGGATTTTCCAGTTCTCATTGCGCACTTTAAGGTTTGCTGAGCTCTTTGATCGGTCTTTGTCATTCTGTCCCCCCCGGCTCTCTGAGTCCAGTGAGCTGCGGCTGCCCCCGGTTTCGTTCCTCTGCTCGTCTTCATAAATGGTCATCAGGCTCTTCGGTTTGCGTTCTTCCAACGCCCCCCACAAGATGTCTCTGTCCCGCTCAGGGTCACGCGACGGCGATTGACTGTTTGTTCTTCTCTGTGGGCTGGGGAGCCTTCGCTCCTCTCTTCCTGCATTCGCGTCGTCAACACTGCTTAAAACGCTGTCCACGTTTAGCGCCTCCCGCATGGGCCTCCATGCTCGACTGGCGGGGTTCTGGTTGTTCCTCCCGTTTCTGTCCCGGGAATCTTGGCTGCTGTCCGTGTCGTATCCGTTAGAGAGGTGCTCCAGCCTCCGGCTCTGATGGCCGCTCCTCAAAGTGGCCGTAACGGGCAGCACTTGGAGCTTGGTGTGGGAGCGAGGTGGGTCACGAGAGGAGCGCGGCGGATCATGAGAAGAGCGGCCACCAAGGTGAGGCACTCGCTCTGTCCTGATGGGGCCCTTTCCTTGGCTGCTGTACAGCCGAGCATCCAGGTACTGCTTGAAGCCGTTCTCTGGAGGGGAGGCAGAGCGCGAGTACGTTCTGTCATGAGCTGGATCTGAGGAAAACAAGATTTCAAGAAAGCGCACTTCAATCAAATCAAATTCAGAGAATTTATTGCAATTAAAAAATTTTTACAAAAACAACCAAAAACGTGCATTTCAGATAACCAATTATTTTTAGCTGAATTACTTCTGATTTTAAAGTTTTACTTTGCAACAGTTAATGTCTAGAAGAAAGTAGTGTACAGGGCCTTGCAAAAGCATTGGTGGCAGCATCATGCTGTGGGAATGCTTTTCTTCTGCAGGGACATTGTAGTGGCTACCGCTGAGCTATTTGACCAGGTCTCTAGATGTGAAAAAGGTAGATGATACCCTAAAAAACTTGCAGCTGCTAATGCACAGAGAGGTAGTTCTCCAAAGGACAGAGGAGGACTTAATTCACAAACCTGCTGCACCTATTATTTTTAAGAAGAAAAAAAAAAACTTCCTTCACAAAAGATAAGGTTTAGCATGTTGCATGACAAAAAAGCAAGGAGCTGTGAATAAACTCGCCCCAGTTGAAACTTGACCTACACCGGGTTTTACACACCTAGATGAAAACCTACAAAAAGGAGCAACAACAGGCTGAGCAAAAAATAAAGGCAAAGAAGGAGGACAAAACAGTTGCTGTTGTTTGTGTTTGCAGATGACATGGGTAAAATTTGAGTCAACATGAAGTCAATTTTCTTTTGTAGAGTGTGCACAGGGGAGGGTGTCGGTTCATTTAGGAATGTGAATGGAGTGATATATAAATATATGCCTGTTTGGGTGTGTTTTGGTGCCCAAAATACAGTGACAACAGCTACTCTGAAACAAAAGACTTAACAGCAGCTCTATGCATTTTTCTGAGTATGGAAGTTCAAATGAAAACTTCTATGAATCATTAAACATTTCTCTTCCTAAAGCTGACAGCAGTCTGCATGCTTTGTATTGGCATAACTGTCTAAGGGGCTAAGAAAAATCAATCTACTCCAACTTTGTATTTTAGAGCTCAAAAATTTAATTTAGTACTTAAAGTGTAACTGAACCCCCTAAAAAGGCATAACCCCGCCCCCAGACAACATTTAAAATATTCTACAAAGTGGGCGGTGCCAGGAAGAACGGAGGGGCGTGGCCAAGTGTTGAGGAAAAGCGGAGGGGGGAACGTGGGGGTGTGTTCAGGAGGACAGTGACAGCTCGCTTAATGTGACACTGAAACATGGACAGTGACCAAAGCGACGTTGGCAGTTTTGCAACTGATCAACATTCATCTGTTTTGAACGTTAGCCTATGTTAGCATTACCACTCAGAGACTGGACTCCTCCTGTCTTCCTCTGCCTCAGCAGCACCCAGCTCGGGCGGCGCTGGCTCGGCGCCCTGAACCAGCGGATCTCCTCCGTCGTCACCGGAGATAAAGGAGTAGAGGGAGGCTTTATGGAGCTCAGCGGCCGCGAGCTGTATCAATTAGAGCCGCTGGCTCAGGGCGCTGAGTCAGCGCTGCCCGAGGCTTGCGCTGCTGCTGAGGGAGAGAGAGACAGACAGGATGGGTCCCGTCTGAGTGGTAATGCTAACATAGGCTAACGTTCAAAACAGTATGTTAGCTATGCTAACTAAGTGCTAATGTGATAATAATTGTAACCTGAAAAACGCAATCCAACTCCAAACTCGCCACGAGGGGGGGTATGTCTGATAGTTTTATACCCAAACCCACGGGGCGTGTCTGTGAGACCATGGGTGCTGTGACATAGGCAATGCCTGTGACGTAGAGATGTACCGCTCTCCACCAATCACAAAATTCAAATGCAGTAGCCACCGTTCAACCATAAGAGGGCAGCACTAAGACGTTTTTAGACCAAAAGGTGTAGAATTAAACAAGTTTACACCAAAATGTAAAAAAATCCCCAGAAACTGAAAGACTGCATTGGTAAAGACCCATTTATACAGTTTAGAAGCAAAAAAAAGTTGTTTTGGGGTTTAGTTACTCTTTAAAATAACTTAATATAACTGGCAGTCCTTGGAAATAATAAATATATGCAAGATAGCAGTGTTGAAGAGTTTCTGCTCCCGGCTACAAATTATCAGCTGTACGCAGAGATAACGATTGCTTTAAACATGGACTCAAACTCCGATTATATCCAGATCAGTGAACACACCACACCTACGGAATGACAGGTCACTCTGAAAAACAAATCTCTTTGGTTTGGAAGTTTTTAAATAGATAATAAAACTTAGTTATTTATTTTCACTGTGTGAAAAACTGAAGTCAGTAATAATAAATGTTCTATCTAAAAGGAATTCAGACTGCAACTTAAACACAGAGAGAAACTTCAACAGATAACAGGAAGGCTGCTCTGTTTAATCATGTTGAAGAGCCCTGTTATGTCTGGTACGACTCAAACTGGATAAGGCAATGAAGGCAGTCTTTTTGGAATTCAACAGTCATGGTACTGAGCTACACATTACACATTTAGTAATGCTAACCGTGCTAACAGCGCTAAATGAAGATCAATGCAATTGGAAGATGCTAAAGATGGTTTAAAATATCCACTCTGTAGTCACATGTTTGTTTTGAAAAATGAGTGAAATCCTTTTTAGCTGCAAAGCTTGTAATGTTGACTGCTCTCATGCACAGTGTGACACCACCTCTGGTTCAGGTACCACAACTGGCTATTTGTGGCCAGTTGTGGTACACTGGCCACAAATAGCTAAAATCTACAAATACTTGAGATCCCCTCTAAAAACTGTTATAACTGCATATTTTAACAGTTTAAACACCAAATATACCTTCATATGCATTATTAAGCACAGTGTAGAACGTCTTAGAGCTACTGCAGAAGCTAACATCTACCATCTTCTTCATCTCCACTCTTGGGGATACAACCAATGAGCGGCAAGGAAAATAAATGCTGCTTCTGGATTGGGTACTTTGCCAACACCAGCCAATAGGATAATAAATGGCCTGCATTTGTATAGCGCTTTTTCAGTCAGAGGACCACAAAGCACTTTACACCATTCAGTTGTTCGCCCATTCATGCACACATTCACCTGCTGGTGGTGGTAAACTACAAGCAGCATTGCGCCTGTATTTTCTATATACATCATTTTAGAGCTCCCCCCCCCCAAAAAAACAGCAAACAGGATAATTTTTCGCAAATAATCTCTGATTTTTGGGAGATATATATAGATATTTTTCTTCCCAAAAATTACTAACAAAAAAGCAATTAGGAATCTAAGCTACATGTCTCAAATGTCACACAGGCAATTTTATTGACATACAGCTGTAGATGTACATTAGAAACGTTGTCAAAAATATTGATATCGATATATATTGATATTACTTTCTTGAAAAAAATTTTTTTTCTATTCTTCCGAACCAAAATAGTTATAGCTTTGCTATTAAAAAGTAAATTAAAAAGTACTGTTTTGAGTCAGGACAGTTACTGTTTTGAGCATGGGTAGGCGGGTGTTGAAATTCAGTCCGGGAGCTTGGTTCTGAGAGGCCGTTAATCTGATCGAGCTAAGGATGCAGGCGGAACCATAATTATAATACAAATAATTTTATTTGTTGTATAACAACATAAGATATAACATCTAACATATGTGTGTGTTAAATTTGAGGAAAATAAAAAATAAAAATTAGTTGTTGAGGACGGTAAGAAAAAAACAAAACAGATCTCAATCTTTGGAGGCTTGGCGTGCATAAAAATTAAAACCATCATCTTCATCTGGATGTTTCCCTGGCTCAGTTTCCCCCATGCATGATATTGCCTTTTCACGTGCATCGTTTCTTTTAGCGATGTCCGCTCCTCACTCCCCCCCCCCCTCTTATTTATTTTTTGTAACAGGAAACCAACCGTTTAATTGTTGACTGATTGGCCGACTGAGCCGATTACATTTCAATAGCAACTGCTGAATCAGAGTTCTGAAAAGTGTGAAAAACACGATTTAAATTTTCCCAGTGCGGGCAGAAGTTTCTTTATTTTGGGTAGGTCATGGATTAGAAAATTATTTCAATGACCATCTTAAAGCAGTGGGGTTGGCATTAAGTGTGAGATGCATTCAGTGAGAAAGGGAGGGGAGCAAGGTGAAGTAACGCAAGAGATAGATAGGGAGGCAAGAAGACTTAATGGTATATTTACAGTGAGGAACATAAATATTTGAACACCCTGCGATTTAGCAAGTTCTCCCACTTAGATATCATGGAGGGGTCTGAAATTCATATCGTAGGTGCATTTCCACTGTGAGAGGCAGCATTAACAAAAGAAAATTAGGAAATCACGTTGTCTGATTTTTAAAGAATTTGTTTTTTATTGCTGCACATAAGTATTTCACACCTGGCAATCAGCAAGAATTCTGTTTCTCAAAGACCTGTTACTCTTCTTTTAAAAAGTCTACCTCTACTCCACTTATTTCTCTAAATTAGTAGCACCTGTCTGAGCTCATTAAAGACACCTGTCCACCCCACAGTCAGTCAGACTGGGCAAGACCAAAGTGCTGTCAAAAGACACCAGAGACAAAACTGTAGACCTCTACAAGTCTGGAAAGGGGAAGGGGGCGATTGCCAAGCAGGTTGGTGGAAATAGGGCAACTGTTGGAGCAATAATTAAAAAATGGAAGAGGCTAAAGATGACCGTCAGTCTCCCTCAGACTGGGGCTCAAGGCAAGATCTCACCTCGTAGGGTATCAATGATGATAAGAAAGGTTTCAAAGGTTACTGTCGGTAGAAGACTACGTTGTTAAGGTTTAAAGTCATGCATTGCACAGAAGGTTCCCCTGCTCAAGTCATCACATGTCCAGGCCCATCTGAAGTTTTCCTATGACTATCTGGACGATACAGAGGAGGCATGGTAGAAAGTAATGTGGTCAGATGAGACCAAAATAGAAGTTTTTGGTCTAAACTTCACTTGCCGTGTTGGGAGGAAAAAGAATGATGGGTTGCATCTCAAGAACAGCATCCCTACTGTAAAGCATGGGGGTGGAAACATCATGCTTTGGGGGTGTTTTTCTGCAAAGGGGACAGGGTGACTGTACTGTGTTAAGGAGAGGATGAATAGGGCCATTTATTGGGAGATTTTGAGCAACAACCTCCTTCCCACAGTCAGAGCATTAAAGATGGGTCGCGGCTGGGTTTTAAAACATGACAATGACCCGAAGCACACAGCCAGAATAACCAGGGATTGGCTCCGTAAGAAGCATTTCAAGGTTCTGGAGTGGCCTAGCCAGTCTCCAGACCTAAATCCAATAGAAAATCTTTGGAGGGAGGTGAAACTCCATGTTGCTCAGCGACAGCCCCGAAACCTGATAGATCTAGAGAAGATCTGTGTGGAGGA
Organism: Valencia hispanica; assembly: GCA_963556495.2. Classification (NCBI taxonomy): domain Eukaryota; kingdom Metazoa; phylum Chordata; class Actinopteri; order Cyprinodontiformes; family Valenciidae; genus Valencia; species Valencia hispanica. The sequence goes on from OY747714.1 coordinate 30,717,556, forward strand.
GTGGGCCAAAATCCCTGTTGCAGTGTTTGCAAACCTGATCAAGAAATACAGGAAACGTTTGACCTCTGTAATTGAAAATAAATGCTTCTGTACAAAATATTAACACTTATTTTGTCAGGTGTTGAAATACAGATGTGCAGCAATAAAATACAAATAAATTCTTTAAAAATCAGACAATGTGAATTCCTGAATGTTTTTTGTAAATGGTCTCTCACAGTGGAAATGCAATGTGAATTTCAGACCCCTCCATGATATCTAAGTGGGGTAACTTGCTAAGTCGCAGGGTGTTCAAATACTTATGTTCATACTCATCTTGTGACTTGTATGAAAATATCATGATATTTTTTTAAAAACTCGAGATATCGTCCAGTCCCACACTGTACTGTGGTTACAATAAAGTAATGATTTAACAGTCTAACACACAACACCAAATCCGATCTCTACCCTCTCACATATGAAGTTAGAGGCAGCTTTTGTTTATTTTAAAATGGATGTTGTAGGGGGGAAAAAGAGAAATGTGATATGGAAAAGTAGAAAAAAACCTATAAATTAAAAATGTAAACTTATTTATAGCACTTAATGTGAAATGGGAATCACTAAAATCTGTATCAGCAAGCCAGAGCTTTGCCAAAACCAGTCCATAAATTTCCTGATCTGTTTATCTCTACTCCTATGAACTACAGTGTCACCTTCAGCTGAGCCATTCATCACATCAGTGACACTAACTCCCTGCTAACGGACGCCACAGCAAATGATATGTAGCATTTGATATGTGTTGCAAACTGTGCTCTATAATCCCCCGCACCCCCACACACAAAAACACTTTTTTAAAAGAGATGAAGCAAATCAGTCAGGCTCTGATTAAAATACACAACCCAAGTTGTAAAGTGCATTTAGAAAACCTGGGCTTAAATATCCGTTTTAATCCTATCCCTCTGTGGGTTTCAGTAGTTTCCTGGTTTTAGTAAAAATTTGTCAGTATTGATGCAAAAGTCAGAAAGCAAAACAGAGAGTTTGAGAGTGAGGAGGATCAACGGTGGCTCAAATAGACGTCAGCAGCTTTAATCCCCTTTCTGACACATTGCTCCAAAACGGCAGGTTACATAAGGGCTTGATGAGGTAAAGGGACTGCTTTCTGTCCCACTACGCCTCATCTTTCTCATGCCGAATCTCCAATAGACCCACATACGGGAGAAAACCCACCTCTATGTCGCTGGTCCGGCCTCCGCTGACCACATCTGTCAGCATCTCTCCTGACTGGATGCATTTCTTTCAGTTCTCCTGCTCTATTGGCAGCTTCTCTGGAAATTTCCCTGCGACGACCCTTAGGATCACTGGTCTCACGTTTCACTAAGAAAAATCAGCAAAATAAAATAAAAATAAAAATATATACTAAACATATTTTACTTGCTTTAAGAAAGAAGGATTCAATAAGCAGGATTTATTTCATGCACTTTGAAAATAAAGATAAAAAAAAGAATACTAAGAGATTCCTTTGCAGGAACTGGTGGAAAATTCCACCAGTGCTGAAATTATTCAGCATCAGATTACATTGTAGGATCTTCTGTCACTACTTGCTTTTGCTTGTTACTTTTATGCTTTCAAGTCTCCAGCAGCCTAAAGGCATAAAGAGGCCCAGATACTGCTGTGCACAGGGTACAGCTGTGTGGTGATTGTTTTCTGGCTGTACCTTTTTGTGTTGAACTTTAATGTTTATTAGTTGTTTATTTCTATTTTATTTATCTTGCTTTTATTTCTATATTGTTTTATTAATAAAATCAATTTATTATTGAACAACTAACTGTTTTGCATTTATATCATTTGACTGTACTGTACTTGTCATTATTTTAGGTTTAATCAGAAATACTTTAACATGATGAATTTATTTTTAATTTCAATGTTGACCACTGTTTTTGTTTTCGACTTTTAGTGCATTTAAATATTTAACTTTTAATTTCCCTAATTTCTCAATACGTGCTAGTATTTCCTCAGTTCGTCCTCCTTAGCTTCATAATTTCTGTTGTCCATCTTTTCTGTTTCTTTACAAAGTTACGTAAGAAGAAGAGGAAGAAGAAAAAGGGAAAAAAAGTAATAAAATGTGAATATACTAAGATTTAATTTAACAAAAACAAATTAAATGATTTACAGTGATATTTAATCCTTCGTTCGAGTGATTGAAATGCCAGATCTCTACTTGCCGCCATAAAATGAAGAAAAAAAAAAATCTTGAAAATGCTAAAAGGGGATTAAAAGTCAAAACAACCAGTGTTTCCCACACATAGACGAATCTGTGGCGGTGCGCCACAGATTAAACTCCGACCGCCTCAGATTCAACACCGACCCCAAAAAAAAATCAACACCGACCTTCACGTTTTGCGTTTCGTTTTTCTTTTTTTACAATATTTAAAACACGCACCGTATTTGTTCATGCATTTCCTTTCCCTGCTCTTTCTTCGTCTCTCTGTCATTCACGCGTCTCTCTCGCACAAACATACACACACACACACACATACAGCCCCCTCCCCTCCGTCCTCTACCCTCCCCACCCGCGCGGCCGGCCGACCGCCACACATTGCTTTCATATCTGTGGGAAACACTGACAACATATTTCATACATTTAGTTTTTCCCCTTATTAAAGTCAGTAAATTATAATGTTTGCTTTTCTTGACCTCAACAATTTGAATTTGCTCGTTTAAACTTCCCTGCCTGCATATTCTTTTCTTTTTTAATATTTTGTGATACCACTACTACTACTACTAATACTTATAATAATAAGCTACATGTGTGCAGAACTGGCGGCTCTTCGTGACCTTTCTCCTCAACAAGAGTCCCCAATTACTTCTGCGTACCCAACACGGTCAGATTTAGTTTTACAGCAAAGACATTTAATTATCACTACCCCTGGTTGCCATGCCAGATCGCTGCTTGCTGCCAGAATCTGAGGACAAAAATATTTATCAGCAAGGCAGGCTTTTAATGAGCATTAAAAAGATGGAAACCAAACAGTTCGAGTCATCTAGTTCACACTAATTGTTTTTCCCTTAAAAAAGGTCTAAAAATGTTAGTTTATTTCTTTTTTTGTCCTCAGCTATTTAAATCTTTGCTCCTTTTATTCAACCTGTATTTTCTATTTTCTATTATTTGATTCCTTTACCGTGTTGTCCTCGTCCACTGTTGGTCTGTCCGCTGGCCCTGCTAAGAGTTGAAGTGGTCTTCTTATTGTGAGGCTCGTGGTCCAGCACAGCTTTCAGATTCTCTTTGGTCAATTCCAGCTTCTTGGGTGCTGGAACTGGAGACTCAACACCTGCAGAAAAGAAAGAAAACACATTGTCAAGCTGAACTTTCTCATAGCGCTATTTTGTTCATCAGTAAAAATAGAAACTTCAACCTTGAACTATGAATGAGAATTGAAATGACAGTATCTTCAGTCATCATCATGTCGTTTTTCCGGCTGTTCTGACAGCTATGATGGACACTGAGCAGCTGCCACAGATTGAAGCTGGGGCACAGCCAGCACAGAGGGTTGGAGGAGGATCTTTAAAGGGGATAATAAAAAAAAACTCCCTAACCACACAAATCCAGGGATAAATAATCCCAGCAGATGATATGTTTCCATCACTACTGCCTGGCTACAAATGTAACCAATACTATTTTAAAAAGAGACACATTTTCAGGTCAAAATTCAAGACTTTTACAGACTCAGCTTCCCAGAGATCTCAGTCTTTTGTAAAATTTAAACACCAAAGTTTACTATGAATTGACTGCATTTATCGAGTGGTTGGTTTTACTTATGGAACCAGAACAACCAGATGCTAGCAGGCAGGGATGGAGGATGGATGGACAGACAGAGGGAGGAAGGACAGAGAACAGACGGACAACAGACAATGGACAAAGGGATAGACAGACCTACAGACAAGTGATCATGGACAGATTGATGGACAAACAATGGTCAAAGAAGGGGATGGATGGACAGACAGACAGACTGAAGGATAGTGACAATGAATAGATAAATGGACGGATAGACAGTCAATGGATATTGGACAAAAAGATGGATGGAAAATGGACAAAATAACTTGATATTTAGAAATACAATAGTTTTTGTATTTTCTTTATCCATACTTTTCCAGTCAGCACATGATCTCTGTAAAATCTGAGCTGGGTTCTGTTTGCTGTTTTTTAGTACTGCTTAATCCAACTACTTTCTTCACTGAACACATGCTCAAAAGACAAAACCCATCTTTTTACATTTCTACACTTAAGTGCCAGCTGAAAACACAGAATACAGAACTAAATACAAACTCACCAAACAATTATTCAGCTAAATCTAAAGACAACACAATCAAGCTAAGGTGAAAAATACCACCAAAGGTTGGTCTACAAGATGCAATCATGGCAAGGAAACTGGAAATTAAAGCGATCCCAGAAAAGAAGCCAAATACAGAGACAATGGTAATTTCTATAAAAAGTACACAGCATCAACACTTACTTTCACTTGTTATACGATTGCTCTCTCAAATATTAACATGATGGCCCCTTTACGAGGAAAAAGGCTGGCGTTTTACATGAAAGAACATAAAGAAACCCCGGGAGAGCAAGCTGTACCTGGCACATCTCCGTTGACGGAGGTCTTGTGGGTGTGTGAGTAGTTGCTGTTGAGTCTCGAGGCATCTTCTGTGTGGATGGCACTTCCATCAGGGTTGGAGTAAAAGAGCAGCAGAGGCTGGAAGTGACCTTTGATACATTTGGTGACCACATCTTTCCACCGGGAGCCAATCTACAGCAGGAAAAAGAGGAAAAAAGAAAAACATTGGTAAAGGATGCAACACCTTCCACAGAAGGAGGAATTTGGGGAAATACTAACAACTCACAATTGCTCAGAATTATGTGGATCTTTATGTGGAGTACCTTTACTTATTGAATTGGGTGTTTAAAGTTCAAGAAAAAAGTTTTTTTTTTAAATCAAGCAATCGGGATCCAGTGAAGTTCAGAAACACATTTCTTTTGTGTTGCTGTATTTGCAATGCAATATTGGTGGTTAAAAGTCTTACACTTACAATTATATTTGTTCAATTTAATTTCTAAATAAATATGATCCACTGAGACCAAAAACACTAAAGTGAAGCAAAAAGGTCAAGCTTATTGGTTATGGAAAAGCTTATGATCACAATTATTTAGGTTAAACGAGTATTTAAGTTATTATAACTATGCGTTTGCTGCAATGTAAGTTGGCTTGAAAACTGAAATTTTCCAGGAATCTTTCTGTTGAACTTTGCCCTTAAAAATGTATTTAATCAAATTTAAGATAGTAAATAAAAAATAAACTCTTAGAAAACAAGCTTTTTAGTGCTCTTTTACATTCTTTGGGAAAAATTCAAAAAATCTAAAACTAAATAATGAAATAAATTATTTAAAAAACATCCGTAAAAAAACTAAATAAAAGAAAATTAGTTGTCAATACAAATCAGAGTAGAATTATCATTTATTTGTCCCAGCCCAGTGTGGAAATGCAATTATGTGTCAAGTGAAATAACGAACGCAAATTTCTTTCATCAAACAAATTTGCTCACATTTTAGTGCACGAAGCTGCAGAAAGGTCATAGACATGCATTTAAATTCAGGCATAATCTAAAAGTATGCCACTCACTCCATTACTTGCTTTAACTTCCAGTTTAATATGAAAGAACACATTTGTTGTGCTTTGAGTGGTGCAGATAAAACCAGAGACCAAATCTTGCACCTCAACTTGTTTTAATCTTTACAAAACAAGAGCATACTGACACGGAAAATGGGCACAAATGTTATGATGTATTTAAAAAAGATAAAGTTGATTAATTAAACGATACACTTGATTTGTTTGCACAGTCCTACATAAAAGCACATTAATAAGGCCAATGATGGTAGAGAAGTAGGAAAGAAAAATGGGGAGATGAAAAACGCAAAAGGCTAAAGCAAAGAAATAAGGTAAAAGTGAAAAAGAAAGGAAATATTTTTAAATAGTTAAAAACACTTAAATCAACTATAATTGATAAATATTTGTTTTTACTTTTGGATTTTTGCGGTAAATCTTCTTAAATCCTTTTGGAAATTTTTTTTTTATTCCAACAGTTTTTGGGAACTAGTTTAATAATTAGGTGTAAAAATGAAACTTAAAATCACCACATTTTCTGAATGTCAATTATTTCTGAATCACTTGCTTTCCTTTGTGAATATTTCTCCTGTTATAGTGGCCAATATGAGGAAACAATAAAAACTCCCAAGCCAATGAAAGCTACAGACTGCTTATTTTTGCTCCTAATTTTCTGAAAAAGCTTTTTTTTATGAAACTGAAAGAAAAAAAACAGAGGCTACAGTGCCGCAGTCGATGTGTGACAACTGTTTGAGGACTCTCAGGAATGCTGGCGTGCTGCGAACCAGGTACTTGGCAGGAGCTGAAGCGCCGTAGCTCCTCCATCTCGCTCAGCAGGGTTTGCACACGCAGCACAAGCTGGTGATGGATTGACGCAGAGCCAGGCGGCCGCTGCGGCGCAGTCCCCGAGAAAATAGTGAACAGGATGTGAGACAAAGGGCTTGCTCACACATACGCATCATAAAAATGGATTAAAAGAGAATTTTAAAATCTGAGAAAACACCCAGTATTTTTCTTACAATACATACAACATATATGTACATATGAAAAATTCTGTATTCTTTCTGACTTCTACTCTAAAACACATAAAGGCATCCATAACAAGCTTCTACACAGACTTAATACTCTAAACAACCATCTTAAAAGAGTTAAGGAGCTGCTCTGTGCTGCTGCTTTTAAAACAGGCCAGTGGACACCAACTTCTAAGACATGGTGTAAACTGCACTCAGTTCTTACTGCGAAGGATCCTTCCCCTACAAATTCATGTGAAAGCAGTGGTAAATCTATGCAAACTCCAAAATGCAAATTAAACACTATTGGTGTTTAAATATTTCAGTTATTCCTATACATGTAGAGATTGTCCATGAAACATATCTGATCCCAAAATCAGCTTTGAATTAAGTTCGGGAATGACTGAATAAATCTGGAAGCATCCTTGCATCCTAATGTCTTTTTAAGGGCTGAAAATCTTGATATATCTCATTTTTAGTTTTTGTGGAAATTAGCAAAAAATAAAATAAAATGTTGAGCTTTGCTAAAATATTTGAAATAGAATGCAGCTTGGGAAGTTGAAATATCTAGGCGCATAGCCATTCAAGCACCACTACGACTAGGTATTGGCTGGAGTTCGTAAAGCAGCCAAACCCGGAGTGACATTCATTTTCATTGCCACTGATTGGCTGTACTCCGAAGAGCAGTGATAAGAAAGACCATGGATGTTAGCTCCTGCCATGTTGCCAGGACAATTTCCACTGTGCATATTAATGCTTGTTAAAATATATTTGGTGTTTGAACTATTGGAAAACAGGCAGATATAAAAGTGTTTTTAGAGGGGATCTCAAGTATTCATGGTTTCAGCTATTCAAATTCAAAAATACTTTATTGTTCCTAGAGGGAAATTAAGTGTTGGTATAGCTCATATAATTAATTCTTTAAGGAGTTGTTGTAGATGATGATGGCTGTGGGCAAGAAGGATTTCCTGTAGCGGTCTGTATTGCAGCGAAACTGAAGAAGCCTCTGACTGAAGACACTGTTGTTGTATGACTGTCTCATGAAGAGGATGCTCAGGGTTGTCCATAATTTTTTTGATTTTATGAAAAATTCTTCTTTGCATTATCATCTCCAGATGTTCCAGAGTTGTCCCAAGAACAGAACCAGCCTTCTTTATCAGGTTGTTTAGGCTTTTTAAATCCCTGCCTCTGATGCTGCAACTCCAAAAGATGACGGCTGAAGAGATTACACTCTTCACAACAGACTTGTAGAAGATCTGCAGCATCTTGCTGTAAATCTTGAAGGACCTAAGCTTCCTCAAGAAGTACAGTCTGCTCTGTCCCTTCTTGTGGACGGTTTCACTGTTGCGCCTCCAGTCTAGTCTGTTGTCCAGGTGAACTCCGAGGTATTTATACTCCTCAACCACCTCCACTTCTTCTCCCATGAAGGAAACAAGTGTTTGACTTATCCATGTTTCTTCTGAAATCTACAATCATCTCCTTTGTTTTGTTCACATTCAAGGTGAGACGATTGTTTCCACACCATGTCACAAAGCGGTCCACCAGCTCTCTGTATTCAGCTTCTTGTCCATCTCTGATACACCTGACAATTGCAGAGTCATCTGAGTATTTCTGCAGATGACAGGTCTCGGATTTGTACTGGAAGTTGGAGGTGTACATAGTAAAAGGGAGAGAACAGTTCCCTGTGGTGCTCCTGTGCTGCTGACCACCTGATTTGACACACAATTCTTCAGTCTCACAAAGTCTCACAAATTCGCAGGCGTTTCCCTAACCCCTGCTAATACTGGGGGTCCCCTGTACACTTAATTATTTTGCGTTTCTTAGATTCTTTGTTTTGCCTGTGTTTTTGGACTTGTTGGTGATTTTGGTTTGAATAGATGAACAGCCTCATGGTTAAAACCTCCACATTTACTGGTTTAGCCGTGTTTAATGTTGTGCTATCCCATTTCAACTAAATAACATAGAAAAATAGTCAATATTCCACCTAATTATGGTTCCCACTGTATGCCACAACGACAATGCACTTAAATTTCTGTAAACCTGGTGGCATTTTGACCAAAGCCTGCTACAAACATTAAATTAAAGCCTCTAGAAAACTGCTTAAAAAATGTCATCTCAAAACCCTAGCTGTGTAACCCCGGTGTCTAACAGACCAATGAGTGTCCTCCTCACCTCTTTCACTGTTGCATCATCAAAGAAAACCCATTTAGAGGATTTGGTGTGGTAGGCGAAGGCACAGTAGTGGTGGCTGGAGTAGCAGATCATCCCCACAAGCAGCAGCTCTCCCTTTTTGGCATGCTCGTCCGTCACCCTGTAGAAGAGCTGCGGCCACAAACACAAACACAATATTTATACTCTGATGATTTATGCTAAAGTAATCAAGAAAAAAAGTTATATCAGTTTCTTCTTCCTAGCTTTATAAGACAATAGCAGACCTTCAAATCTATGCTACAATGTTAAACCTGTTTCTTACTAAAACAAGCGTCATTGTCTGCCTTAGTCACACAAATACTACAAGGACAGTGTTGGTGAATAGCTTCTCTCGAACACGTTTCCTGAACAGTACATGAGCTGTTTCTTCACTTACACTTAAAAAAAGAAGAGGTTTCAAAGCAAATCGAGAAGGCGTAGGACTCGCTTTAGCATCCAATAAAGTCACATGGACTGCTCCCAAATGAATACAGGCTTTTGTGGTGAATTAATATGAGGGTGGGTCTGACAAATTCTTCTGATGGTTTGGTTTTGAAATGGCTCAAGAGGGAGCTGTCAAGAAATCGCTCTGAATCCTGGTATGTAATGTGTGGACTGTGTCCTGATCTGAACTCAGCTGATTGATTCTTGCTTGTAAAGTTCACCCACACAGCGAGTTGATGTTAATAGAGCCACTGAGGAGTTAGTTTGTAAATTATGTCATATTGTAGCTTGTAGTTTAATATTAATGTTCAACAGGAGACATCAGGAAACACATAGCCACATTTGGATATATTCCTGATTGAGAGTTTGACTATAAACCAGCTTCAAATACATTTTTATTTCAGTAAAATAAGTTGAGCCTTCATGTTCACTTCACAGTCATTCTCTCCCACAAAGATGAGAGGACAGGCTTTCAGACAAACTGACCCAAGGCCAGCATTGGCCGTTTGATCACAGGGCGTTAACTGCTTATGCAACTGCACAGACTTCTAGAGAAGTAAATCCCCACTTTATTTCCCACATATGTCCAATTGCACTACAATAAACTGACCCTAAAGCAGTCAGAAGACATAGTAGTTGCGTAAATGGAAACTAGTACAATCACAGTACTTTTAATCAAGTCTGAGGTTTTGGTGGACCCCATAGAGCCATTTTAATTTAGCTGGAATCTAAATTACATGTAAGCGACAGTTTAAAGCCGGCTCACCGTGGAGAGGCTGAGATGAGGCCCCAGCGAGCGGATGACTTCCTCTGTGAGATCCGAGTGTTCAGAGTCCCACACGAAGCCGATGGTAACTATTTCTGGGCAGTTCATCAGGACCTGTCTGATCCTGATCTTCTGACCACAGTTGCTCTGAAAGAAAGAAAAAGCAAAACAATACTATTTTTACATTCTTATTAAAGCTATACAGTTTGAACACAATGGTTATAGATGTCAATTATTTTTCTTATTCTTGATGAATATGTCTTACAGCTAGTAAAAACATGAAAAACTTGTGTTTCTCTTAAAATGTAAACATTAAAGCTACATTGTGTAAGAACTTCTCCCATCTAGCGGTGAAACAACCAACTGCATATTACGTTCTAGCCCCACCTCACACCCCCCCCATTCCGAGCGCGTTTTAACTCCTACGGTGTCCATTTCATGCCAAGGTTAACATGGCTTCCAGTACAACGACTTCGTCCAGTGTTCCTTCCAGTGATGAGGTTACTTTAGAAAACTACATTGCATTTAGTTATATAGTCAGACGTCTGCCGCGTCACGAGTAGACAATCTCCCTCGGGCATTCGTCACGGTGCAACTGAGTGTAGCCAAAGCGCGAAAGGCGGAACTAGAATTTCCAGGAATGTCCCTCATTGGCGAATGTATTTCAAAGATGGAAGCTTAACATGGATTCAGCCATTCGCGCGACTCGCTCGTATGTATTCTGAATAGCAGATTCTACACTTACAAGAATACTTTCATTAGTAGGTGGAATTAATTACACATTAATGAGCACATATTTTTGAAAGAATAAAAGGGGTTTTTGCTAAGAATTAACTAAAAAAAATAAACAATGTAGCTTTAAATAAGACTAAGAAAAAGATTATAAATACAAAAATGTTTAAATAGCACCGCGAAGACTGCAGACAAGACTATTGTCCAGCAGACAGTCACTGAGACCCTCCACTAGGAAGGTAAACCACAAAAAGTCATTGCTAAACAAACTAGTTGTTCACAGAGTCCTCTATCCAAGCATATTTATGGAATGTTGACTGTAAGGAAAAAGTGTGAACTAGATTCTATTTACAGAGTTACATGCAACATTTGGTAAGTTATATTTTACACCTGTTCCCCTAGGGCAGGAGGCTCCGGTCCATTCGGACCAGAACCTCTCGACATAAGAACAGTTTCTTCCCCTCTGCTGTTGGACTCATGAACAACTAGAAAAAGTTGCATTTCCTGCGAAAATGCAGTGTGAATGCTGTAAGCTGAATTTATTTGTAGAAACTGGCTGAAGTATTTGAAGTCAACTGTAGAAGACTTGCTGAAGTTTAATAAACAGCAACAGCAGAAGAAAGAAAAATAGTGTGCCAACCCTACCACAAAGAAAAACTGTCACAATTAGCTAAAATAAAAAGTTGAATATTATGAAAATTATAAAGGTTATGAATACCAAAAGATATACCCGGAAAAAGCCGAATGACCAGAATTGTTGAAAAGTTGAATGGTTAAAATAGCACAAAGTATGCAGAAGTAGTTGAAGTTCAAAAAAAATGTACGGAAGCGGATGGTAGCGTATGGTAGTTAACCAACACAAACATGTTGGTTAACAATAATTCCACCCATTCAGTATGATTAAAATAAGCTTAAAGGGAAGTGTTAACTAAAATCAGCTGAAATGCAAATGTTAGCTAAAATGCTAGTGGTAGTAAGGTAGCAAACACTAACATGGCACTAAACATTAACAAAATCTATTTAGCAAGTTAACCTTAGCTGTTAAGCCAAAATTAGTTTAAATGTTGATACTAACTGAAATACTAGTGTTAGCTTAAATGCTAGTGGTTGTATGTTGGTAAACAGTATCATGTTAATTACCTAACTTAATCCTTTTAAGTATGTTAACATCTTCCTAAAATGCAAATATTAGTGAAAATTAGTTAAAAAGCTAATGTTAGCTTAATTTATGTTTTTAGCTTAAATGCTAAAGATGTTGGTAAACACTAACATGTTGGTTAACAGTAACTCAATCCATTCATTATGTCAATTCTTGCTGTTAGGTCAAAATTAGCTAAAATTCATTGTTAGCTTGAATGAGATTAATTGCTATGGTTAATAAAAAGACTATTGGCAGCATGTTAGCAAACATGAACATATAGGTTAACAATAACTCAACCCATTCAGTATGTTAAAATCAACCCAAAAACCTAATGATAGCAACAATTAGCTAAAATGCTAATGTTACCTGAAATGCTAATGTTAGCAAAAATACCACAGATAGCATGTTGGTAAACACTAACATGTTGGTTAACAGTAACTCAATCCATTCATTATCTCAATTCTTGCTGTTAGGTCAAAATTAGCTAAAATTCCATTAACTTGAATGAGATTAATTGCTATGGTTAATAAATAGAGTATTGGCAGCATGTTAGCAAACATGAACATATAGGTTAACAATAACTCAACCCATTCAGTATGTTAAAATCAACCCAAAAACCTAATGATAGCTAAAATTAGCTAAAATGCTAATGTTAGCTGAAATGCTAATTTTAGCAAATATACCACAGATAGCATGTTGGCAAACATGAACATATAGGTTAACAATAACAACTCAACCCATTCAGTATTTTAAAATCAACCCAAAAACCTAATGATAGCTAAAATTAGCTAAAATGCTAATGTTAGCTAAAATGCTAATGTTAGCTAAAATGCCACAGATAGCATGTTGGTTAACTTTATCTCAATCCATTCTGTATGTTAACTTTAGCTATTAAGTCAAAATTAGCTAAAATGCTAATGTTAGCTTAAATGCTAGTGTTAGTATTGTCACTGCACGATCTGTTCAGGAAGCACGATCCGTACCATGAGCCCATCTGCGAATCCAAGCAAGGAACTACTTCCGGGTAGATTTCTTTTGTTGTTGTTTTTTTATTTTTTTTATTTGTTAATTTACAGATCAAGGTCATTTACACTTTACAAATAAATAGAAATAGATAGGCAATCTTGCTCAACCATTATACAAAAAGGATTAACAACATAACAAAAGAAACAGAAGAAAATCAAGGGGAAACACTAGTTGTCTGATCTGATATATTTACATGCTGCATTCGTAATCTTAACAGCTTTCTTATTTATCTGATACATTTACTTGCTGATAAATTTACTTGCTGCATTCGTAATCTTAAACCGCTCATGTGATCGGCCTCTCCTGGAGACCGATCACATGACCGGCTTTCCCATAAATAAATGCTCTAAATGACTCCAGAGGTTATTGCTGTATGTGCAGCGGTAAAACAGATGAATGATAGTTTCTGGTTCTATATGACAAAAGTCACAGTTGAAGTCAATGTTTAATTTAAAGAGCGCAAAATCCATCCATCTTGTAGCGTCTCGAGAACTAAACCCCCCCCGAAGTAGTTCTTGCGCACAAGCTCAGATGGGCTCATGGTACGGATCGTGCTTCCTGAACAGATCGTGCAGTGACAAGTATAATGGATAACAATAGCAAGTTAGCTAACAATATCTTACTCCATTTATAATGCCTACAATCGCCTAAACATACAAGTCTGTGTAACTGCCCTAAAAAGTAATCACTGTTTTCCAGGTGTTGGAACAGTAAAAAGGCCAGTGTTGCCTGCCTAGTACCTATGCGACTGTATTGATCATCATATTTTACAGAGTAATCAAAAGTCCTGGTGAACTGATTTGTATTAAATCGACAAGTTATTTGAGATGTCTTACAATAACCCTGAAACGTCAGTTTTACAGTGGAGGACATAATGTATAGTAATTCTATTTTCTACCACAAGTGGGAGCTCCACCTAAAGCCATCAAAAGGCCTGCCATTTTTCGACCAATCACACGCAGGCTGTGACTGGGGGAAATGACGCAATACGGCTTACCCCCGTCGAATCAGCTGGGGAGACAGCCTAACTGCAGCACCTCACTTATGTCTCCTAATTTCTCAGCCGTTTTAACAGGTAACGCAGCTTCCGAACTACTCTTAATAACTTAAGAACCGTAAGGCGTATCGACGTCACCAATGTACCGTTTTTATCGGAACGGATAGGGGAACGCTCTCAAACCACTCAATTTGTTGAAAATATAATATTACAGCCGTAAAATGTCGTCGAATATGTTGATAAATTTGATGGAAACAATCTGTCCTTCCTTGGTCCCGAACTACATCCTCTTACTCGGAAAATATAAGTCCTATCGAAATTATTCTTTCACTGTGAGTATGAGCAGGCTTTGATGAAGAATAATGGTTTGTTTTATGTGTGTACCTCAATCTGTCTAGGAGCAGTTATTTTGTAAAAATGAGTATGATTTTGGCATTTTTGAATCTGAACCGTTTTAGCGAAGACCAGATTTGTTACAGTCGAAAAAGCAAAACTTATGGAGAAACGGTAACAGGTATCAAAAATATTGTTGAATCATGAGCGTCAGGAAGGTCTGAAGTTATATTTGCACAAGGCTCATGTTTCTACGTCGCATCGTTTATGAGATATGACTTTACGAATATAGGTCAGAATCCAGCCGTCCTCCTCTGAATTTTTGCTCAGTCCCAATGCATTTCAATGGTACCTCCTGGGTGCGGCCACTTTGCTCCAGGTCGATTTGCCAAAAAACTGTAGCTGTTACATAAATTTTGGTAACATTTCCTGAATCAAAAATTTAAAACCTACGTTTTGATATATAATATGTGCAGAAAGAGTGAAATATGAGCGAGTGAGCGGAAGTTGTTCGTGGAAAATGAGGAAAGAGGAAAAGTGAAATTCTGCTAGAGTGGGCCACTCTAGCTTAATTGCTTCGCTCCCATAGGAATGCATGTATTTTCAGAAATCGGACCATTTCGGGACCAGAATTTTGAGGAAGGATTGTATGAAAAAGTTACAAGTTAGGAAGAAGCCGAGACATACAGTAATAGCTGAAGAGTATGACTACATTTTAAGATTTGAATGGTGTTTCTAAGTGGAAGTATGTGGAAGCAGGTAGTTTTGCAAAACAGGCGAGATTTAGTGGAATT
Source organism: Valencia hispanica (assembly GCA_963556495.2). NCBI lineage: Eukaryota > Metazoa > Chordata > Actinopteri > Cyprinodontiformes > Valenciidae > Valencia > Valencia hispanica. The sequence continues at coordinate 30,732,616 of OY747714.1, forward strand.
TTTGAGGTTTTCCATTAATTCCAATGGGAGCAAAAAAAGCATAAAAAGTTGAATATTATAAAAAGTATAAAGGTTATGAATACCAAAAGATATAGCCGGAAAGAGCAGAGTAAGCAGAATAATTGAAAAGTTGAATGGTTAAAATAGCACAAAGTATGCAGAAGTAGTTAAAGTTCAAAAAATGTACGGAAGCAACCAGAAGAAGGTAAGAGGATCTCAAGAGTGTGAATGCCTACAGCATTCACACTAATAACCCTAAGACTGTTTCCACCACCCGCTCTGTTTCAGTCACATGACCCTATGTTGTGTTTTTGCACCTGTCTGATTTTGCACTGATTTAATCTGAACTCATGTATATATTAATCTGTTAACCCCATTTAATTTTTTGCATGCTTAGAAGTGTTTATTTTATGTTTGCACAAAGTACCTCAGCAATTTCCTAATGTTGTGAACCTGTTCACGCATAGGGCAATAAAACCTTTCTGATACTGATTCCTTCTGATTTTAAGAATATGATGTAAATCTAAGATCTATTTGAAAAGAAAAATATTTTATCACCTAATATTTTACTTTTAACTTCTTTCATAATACTTTTTCAACTTAAATCAATGTTTTCGGCAAACGACTAAACTAGAACTAAAAATAATCTAGCAAACGGATGCAGACATTGCTTAATAAAAGAAAAGCAATGGCAATGAATGAACAAATGTACACATTTAACGCCAATATAATTAAAGCACAACATTTGGATAGTTACATTTATAACTTCTTAAGACTCTGTTTAAGATTGATACTTATTTGCCCAGATAGTCTGTTAAAGTGGCTTGGGATGATATTTGTTATGAATTGGCATTATATAAAAACTGAACTGAATTGAACCCGAAAGTAGATTAACTGATTACAAGAAGCCTCTAATAAAATGGCCAGTCTGTTAAAAAAAATACTTACTGGACAATTTCTAAGGTCCCCAATCGTACTTGCTGCTTGTAACAGTTCCCCAAAAGAATCATCGCGACGCTGATGCGTCTGTTGACTAAGAAAGCAGAATAATGTCAGCACAAGCTCAAGAAGGAACAACAAGATAGACAAAAACAGACATATTGAGACCTACGGTGAATAGGATGTACCAGCAGCACATCCTATTCACTGTAGGTCTGCTATTCTCTGCTTTTAAGAGGAGGCTTGATATGTTCTGCCCTTACCAGAGTGCTGTGATGGAAATATAATGTACCAGCTCTGTAAACGGCAGAGGGTCCGATGACGCCCCACAGCTACGGCACACAGACTAGAGAGGAGAAGGCCAGTGAGAGAAAAGGTAACAAAAGAAAGCTTATATAACCACTGCCAGGGATCATTTCACTATAAGCATGAAATCAAAAAATAAACCATAAAAGACGCATACAAATCACACAACTGTAGTTCAGTTTTGGTATTATTTTCTGCTTTGAGGTAAAAAAAGTTATGGGTTTAGATCCAACGCATGTTACCACTTGGATGTCAAGAGAGTGCGTGTTTAGGACAGAAACGGAGTAAACGATGGGCATCGGGGCCACAGAGCAGGCTGGTGTACATGTTGTGCGTAGCTGGAATTTATGTGCACACCATCTGTGACACATCCGGTACTGCTGCGGCTGCAGCATCGTGCAGCCTGACGATAAAACACCCTCTGTAATCCACAAGGGGCGACCCAGTGTGAAAACATGATGGATTGGATTCCCATTGTCTCCGGCACTGACTCATGTAGCACAGTGTAAGTATGTGTGTGCAGGACTCTAAATCCTAACCCTGTCTAACAGAAGGTTCAGACTGTCCACCGATCAACATTAAATGCCACACAGATACAATTATATAAGGTAGGATTGACTGACAATGTCTTAAATAATTAAATAATAAATATTGAATGTATGCGAGTGCGTAAGGTTGGTAAAGCAATATTGGACTCATAATTTTCTCTGCTACCCTCCATGATTTCACCAACGATGACATGTTAAGCCACATATTTTCACTCAACAGCAGGCTGTTTTGATCTAGTCCGGAAATTAATGTGGGCTAAACAGGAGATTGGCAAACATTTCTGGGAAAACCCAGTCTGATCTAGAGAAACACCATCCATTCCATTTCAGATGGAGTGACTCTCTTTTCTAGAAATATAGGCCAATTTATTAGTCCGGTTTGAGCCCATGGTCCAGACCACAGATGGCAGATTGGTAGCTTAAACACACCTTTCAACATCTTATGTATTGTTACCCACCCCACCGAGACAGTCTGTTAAACTCAAACCAAGTAAATCATGAAAATCCCACAAAAATAAAACCCATCTATTTAAATAAGCACAAAACAATTTAATGTTGTATATTGAATATTAAATATCTATTTTCCAAGTAATTTTTTCTGTAAAGACTTGATGTTTAACAATCAGATTGATATATTTTGTGTTCCAAATACCTGGCTGAAGCAGGAGGATTATCTTAGTATAAATTAGTTGACTCTCTCCAACACACTAATTTTTTTTACATTACTCCAAACACAGGCCAAAAAGGACGAGCTCCATCCATCTTTGAATAAAGATAAATATAGATTAGTCTTAGGCCAGTAACTAATTAGACTTTAGTAATTAGAATTATTAGTTATTTTAAATATCTAACAATTTGTAACATCCACATCGTAGAGCAAAGAAACCTCTTCTGTCTGTAGTTTTAGAGAACACCGGATTTTACTTTAAAATATTAGATCAATTCTTACATGCATCTGATTTAGTGCTAAATACCGATGTCATCATAGTGGGAAATTTAAAATGTATGTAGACATTATAGGTAATAGCCTAAATGCAGTCTTTAATATTATCATAGACTCCATTGGCTTTACCAAAAATATTCACAGTCCTACTCACTACTGACATCATATTCTTGATCTTGCGCTGGCTATGATGGACCAGTGCATCTCTCTTATTTCTGTGTCTGCTTTCTTTCCTCTCAACCCAAAGTGGGTTGAGGCCTGATTCTTCAGGAAGTTTCGTTACGTTTAAAAAAGTGTGGTTTCTCTCCACTTTCTGGTTTATAATTAGGGATTGCTGAAAAGTCAACAACCTGATGCAGAAAACAGAGCTTCCTTTGACGGATAACATTTTACTAATTGACATTATAAAATACATTTGATTACACTGTGATATAATTAAGACTGAAAAGCTCTGTATATAATTTAATCTGAATCTGTATGATTGTATTCCATTGGATAGATTTGATTATATACCACATTATGGTTGTATATACATTTGATCTTTTTTGTTTTGTGCTATGCGTTTTGATAGCATTTGTTTTGAATTGATAGCAGGTAAGAGAATGTAACTCAATTAAACTGATTGAAAATTTGATAAATACCTTAAAAACGCACTGACCTGCTCATAAAGTGACATAGCAAACTTCTGATGCGTGATACAAGAGTTGGAAGTGCAGGCATCTGTTTCCTCAGGCACAATGTGCAGGTGGATCCTCTCCAGTATGTTTTCCTGTAAAAGACAAGCAAATGTATCAGATATAAAAAATAAAAAAAACTGAACAGTAGGTATTTCAATAACAAAAAAAAGCAACAAAAAACACTTTAGATCCTTTGCATTTTTACCAAGTGCTATAGAGTGCATGAAATATTAAAGGTTTGTCAGGTAGGACAGTGCACATTACAAGCTCAACTTCACTTTGTTAATGTGACACTGGTTCACAATGTGCCTCTTGATGTGATGACATGGTAAGAAAATACAAACATACAAGAAACGGGTAAAACCAAAACAACTTGCACACAACTCAGTATCTTTGGAAGCAACTTTAAAATGCCTGAAAGTAACCTGTTCATCTGGAGGACAATGGAATGCAAGTAAAAAAAAACAACTCAACAATGCAGCAGTCACACCGCCCAGGGCTGCTATGGTGAGAAAATTGCAATTCAATCCAGGAACAAAAGCTAGAGAGCTTGTGGGGATACAGGAGGAGACAGGTACAAATGAACCGAGCTCACAAGTAAAACCAGTCAGGTACTGAGATACTCTGAAAAGCCCTAAAAGGTCTGTAGCAGAAAAAAAGATCCTTCCTTTAGTTTGCAAAAGTGCATCAAGAGATCATTCTGATAAATTTTGGTATATAGCATTTTTGGCCCTTATAATGGATGATATCTAAAATATGAAGTCTAAACTTTCCCATTTCATGCTGCACATTGGATTTACTTCAATGATTATTCGGTTTGTAAGCAAGCCAAAACAACATGGGGGGAAAAAGATGTCCAGAAAATACAGATATGATATTCTTGCATCTGCTTAGGGCTCTTGGAATAAAATCAAGTCAAAAGCAGAAAGGGAAGTAAGTAGATAATTGGGTTAGTAAATACCAAAGTATAAAAGTAAGTAAGTGAATTAATCATTTAGGTGGAAAGTAAATAGGTAGGTCTTTACATTAGTGTATAAGTACATAAATAATTTAAAAAATAAACGGAGACAATCCGATAAAGAAGTAAGTATGCAAATAAGTAAGTAAATAAGTAGATAACCAAGCAACTAAATGAGTAGGTAGGTTATTTTTAGATGAGAAAATAAAATATAAATAAATAGTTAGCAGCGAAGTAAATAAAATATTTAAATGAACAAATTAAAGGGTAAAGAAAATTGTTACATAAATACATAAGTAAATAAATATCTGACATATATCGCTTTAAAACAAAATCAGGATATATGGTTAAAGGTGTGTTGCTCCTAGTTTAAAAATAACATACTGATCAACAATATTTGATATGCATATTTTACTAAGTAAGTTACCCAATAAATAAATAAACCAGATGATAAGTAAATTAGTAAGAATGCAAGTAATTAAATAAGCCAGGAAGTAAATAAATTAGGCAGGTTAGTAAATGATAATAATAAAAAAGAATTAAATGAGTAAGTCAGTAAATATCAGTCAGTTGGAAAAACAAACAAAAACAACTAAGCAAATAATAATTCAGTAAGTACATAAATAAAAATGTTACTCAATAAGTAAGGAGACTAAAAGACCAAAGAAAATAAGACAGTAAATATTTTATTGGCAAATTGTGGTGCCAAATACTGCAATTTTCTATTGTTTCCGATCTCTTAAAGCTCTTAGATATTGCCACATTAACACAGCTGTTTTGCATATCTGGATTAATGTGTGGTTCGGTGTCTTGTCCAGGCATTAAAAGGCTACATACATTTAAATCCATTGTGATAAACTCTGATGAGCTTCTAGCAATCAACAATGTAAACAATTAAACTAATCGAAACAGACTAAAGACAACCTTTATATCCAAAATAATACGCAGTGGTCCGCACACAGACAACATGCTTATATAACCTGTCATGATGATATTTAGTGCTATTGTAGAAGAAGTTGAGAGGGGAGGGGATAGGGGGGGACAGAAGCTCTTTCAGTGACCTCCCCCAACAGTTTGTTGCAGTGAGTTGCCCTAACTGCGCGGCAACATAACACACAAACACTTACAAAGCACTCTGCGGCATCATCCATAAAGCCCAGCTGGAAGCGTTGCTCGTCCTTAAAGGTCTCTGCCAAGGCATGACGCAAGTTGTCAGAAGGCAAGGCGCGCTCCCGACTCTGCTGGAACTGGGAGAAAAGGCCCTGACGAAGGAGAAGAAAGGTTTACACATGGACAGTGCCACATTGTGTCAGTCACACACACACACACACGCACACACAGACTTGCAGAAGGATTCATACCTCTAAACGTCTTTTAAAAAGTCACATTAAAATCACAAATGTCAATGTGTTTTAATGAGATTTTATGTGCTAGCAAAACACAAAGCAGCATATAACAGTGAAAATGGAAAACACTGTTTTTTTTTACAACTTAAAATCTGAAAATATGGCTTTCATTTGTGTTCAGCCCTCTTTACTCTAAAACCCTTAAAAAAATTCAGTGTAGCTAATTGCCATCAGAAGTCACCTAATTCGTAAATAGAAAGGTGATTTAAATCAAACCTAAAAAAAACACTATAAAAATACACCAAGTACACCATAAATCTGATATACCTACAAAATACCAAAACCCCTAGAGTTTTCTTTTAGGTTTTAATGATCATTTTACTGTATTTGATTTTAAAAAGAGTTCGACAAAAGGAGATGTGTCATTATGAGTTTGATCAATGATTGCTACAGTATTTTAAAAAAGATACAATACTTTCTGATCTAATAGGGAGCTAACAATTAGGGTGATGGGCAAGAGGCCTTCCAACCTCAAAGACTTGCAGATGAACTAAATGGAAACATGCAAATACACTTCTACAATTATAAGTTGGACCTGGCTACTGTAATGCCAGTAAAGGCTTTTCTGTTCAGAGTTAACAACATTAAGAATAATTGGACATACCATTGTTTGTTAAAATGCAAATAAGTACAGTTTTTTTAATAAATCATACATCTTGAATATTGTTTAATTGTTTATTTTTTTTGTTTCTTGACTTAAAGTTGTTTCACTTAGGGAGTAAATAATGTCAACATTCCTCTGTCACTCCAGTATAGAGTTAAATACTAACTTTATAAATGAATAAATTTTGCTAGTGCTATAAAAAGCATTTATCATTTTAATTCTCCTTTATAAATGTTTTTAAAATAATCATCAGTGCCTCCCTTGAACCTTTTGATACATCATTACAAATGTCATCACAATGTATTTTTCTTATACAACTGACAGATTGTTGAGGTCACAATTCCCTACCTCTACATCGTACATCCAACCAGACTGAGCCTGAGCTATTTTCCAAAGAGGAACTGACAAAAATATTTAGTCTCTAGATATGTCAAGCTGGTAGATACAAACTACATAAGACTTGCAGCTGTAATCGCAGCAAAAACTAGGCGTACAAAGCATGGACTCAGATGGGCTGAATGCAGCCTACTCAACTTCCTATGTTCAACTCCCTTCTATCACCTGAAGAACATTTCTAGGCTTAAAGGACTAATGTTGCAAAAGGACCTGGAAAAACTCATCCATCCCTTTATCTTTAGTCTGATTGATTACTGCAACACCATCTTCACAGGTCTGCCTAAAAAGTCAATTAGACAGCTGCAGCTGATCCAGAATGCTGCTGCTCGTGTTCTTCAATAGAACCAGGAAAGTAGAGCACATCACCCCAGTTCTAAAGTCCTTACACTGGCTCCCTGTAGTTCAGAGAATAGACTTCAAAATACTCCTACTAGTTTAGAAATCATTACATGGCTTAGCACCAAAATATGTTGAAGACCTGTTGTCACTGTACCAACCACCAAGACCACTCAGGTCCTCCAACTCTAGCGTACTAAACATCCCTAGACTCAGAACTAAACATGGAGAAGCAGCTTTCACTTTTTATGCTCCCCTTATCTGGAACAGACTTCCTGACGAGGGCAGAGCTGCTGAAACTCTGAACTGGTTTAAATAGAAACTAAAAACCCATCTGTTAAGAATTGCCTTCGACTAAATGATTGATGTCATATGTTTGAAATGTGTTCATGCTCTCTTGCTATATTGATCTTTCTCTTGGTTTATTGTGCATCATGTGTTATTGTGCATCATGTCTAATGTGTGTTTCATGCTAATTTGCTAATTTTACTTTTAATTTCCAATGTTATATTCCATGTTTGTTTGTTTTGATTTGTTTTTGATCACCAAATCATGTAAAGCACCTTGAATTACCATGTTGTTGAAAGTGTGCTATACAATTACAATTGCCTTGCCTATGTTGAAACATGGTGGCAGCATCATGCAGTGGAAAGATTTTGTTCAGTAGGGACAGACAAGCTGGTAAGAGTTAACTAGAAGATGGTTTTAAGTAAGGGGGCAAATATTTATTTAAAAAACATTTTTTTCTATCTCACATCCTCTACTTTGTGTTGGTCTACCTCATAAAATCCCAGTAAAACACATTGATGTTTGCGGTTGTATTGCATTTTTTAATGAAGGGGTATGAATACTTTTGCAAGGTAATGTACAACATGTAGATCTGTGACCAGATGTCCAATGCATCCATGACAAAAAAGATGCTTCATGAGTAATTCTTGAGTTTAATCTAAGTTAGGAAGTTGCTAACGAAGTCATACCTTTAATGCACAAAAAATGCATGAATCTCCCAGACAGAAATGCCCCGGCAGCTGTCTCAAGCTGCGTCTGAAGATGTCCAGATGCCACAGGACCTACAAAAAGGAAAGAGGGAAGCAGGTTAATCTCCAATCTCTCAGTTAGAGGCTTTCCTACAATCTAATTAAGCAAACACAGTCATAAATACAAAAATCTAGCGACCATAAGCACAAGTTTGTTTTTGTTGAGTGTGAATAATCTCATTATGTAAGAGAGCCAAAACATCCTTGGGTATTTTGTTATATGCATGACATTCAAAAGGAAGTCTCCAAGGTCTTAGAATAGTCTCATGTAGTGAAATAGAGCCAAAAGCGATGATCATCTCCAACCAGCTCATGGGTTGCTCAGCCTCTGAGTCATGGTCTTCTTTGAGACTGACCTAACTCATGACTGCTGCAATGAATCATCTCACCAGCCAGCACTCCAGTGGTCAAAAGCAACCTTAGAGAACATTCATAAACTGCTGGGAAGCTCGGACAGATTTAGACAGTGACTAAGCCCCTGAAATCTCTAAAATAAAGAGAGTCAAAGGGTGGAACATGTTGCACCGTGATACCAATAAATTAAATAAACCTACAAAAATTTGGATAAACATTCAGCTATGTGATATTTAAGACATTATAATTTTACATTTTACTATAGTTTTTTAACATTAGAGTTTTATTACTTAACTATTTTACATATTCTAAATGAATAAAGGCCTCAATGGGAAGCAACCAGTGCTGCCAGTACTTAGAAAATCCTCCTTTTGCGTGTTTCACAGCTTGTTTATGCATTCCTAACCCAACCAAGTCTTCAGATTCTTGGTTTTTAACTGTTTGTCTATGTGATGGCTTCCAGTTCTGTCAGATTATTGGTTCCTTATACACACACCACTATTCTGATGAGAATAGTCAGGGTCAGTTTTGGTTAAAATCTGTGAAAATAAAGAGTAGAGGGGTCAGCTTGGATCACTTGAGGTTTCTTTATAAGATAATAATCCTACTGCAAAGCACTTCCTCCTCCATTCTTAAATTCTTTCTTAAGTAGAAAGTACAATCTGCTGCATTTTAGTCTATACCCCTACCATGTTCCTCCTGATACTAGCTTGTTCCAATTTGCTCTGATTCATGAAAAACATTTCCAAGAACACCAAGAATGCCCAATCTTAGTTTTCACAAATAGGTTACAGTTTTCTGTGACAACATACTTAAAGTACTTAATCAGTCCAGATTTGAGTTCTCCAAACACAGAGGTTTTACAGCAGGACTCCGTCATGTGCCATCCTAATGTCAAAAACAGTACTGAAATCACTATGTATTTATATATTTTCTTTAACGTTTTTACAGATCACAAGCTGTATCTTATTAAATATTTGATACTATTAGAGCTATCTGGAAAAAAAGGCAGTGATGACCTGTAGTGATTCCATGTCAACAGATCCTGATGAAGGCTCTTCTACAAATTAGCCCTAGATTTATTCATAGCCCTGGCATCTTTAAAGATATTTTCATTCAACCAGGACACGTGTCAAAACTCAAGTCCCACGGGCCAAATCCGGCCTGCCTTAAGTATTTATGTGGCCCTTTAGAGTCTAGAGGGCCACATAATTAGAACTTTCAAGATAAGTAGTGTGCTTAAATCAAATCGGTGTGCATTCGCATGGTGCCAAATTACATCAATGTGAAAGGGTGTTCAATATTATTTTATTTAAAGAAGTACTCATCAAATGCTGAGACTCCAATTCATATTTTAACAGCTTGTTAATGGATAATTTTAGCAATAGATTCTGCAGCATATCAGCATTAATTTACACTTCATAATAAGCAATAAAAAAGCTTGCATTGGTATCACAGCGATCAAACCCTTTGTACAAGCTTTTTGAATGTTTCCTCTGGTATTTTGGTGATTTGTCTTTGGTGATGAGCCCCAAGTCTTTGAGATTGGAAGGCCTCCTTGCCATCACCCTCATCTTTAGCTCCCTCCACAGATTCAGGTAAGGCTGAGATGCACCACAACTTTAATAGGACATCCAGTTAGGGATGGGCAAGTATCGTAATGTTTATTGTTAATATGATTATTTTTAATAGTCACAAGAATCTTTATGTATCATAAGAAACAATAAAGTTGACATAACCCATAGCTAAATGTATGGCTAAGGCTGCTACGTTTACCATTGGTTTAATGAGAGGAGCAGAATGTCATTACTTTTTAAAAACATTTTTAAATGCAGTCATTGTGGAGATTTGCAATAATACAACTAAAGTAGCCTATTCAATAAATCTGTTCTTTGTTGATTTTAGTGTTGTTTTGCTTTTTTCAGGAGCAATATATTTGTTTATGGGACTTTGACGGCAGTATGGTGCAGTCCCAGCCAAACGAACCCCCCCCCCCCACAATACACTTTGAAGTACTTTTTATCATCAGTTTTATTGTTAACGCAAAAAATACCACTAGATGATAAATTTTGTCCATATTGTCTATCCCAACTTTAAAAAAAATAAATACCCAAGAAATTCTGAAAATCTGACACTCAGATTTTTACCGTTTGTACATTGGAAAAATATATTTTTTCATTTGATGATAATGATCCAGACCTGCAAAATTATGAATCGTAACATTTTAATCTTTCCACACTTTCTAAGATTGCATAGGAACCCTTTTTAACTCCTATGTGTCCTTCTCGCTAAATGTTTACGGCCCGGCAAACCTCCACTAGACCTTTATTGTTCCTTGCTATACAATGAAACTGCTAACTTCCATCCATCCATTATCTGTACCCGTCCATCCTATGCAGGGTTGCGGGGGGGCTGGTGCCTATCTTCAGCAGTCATGGGGCGGGAGGTACACCCTGGACATGTCGCCAAACTGCTAACAAACTAGTTAAAGCCTTTCTGGGTTTTAGGAATTATTTAGATTTTTTAGACAGACAAACTCTGACCTAAGTAACAAATGTTCCACCTACCTGCACAGCACTGTTGAGGAAGCAGCTGTTCTGGCCCGGCTCGTTCAGCAGTCCCTTGGTCGGGGCTAGAGACATCATGCTCCCCGGCTGGTAGGATTTCCCCAGATTCCCCTGCTTCCTGAAGAACTTGACCCATGCCATTGGTTAGTGGAGTCTGCCTTCAGACCGGTGGGATAGTTAATTAGATAGAGGATAAGGCAGGTTGTAGCTGGGATCAGATCCCGTTTGGGCCCAACAGTCCGAGGCTAGGTTATTCCACAAGCTGCTGCAGCTGCCCGGCTGCACATAGGATTCTACTCAATGTCAGAAGCTCACAGAGAAGCTCCTTTTACTTCATCTGTAGCTTTAACAAACTTAAATAATAGAAAAGGGGTGAAATCCAAGGTCAACGAAGAGGGGGGAGGGATCACAATCCAAGTCTTTGTATAGGCAAGGCTGTGATGGCGAGTTGTCTTTTACTTCTGAGAAGATGCACTTTCAGCACGCTGAAGAATAGGTCAATCATCCTTTAAAGTAGCAGGACAAAACTTCAAGCTGCTCCTACAAGGGGACAGTAGACCTGTCAGCAGGTTTTCCCACGTGGTGCAGACTTTCAGCTTACCCAGGTAAAGCAGAAAACATGCCCAGCCTATGAGAGAGAAAAAAAGAGAAGGTTAGATCTAGAGAACTTTAAGAGGTCAATATGCAGCTCTTATATGTGACAGCAGCAAATTCTCTATTTTCTAACCATTCTTTCACATTAACAACAGATTGACCCATTTGGTTTTAGAAAACGTGCAACTGACCTAACCAATAAACACAAAAATATGCTGCTTCATTTCTATGCTTTCACATTGATGTCTAACTGAACTTTGCCGGCATGTAAACAAAGCTTACACATTAACTTTTACAGACACCCTTTGCACCAGAGAAGTGTCCAACTGAGCTCAGAACAAACTCAGGCTGCATTTTAAATCTACAGACATGTTTATTTGTATTGCCAAAAATGATTACCCATTTAGTCTTTACTTAATGTATACAGAAAATATAACTTGTGTGCAAGTTTGATAAACCAAAATCTGATTTTGGCAGATTCTGATTGCTTTAAAGCACTATAATACATAAAAATAAAAAAAGGCTTTTATAGTGATTTAACGTTTATATCCTACATATAATGAAACACTGGAAAAAAGATGGATTGCCCCCTCTGGGCTGCCAGTCAGTCTTTGCCTCAGGCTGAGGAGTTTAAATGTCTTGTTCAAGAGTGATGGTAGGATGGCTAGTGAGATGGGCAGACGCATTGGGGCTGAAAAAGAGAAAAGCTTTCAATCTATCGGTCCGACCCTCACCTATGGTCATGACAGATGGATCATGACAGAAAGAATGAGATTCCAGATAAAAGCAGCCGAAATGATGGTGGCTGAACTCAGCCCTAAAGATAGGGTGAGGAGCTCCGTCATCCGAAGGAAGCTCAAACTAGAGCCACTGCTTTTCCATATTGAAAGGAGTCAGTTGAGGTCGGTTAAGACATCTGGTGAGGATGCCCTTTGGGCGCCTCCCTGTGGAGGTCTTCTGGACCCGTACTACTGGGAGGAGACACAGAACTTGCTAGAGGGACAATCTATCCCATCTGGCCAGAGAACACCTTGGGATCCCCCAGAATGAATGAATGAATGAATGAATGGATGGATGGATGGAGTACAGAATAGTCATTGTTTTTATGTCAATGCATACTTTTAACGGATTTTTATTCAACTCAAAAAATGCATCACATTAAATGATGTTGCTTAATGCATTGTAGAGCCAAAATAGTTGGAGTTGCTGTTTTTGGTGCAATCAATTAATAGAAAAAAAAAATATCTGTGGTCGATATATTGGTGCAGTTTTACCTGTTGCCCAACAACAGAGTTCAATGTCAAATGCTTCAAAAATGCTAGTTTTTCCTAAATCAAACATTAATACTATAATTATTTTTATCCAAATTTCAAAAATCAAGACAAAACAAAATCTCTTGGTGGTTGAAAGACCATTTTCTATGCATATTTGAGCCCAGAGACTAAATCAAATTAAAGAGAAGATCAATCTGAAATTATTTAACCACCCATTTGTTTTCAAGTTTCTTTTGTTAATTGATTGTAGCAGAGTTCATATAAGAATAGCAACAAAAAGACAGATCTGACCTATTTTTTTATTTAAAATTTTTTTTATTAACAATTGATTACTTGAAGGACATAAAAATGCAGTTAGCTATCAGTTTATTTGGAACATGTTATGTAAAGATTTAAAAAAAAGACTTGTAAATCAAGAAGCATCAAAATCTGCATCAACAAAAATCTGCAGTGAATGTGTGTATTGTGCACCGTGGACTGAGAGGCTCAGACTGTGCTGAAAGGTTTGATGGATGAATATGTTTGTGCTGAGCAAGGCAGTGGAAGCGGTGTCTGGGTTATTACATTAGGGAATGCCCCAAGAGATTCATGGAGTCACAACTTGTGATTTTCCACAGGTTTGTTAGAGATTTTAAAGGCTGTTTTATTCTAAATGGAAACAAAGCTCATTTCAATGCTTTACGGAAAATTAACAAAGCAGCGAGAATGACAAAATAATAGGGTCTGGATCAGTATGTTCTATGGTAAATTTATTTCATAACCACTCGTTGCCTTTTAATCCCAACCCACTATTTATATATTTGTCTTGGTAGTTCATTAAACCAAAGATACCTGAGCAACCTTCAATTGTTGCACATCATTTACTGTCAAAGCCTCACATTTCCCTCCACTAAACTATAGGAAAATAATGTAAAAGACTTAATTATAAATTGTCAAAGTGAGATTAAGAAGTCCCCAGGTGGGTACAAACTGATGTGGTACATACATATTTCCCCATGCAGGATACACAAAAACGGCACAAGATGAGTACATCTAATGCTTGGTACATATTAAACATCCCAAATGTGGTCATGAATTGATGCATGACATTTACACAGTGCCACACAAGGTAGGTACGAAATGCCCCCAAGCTGGCTACAAATTGACATGGTGTACATATCAAATGTCTAATGCAGGTACGAATGGACATATGGTACAAATACAAGACCCAAAACCAAAGTAGGTATGAAGTGACCGATGCCAAGGCAGTTTCAAATGGACCCATTCTACAAGCAAAATATCCCCAAGACTGATATGAATTGATGTTTGCTTCATATTTGATGCTTTTGAGGCAGATAAATTGACAAAAGGGCAAGTATAAAATGTTCTCGAGGCATATACGGATTGATGAACATCCCCAAGATGGGTACAAATTGACACTGGGTACATACATGATGTCCCCAAAGTGGATACCAATTAACAGTGTATATATAAACCCACTCACCCAAAAAGGTGGGGACAAACTGATGCAGAGTACATACAAAACTCCCAGAAGGCGAATATTAATTGATGCAAGGTATGTATGAAATGACAGACTTAATGTCTAACGGGTGAGTATCAAATGATTCTGGACATAATTCCCACCAAAAGTAGTTCAGGTTGATGCCCAACAAAGTCAAGTAAGCCATGACTAAAACAGAAAAAGCATAAAAGACTTGTTAATTTTTACTTGGCAGCACGACAAAACTTTATTGTTGATATGGTCCCTGGAACCACGAAAGTTTCTGTCTAAACCTGCTGAACAACCCTGCCCTGGTGGAATTTCAGGAATCCTAAATGGATCATTTGGTTGCCACAATGAGGTGTATATATCCAGCAGTTAATTTCAAAACCTAAAGTTTATTATTCATACAGCAGGATTAGCATTTAAACATGTGTTTAGACCAAACGGAAAGGCTACCGTCTCGCCGTCTGAGCCAGCACCTGGTGCTCCGAAGGGACAGCATTCCAAAATAATCCCAAAAGCTTCGAGTTGCTCAAGAGGGGCCGTTTTAAAATAGTTTCAGCGGAAGGAAGAAATGTGTCCAAACCACCTGTACAGTACAGCGCTGATGTTAAATGTTCTCAGCTGCTGGTATCAGTGTGACGCAAGTCTTCCTCAAGCTGAGCCATCCACCATATTGGCTTACTATCGAAGCAAAAAAGCAGCTACATGTAGAGAGTTTTGGAAACTTTGATGTCGCGATCAGTCTTTGTTAAACTGACAATAAATCACTGAGACATTTCACAAGCATCCAATATGTTCTTTGGAATTTAAACTGCACTCTTACCAGGGAAGAAGAAAGCTACATTAGACATCATTGTGCCAACATAACTCAACATCAGGCTGATGGAACGGAGAGTGACGCCAGCACATGTTTTGTGTTGTGATACTGCTGACAACAGCCAGAGTGTGTGTGTGTGTAATATATATATATATATATATATACACACTTTTTATGAGCCTGGATATTTTATTGCATTACAGTGGTCCATTTGAAAAGCTGCCAGCCTCAGTTACATGATCTATATCAGACTTTTTGTCTCAGCACTACTGGCACTTGCTGACCTCAAGGCAGTAATGTTGTCACTCATCGGAAGGATCTTGCACTACTTTTTGGAATATATGGAAACGAAGCAATGCCATTACATTTTTACAGCAGTTTAATTAATTTAAAGGTATGGTGTCCATGCAATTTTACCAACATGAACTGAGTTGCAGCCCAGATCTTATAACTTGCTGTGTGAGTTTGGAGAACAGAAAGAAACAACAATGCACCAAAAAGTCGGCCCAGGTGGCTTGGCCAACATAATTCCTGTACTACATATTCTCCTGTTAAATTTGATCATAAACATAATATGTTTCCCACCTCCTAAAACCCTCCGAATTCATTTCCAGATGTAACCATAATGGGCTTTACCTCACATAACACCATTTCAGTTTGTCACGTTCCGAGCACTCGCATGCTAAAATCCGGTTCAGCTACATGCAGCAGTGAGACAATTTAATGCAGAAGTATGTCTGATATATGATAAGAGGAAATATTTAAAAAAAATTCTAAACCAAAATACAAACACACCGAAGCTAACCCAGAAATAGGAAAAAAAGTTCATCTTTAAAGCAGTTTAAAGCAGAATTAGGTTATAAAACGATATGCTGTGGTTCGAATATCCCACAGAGCTCTGTTCAGTCCACCGTCTTAAAATGGAAAGAGTGTGGCACATCGGTAAACCTACGACGACATGGCATTTCACCTTAACTGACAGGTTGAGGAAGGAGAGCATTAATCAGAGAAGCATCAAAAGGCCTCATGGTAACTCTGTAGGAGCCGCAGAGATGCACTCCACAAATCTAGCCTTGTATGGAAGTACAGTAGGAAAGCCATTGTTGAAAGAAAGCCTTAAGATGGGACATGTGCAAGAAAATGCTCTCATCAGATGAGACTAAAAGAATTTTACTTCTTGGCCTAGTTGCCAAACAGTAGGTATTTTAATAAACCAGGACATGACAACAACCTAAGCACGCTATTAAAATTGGAAACCTTTTTTTGAACATTGACAGAGAAGCCCGTCAAAGTTCGAGAGAAAATAGATGGAACTAAACAGAGCAATCCTGGAGGATAACCTGTTACAGGCTGCAAAGACCGGGTCAAAGGTTCATCCTCCACCAGGACGGCAACCCTCAATTTTTAATCTGAAGATCTTTTAAGGTCGGTCGAGAAATACCACAGAAAGATTTGGAGCTGTAATTGTAGCACCCAGTGAGGCTGAATACAAATAGTTTTCAGATTTCTCATAGTAAAGAAAATGTAAAAAGCACATACTGTTTTCCTTCCACTTTACAAATATTCACCACACTGTGTTGCCCTTTCTAAAGTCTTAATAAAATACAAGGTTAGTGGCTATAAAAGGATTCATCAATGGCACTGGATGTTAAGTGCTATACAGCAAAATGTGAATTTTTTTTTCTACCACATTAATAATCCCACATGCTGAACTAAAATGCATTCGAGCACGTTATTGTAAACTTAATAAATATTAGTTTTACCTCACAAATGATGTAAGGCCTGTTTTTTTTCATCCACATATATATTCAGTCCTTATACATACACATGATTTTTCAAAAACATAAAGTAGTTATTCCCGGAAATGTACAAAGATACATATTATCTGCAGATATCACATATAGCAAAAGACATAAAAGGTAAAAACTACATAAACTAATACAATTACTTCTATTGTTTAAAAGAATATTGATTTATCAGCAAGTAGTTTTACTGGCACATCATTTATCCATCTAAATAGGGTCACTGCATGAAATACTGTCGGTTGATAACATAACGGAATGCATAAACCTAAAGACAAACCACTTTTTCTCTGCTTCATGTCAACCAGATCAGAAATGTGGAGCATCTCTTTGAGCAAGCCCAAGAAGAACATCTTTTTTCTCTTCTTGTGAGCAGCCCTGCAGGAAGCCCAGGCTTCCTTCAGTAAACAAAGGCTTTCTCAAACTTGTCAAACCCAGGGACGACTCACCCCCCCCCCTTCCACTTGTCAAAAGAAAAACAGCTAAGGCTGACACTTTAAAATGCCCAGCCAGAGTGAGGGGAGTATCGGCGGCATGGGAAAAGCCAGAGGAGTGTAAAATATGGAGTAATACGGCAGGAAGGTGCGGGGGGTCTTGTGCTATGGCTAATCTATCAGAGATCGGTTGATGGATTGCCTCATTAAGGAGGATTCAATAGATCTCCTTTATATGGTAATGCCAGGAGCTGCATATGAATCAATCTGTGGTTAACTGAGTCACACTTACTCGATGTCATAATGTAGTGAGAACACAAACAAGTCAAAGAGAGAAGAAGCACACGGTGTACTTAAAAGGGCTTCACTGTGACTGTTCAGCTTTATCAATCATATCCTCCTAATGACAGTTAATAATTCAACCAAATCCTAGAGGAGTTTTTAAAGGCAAATGCACAGCCTTTGACTATTATAATCAAAAGCAACTATATAATGCTTTCTTGTCACTGTTTGCCCTCCTGTAAACCAAAAACTGTGAGGTTAAGGCAAAAGGTTAAACTTTGAGAAATAAAGTTCCTTCACAAGTAGTTTAATTCAAAACACACAAAGGTTCAGGGAAACGGATCATTAAACTTCATTTGGAACAATCTGGAGAAACTCTTTGCTTACCAGGCAGTAACTTGGAGCCTCTGTTTCAAAAAAAAAAAAAAGAAGTTTTGTTTGTTTTCCTAATAAAACGGTGCTCCCCAAACACGCAGCATTCCTATTTTGACATTCAGTTCATAGTTTCCCAACACTGTATTCACATTCTTCCTACTGGGAAATGTGACAAATTACAGAGCTTTCTGAGTATTTATTAAGCCCCGACAACCTGTAACACATGCTTCTCATTTAAGGAGCAGGAAAACTTCTCAGAAGTCAGAATCATTTCTTCAAATAGAGGAATGAAGTCATGTTGTTCTCCATTTCTACTGCTCTCTCAACACAATATCCTTATTTATAGGGCTTTAGGTTGAAGATTTCCAAGAATTGCAGAGCTATTTTATGTGTGGAATCCAGCTCTTAATATTCTGAGAAGTTTTTAGAGAAGCAACAATAAAAACGGACTCTGCATCTAACAAGGGGGGGGGGGGACCGGTGAAACATCTCTAAATCCCTTCAGACAGGATTCAAATGTTTGGGCAACAAAGCAGTCATCCTTTCCTGTGTCAGCTTCCTGCTCTCCAGCGTATGGTCACCATGATCGGCCTTGTAAAACTGAACTGGCCACTCATGTCACGCTGAGTCGACCATTATTTCTCATGGCCCACAGAGGAAAAGACAGAACAAAAGCAGTTCTCCCAGTTCCAGGAACCGGCTCAAGTAAAAGTTTTGACTGCATCCTCCTGTCTGCTCTCAGAATTACTTCTTAGAGATCCGCCCTGTTTGAAAACACCTTGCTGAGAAATCCTTCGACTTTACTAAATTAAACTACGATGACAGAGCCATTGAACATTTACATAGATTTTACTTTTACACTTGCTACCAAGCATAATCCCGTTTCTAGTTCTGCAAGTGTTGCTGAGAGCCGCCAGTCAGCTGTTTATGACCCCACATCTCAAATCCTTTTTTTTTTTTCAGTAGTGAACAGCATATACAATCCTCGGGGGCCGACCCATCACAATTTTTATTTGAACACTGTTTTAAAATAAAAAATTCAAAAAAACATTTTCAAGAAGTTAAAGAGTCAGCATGTCTGTTAAAATAAACAGCCTACTGCTGGCTTACTAAAGGGGCAGATTGCCCGAATAAATAACCCACCGTAACCCCGAATCATAAGCTCAAACACAAATTGCATTTAAAAGTTGTTAAATTATAAATGATTTACCATCCTAAGCACAGTTAAGCTTAAAGAGAACATGAACAGGTTTTCCCTTCCTTAACCAGAGGGAACGTCTTGCATGAACTGAAGGACCCTATCTTATACTCTAGGAACTTTTAATTAGGAACCCCTGATTTCTGTGACCTGTTACCTTTCTGTTACCTTAGAATATATATTAATATAATATTAGAATATTTTCTAATGAATGATCACTAGGTCGAACAAGGCCCCTTCATTATTTTGCCTCCCTGCACAGTGAGCAGGATGGCAAAAGAGGTGAAAAAAGTATCCTATAAGTCACGGTTAGAGAACTGCGGCAACATCTGGCCTATTGAGGGTCACCAAATTATTATAACAGTCATTTGATGCCACTTACATGGCAATTAGTAGTTTGAGAATAATGCAAGAAAAAAATGTGGAGGTTCTGGTGTGAAATACAGGATAAATACTGTATGTGGGAAAGCATTTTATTCCCACTGTTCAGTAATGGAGGGTCTGTGGTTCAAGGCCCAAAGAACCTTCATAGAGTGCCTGGTGTCATAAATGATTTAAAGTGCCAGGATGTTTTAAATAAAGATCTGGTGCTCTCTGCCAGAAAATAGAAACTGGATCAATATTGGGTCTTCTGGCATAATAGTAATTTAAACAATAACAACAATTAGAATGGTGATGATTTATCAGCCAAAATAAGACTCATATCCGGTAGAAATATCAGTAAAGAGCGCTAAAGAGAAGCGAGCATAAGACCCTGGTCAATCTAAGAGTTTGGGCAAAAATTCTTCTCTCTGAATGCCACAACCTTGTGAAATGCCACAGGAGAAGACTAAGCCCTGTATTATTATTGACAAAAAAGGGGTTGCAGTATTGACAGCAGGGGTGCTAATAATTGTGATTCAGGGATTTTGCTGAAGAAAACAATTGTTTCTTAACATGGAACTGTTTTGCCACATAAACAAATGTACTCCAGTTAAAGGTTGCCTTTTAATGATCTGCTTACTAGTGTGAGATTATAAAACTGCAATAAAAGATTTTAGACAGCTTTACTAGGGGGTGGCAACGTTTGTGATTAGCAGTGTATAAGTGGTCAGACTCCAAACATGACCAAACTCCGGAAGGCGACAAAAGTTATTCTACTTAATTGTAAGGTTTTACTTAAAAAATAAATGTAGCTGTGTATTGGGTTATACTTCCCCATCACCGTTTGCATGGCTTGAACAATATATGTTTAAACTGTATGTATAGCCTGTGCGGTTTTCAGATGCAACCTATTTAAAGTCTAAACTTTAAACTCAAGATTAATTTAGAACTTCAACATTAATCTGTGAAATATCTGACAAACACAGCTGTATTCTCTCACTCCACTTTTGAGTATTAGTACATTAATATATCGTGAAACCATATTGTTTATAATACAGCTATAATAAAAAATAAAATTTGCATTTAATAATATTAGCAAGTCAACTATTTATTTTTTAAATAGAAATGTATTAACCATCTTATGCTTTGCTACATTTATTTATTTTAACAACATAAGTCTATGATAAGTACTTCACCATCAGTCTTATGCCTGCCATGCCTTTTACTCACCTAAAAAATTACCAATCTGACAAAATACGATGGTATCTGCGCCAGTACATGTCGACTAATACTTCACAGGGCAAACATCTGAACTGGATGTTTAGTCCATGATTAGACACATGTACCTGATAAGTGTGCTTCTTTTAGGTACAATTGCTCAACATGCCTGCAAACAAAGAAGTTACAGAGGGCTTAGAGAGACAAAACTGGTTTGTCAGCATGTCACTGTGTGTTTTTCCACTGTATTGAGTCTTCATGGAAATGTTCCCAAAAAAACATTAGGACAAAAGGATGAGAATTCAGCCATGTATCCATGGAGGAAGATTCTATGATTTCATCATGACTGTGCTGCTGCTCTGAATTCTTCATAATGGGAGTAAACTGGCCCAGTTTACATGCTGGACATAAGATACGTGTTCGCTTTGAGTTGTGAATGAGATCATTAAAAGATAAAATGTGTCACCAAAACATAATAAAAGTTGCACAATATGAGTCTGTTCACAAATCACATCCACACATGACTGCTTAACCTAGTTTTACACACTGTAAAGAGCAGTAGATATTTTGAAATGTAATGTGTGACATTGTGTTGATAATCAGATTAGAACTGTTTGGTAAGATATTTCAATGAGGAACCGGGGCCTAAAATGAGCCAAGTCATGTACTAAATCTCTTTTTTTTTCTAGCATTAACGTCCAGGTGCATTCAACACACATGTTTAATATGTAACACACTGAAAATATTTGGAGGAATATGAACTAAATATAACCCAAACTCCTTTTTTTCCACGCTGTTTACGAACATAACTTTATGCATCATAATATAGGCTCAACTGTTGATGTTTTAGTAGCCTATGTAAAAACTCCATATTTAGATGGCCACAACTTTCATACATCTTAACAATGAGTGTGAAACAAACTTAACCATTGCAAGTAGCTTGTTTTTGACTAAAACTCATTAAAAAGCACTACAGTTGTTTAGTAAGGAATTAGGGGCTCAATGTGAACTGATGTAGGTGAACATGTCAGCACCTTAATATTCCTAAATGCTCAGGTTGCTAAGCGCTCGTAACTTGCATAGGAGTTCAAAACATAGGCTTATTTTTACATTTACAGCGCCTTAAAACGCATAATAGTATGTTAATAAACGTATTAGAGCTGTTTAGTAAGATCGTTTTATTTTTTGTTTCTTTTTAGAAATATGGGCCATATAGGATAAACAGAGAAAGTTACACAAAGTGTTAAACTTTAACGCATCTTTGTATTTAGGGTGAAACATGAGATGATGTTAACCTTAAGGCATGTTTTGGTTACGTGTAGGTCCATGTTTGTGTGTAGATGCAAGTCATGTACACCTGAACTCTATTTTGCTGCTTATGTACCTCAAGGTTAACATTACCTTGTGTTTCACACCAAATACGAAAACGGCTTAATACTCACTAAAATGCGTAGTAGCCTACGTAACTTTCTCAACATTAGTTGTCGTAAAACACACCTAAACGTAACGAGCGCGTTTTAAAAAAGCAACCGCAAGATAAACGCGGACAAAACAGACAGTCAAAAATGAAAACGCCAACTAATTGTTGGATTTTTGGTAAACACTCCCACTAGACATTTGTAAACTTTATTATGCTAAACGCGGCTAACACGGCTAGGCCTACCTGGCTTCACCTGAGCTCCAGGTAGAGCCTTCATTTCATTTCCGCCCCACTGCTGCAAAAACACCAGCTAGGAAAGGAAAGTTTCCACAACTACGGGAGTCATTAAAACACAAGACACTCACCTCTAGGATTTCGTCCAAATAAGAAGCGACAATATCCGTCAAAGTGTTAAAAAGCCGAAGAAGTCTTTGAATAAATGTGTGTATATGCGAAAAGAGAGACACGCTGGAAAAGTACTCCACCAGTTCCGGGAGAAAAATAAAAATAAATAAGAAGTGTTGATTTACAGCGCTGAAACTCTCATGTGACTTCCACTTCGGACACGGCTCACTCAGTACAGCTGCGATATTGTTCTCGGCGTGAAGCAGAAGCCGCAGCTGCGAGCTGTGGTGGGGTTGAGAACTGACTGGTCGCTCCGTCGACTTCGCCACCTGAAATACTGGATTAGAGATGTTTTCAGAGCTGAGATGTCAAACCCCGCCTCTTCACCAACACAGTTCGCTCTGCAGTCTGCCATGCTGCTGCTGCTGCTGCTGCTGCACAACGCTGCCACTGCAAGCTGAGACTCACGCTCTGATCCAGTAGTCTATACTGCCAGGGCAGCGGCAGGCTTTTAATGTTGCTTTATAGCGCCGGGCTCCGCATCCCTCTCATACTGCAGAGTGTATTGTTCCGTACTCTCCAAGCTGCTTCTTACGCGCCTATTTTTGGCCAACCTTTGCGAGTCTACAAAATGCCTTTTAGATATTGTCAAACCGTTAGAACTTTTTCCACATTTTCTCCCGTTACAACCACAAAGTTCACGTGTATCTGATTGAACTTTCATTTGATCAACAAACTCAAAATATCCCATAATAAAGAAAAAAACTTACAAACAAACAAACGAATTAAAACAACAACATGGTTATCATTTTTTAAATATAAGATCTGAAAAGTGTGGCACGCATATGTATTTAATTAAATTTTTAAAAAAATACTTTATTGATCCCAAAGGGGGGAACTCATCCAATTTTCTTCAAAAAGTGCATTGCTGATAACTGTGGGATCTCCTGTAGCAGCCTGTAGTACCATAGCTGAAGAAACCTCTGACTGAAGACTCCGTAGTAATATAACATTCTCATGTGGAGAATACTCAGGATTGTCCAAATTGCTTTTCATTTGTTCAAGAGTCCTTCTTGCACAATTATGTCAGGGTTCCAGGGTGGTCCCCCAAACAGAAGCAGCCTTTTTTATCACCTTGTTTAGCTTTTTAAGTCACCAGCTTTGATGCTGCTACCCAAGCAGATTATGGTAAAGGACATTGCATTCACAACAGATTTATAGACGAACTGTAAGCTTCATTTATGCTGATCCCTTAAACAACATTCTTGCCTTCAAAGGCCACCTAGGGGCTGCAGAGATCCACTGCTCAGGTGACACAAAATTGAGTAACAGCCACAGCATTCATTTTTATTTGAAAAAAATAAACAACAAAAAATGATGTTTGATATTCCTTTCTCTTCACAATGAACTATGTTGCAATGTTTTTTTTTTTTTGTTTTTACATAAAAGCTCAATAAAATCAATTGACTATTGTGTTTGTACCGCCAAAAAATGCAAAAAAAAGAAGCTCAAAAGGTATGAATACCTCTGAAAGGGATTGTTTGTTAGAGAGGTTTCTGTTTTTTAGTCCGTAAACAATCATGCATCCTTAATGCTTTGGCATTTGAAGAAAGCTTATGTGTTGCAGTGTAGTGGCCTGGATTAAAACATGTTTTTTGGGGTGTTAAATGTTCACCTGCATGGTTACACACCAACAATGTGTTGACAGCTCTGACACAGATGATAATTATGGTGGGGGGGTGGAGAAGAGTCATGTAAGGCTCCGGTACCCAGACACCATCTGCCTGATCCTGTTACATAAAGAAAGTAACTGGAAGGAGAGCGCAATTAAAGCATTTCTAGCCCCTCCTTTTAAGCACGAAAATAAATCCATGTCATGTACCAGGGCTTAAGCTGGTCACATCTCTTTTTTTTCATTTAAAACACATATTAATTATATTAAGTAGTTTGGAAGGCTGCCAGAGCAAAGAGAGGCCATTCATCATGTGGGGTTATTGAAACATCGAAGGTGACGAATTTAAATTGCTGGTGTTCATGAGGGTTATCATGATTATGAGTGTTAGCTGAATACTGCGTAACAATCTTACCAGCAAAAACTCAGCATGACTAATAGAGCACACACTGGACAGGATGCTGTCATGGTCAGGTGGAAAAACTACAGAAGAAAAGCACATTTAAATGAAATACATTAAAGTTTCCCAATTAAAGGTAAAATATAAACTGCAGAGCAAGAAAGAAAAGCCCTCAGTATCCCTCTCTTTTCACATTCCTACCCTTATATGTGGCCCAGAGACATGAAACATGACAGAAAGTACAAAATCCTGGATACAAGCGACTGAAATTAGCTTCCTCTGTATGGTTTCCAAGCTCCGTGCTCCTCTTCCACACATCGGAGGAGTCCGTTGATGTGGTTCTTGTATCTGATTTGGGAGCCTCCACTGGGAGAAGACTTTAGAGCAGACCTAGAAATCACTGGATGGATTGGGGTTCATTTTTGACCCGGGAATACCTTAGATCTCCCAGAACAAGCTTCAGAGGGAGATATTTTGGGGCCCCCTGAACCAGTTACTCTTACAGACCAATTTCTGATAAGTGGAAGACAGTGGATGGATGTATGAATGGAAGGAAGGAAGGAAGGAATACAGTAAATGGATGGCATTTACCTTTGGAGGTTTTTCTAGGGCAGCCCAATTGAAGTAGATCGTTCTGGGCGTTAATGACCCAGAATAAGCTGAAGGACCCAGAATAAGCTGAAGGACCCAGAATAAGCTGAAGGACCTTTAAATGCCATTTAGCCTCAAAACACCTTGGAATCCCAGAACGCGGTGGAGAGAGACCCTAAGCTTTACCTCGTGAACCCACTACTACAACAACCCATCCACAGATAGAAATAGATACGGAGACTGGATGGAAGTGTTCAGTTTAAGTACATTCTGCACAACTCCTTATTACTGTCAAACACAAGGAATGGAGAGAAATCCTTAGCTCCGCCAAGGAGGTTATATTTCTGCCAGGGTTTGTTAGTTTGGTTTGGTTTGGTTTGGGTTGGTTGGTTTGGTTTGGTTTGGTTTGGTTTGGGTTGGTTGGTTGGTTTTTTTGTTTGTTGGTTTGTTTGTTAGCAACATAACTCAAAAAGTTATTGGCGGACTTTGATGAATTAGCTTTTAAGGGTAAATCAGATCACTGTTCACTGGGGGGTTACTGAGCTCTCAGAGTAGTAGTATTTTTAGTAGTAGTAGTTTTAAAAAGCTGACAAAGTCCAAAGAAAAACTTAAAGTTAAACCTTCTGAAGAACCCAGGGAGCTATTGTCCATGGGCACATCAAAGTCTGTCCCTTGGAAGCAAATTATAAAGTACTGACCAAAATAAACAAAACCATTGATTTACGAGTTTGTCTACCACCTTACCCTCCTGAATTGTTGCAAGATATAAATCACCACCAAATATGATATATTCTGGATACAAGCAGCCGAAATGAGCCTCCCTCATTTTCTGACGGTAGCTCAGATTAGACCTGCTGTTCTTGATCTTGAATGGTTCTTGATTGCGGGGCTGACCGCATCCCTTAAGAGAGGAGAAGACGAGAACCCCAGGGGAATATCCAGCGGTTACTATGCAGGGGCCCGGGGGGCCACAGTGACGAGCCCACGGGCCCCGCCAGCAACCGCCTGCGCCGGGGCGGGCCCGTTGATGGACCGGGAGAGTCGGGGCCCAGGGAACCCAACCAGGGATCGGCCGATGAGGGGCCCCCACATCCCAGTGCCCCACCCCTGCCCCACGTCGGGGCGCCCCACCGATAGCTGCAGCGGATGGCCAGCATCCCCAGGCCAAGCCCAGCCAGCACCTGGACACCAAGTTGTACCAGCTCCTGAGTCCTGATCCCGCTCAGTGCAGAGGGGTTAGACCAGGCATTCAACAAAGCCCAGGGCCGATCCAACCCGCCAATGAACCGACCACACACGAAGCACACAGAACAGGTGATCGAACGAGCAGAGACGCTGGATCCATATCCCGCCGAGCCACCGAACAGGTACCACTACCACCCAACAATCCCAAACCTGGCACCCCCGAAAGAGGTGCCCCAACCAACAAAAGGAAGACATCAGCCCAGCGCATTGGCCGACCGACACACCGGTCCACCCAGGCCGGGTCAGGCACACACCAGGTCCTTACCGGATTGACCACCAACACACCAGCGGGCAGGGGCATCAGTCACTGGCAGGGAGTCACGGAGGAGAAACAACTCAGATTCTAATGTGAGTCCTTTTGTTGGTAGATAAATGACATATTCAAAAATCATTACTGTTTCATAAATTCAATTGTATCTGCTCTCAAATTTGTTTAGCACTCTTGTTTAGGACTTCAACCAAAACTAAATGACAGCAAACACCACCAAATCAGGTAATTCCTCAAGGTACCAAAGTCAGTTCCTTTTTTTTGTTTTGTTTTTGTGTTTTTGTAATTTAAAGGAGTCATGACCTGTAATTTTCACTTTCCATGAGAAAAAAGGTATGTTATGATTGCCTAACGATTATACACTGCCCAGGAAGCCAATATTTAAAAGTGAAGCGTTTGTTTACCCCTGGGTTTGTCAACCAGCCCACGTGCACGCGCACTCAAATACGCAGTTTTAATTTCTGGCCGACTAGGATATACCATAAATAGACATCGCAGACCTACCTATGCTGCAGGAAGCCCGCCGTGCTCCTCCCCCTTCTCCCCCTCATATTCAGTCGAGCACCGCCATTACTGAATTCTAGTGATGGGAATTCCAGCTCTTTTTGGAGAGCCAGTTATTTTGGCTTGGCTCACCATAAAGAGCCGGCTCTTTCGGCTCTTCAGATTTTCTTTTGCTTAAAGTGTATTTATTACCAAAATTAATGCAAAACTATGTGTACCAAATGTACCAAAACAAGCAGGGGGGAATAAAAAAAAAAAAAAAAACGGCTCCCAATGATGAGCCGGCTCCCATCGTTCACTTCAAAGAGTTAGCTGTTAGAGCCGGTTCATTCGCGACCAACACATCACCGATTTGAAGTATGAACTCCACCTTGAAAGATGCAGAAAGTTTCTTCACGCAATGATGCATGAAGAAGACATATTCGTGTCAGCCTTTTATTTTAATCAGCTAAATCAGCTAAAACCATTTCTACCAAAAACGTAGTGCACACGTGAGTTGCTCTGTTGACTGCCAGAATCAACATGGAAAATTTTTATCTTTTTTTTTGCGGCGGAATCCTTTACGAATTTGGGACAATATCAGGCTAAGTTGGCATCGAAGCTCCGTTTGGAAAAAGGGGCAATTCCAACGATCAGAGACTTGCCTGCAATTGAAATGGTAAGGCTGTGTTTTTATTGCTCTGCTGTGTGTAACAAACAGCAGCTAACTGCTAATGTGGCTATTGTATGCTAGCGGGAGTAGTAGATATGGGTTAAGCGTTACCTGCGTTGTCAACCCCCCTCCTTCCTGCCACCAATCAACATGCCCCTCATTTGCATTATTACAATGCCCGTCCACGACAGCCAAAGTATCGCATCAGATCTCGCGAGACAATAATGCCTTCAGAAATAAGGGTCAGAGGAGCTCTGTGTTTATTTAAAAAACTTTTTTTTTTTTTTTAGAAGGGCCCGAAAGACTATAATAGAGCGTGGGTATCCAAGATAATACTAGGTTATGACTCCTTTAATTGTAAAAACCTTTGTGAAAATATTTGTAAAAAGTTTCAAATAGTAATATGCGGCAATTGTTTTAATCATCTACACATATCTGAACAAGATTGAATGAAAATAAATCTCTGCTTTCCTATTATCTTTCATTCATTAGAATTGAGGAAACGGGCTGCAGTGATGAAGTGTGCACCAAGGGGTCAAAATGTATCAGCATAGTCCAGACTTTCCCCAGGAAGTACTTGAAAGAGCCCATTGAGGAGACGTTTCCTTGTGAAATTGTTTCCTCCAAAGACATAATGCTTCTGCTTCCTCTTAAAATAAAAGGCAGTTCAAAAGAGTGATACTATTATGCTTGAGTGATGTAAGGATTTTATGATTTTGTGTAAAGCTATATGTAATTTATTCCCTAATAAGATATTTCATTACCTACAGTTTGGACAAAACAGCGAGAGAAGTCAAGAAAACCACCAAGCTTCCCAGAGGGCTGGTGTTGCATTTCATTTATTTACATATGTCTTTCTGGATCAGATTATCAACGTCAGTAGTGCTCAGAGCACAGATTTACATGAGGACCTTTTTTCCCACCATTTTGAGGCTTTCTTGCTTTGAACATCTCATAGCATCTAAGAAATACAGATGAGGCAGTTCTTAGATATTTTATTAAGCTACACAAACCTTTCTTACCTGACCTTGGTGGACAGACTGAGATTATGTTGCTGAATTTGTGCACTGTCGGCTCTGCTGCTTCGATTCGAGCCATAAGGCTACAAACGACTACATCATTGAGCTGATAAATCACTGCAGCTCATGCTGGTTTGCTCAATGACTTCTCTGGAATGGTGGCATTTTAACTCATCATAGCCGTAGAGCTGTGTGGATATCTGTGGTATCACATGGGTGTTCATGTTGAGCCTAATAGCCAAGAAAACGAGCAATATTTCATTGGGTTGTTTCAGTTGTTCAGTGTTGTAAATGTATTTGCCCTCTCATCATCAAAATATTTTACAATCAGGCAAAGATAACAGGAGTAAATTCAAGTTGTAGTTTCAACTGATTATTTTATTTATCAGGGAAAGATAATGTCCAAACCAATCTGGTCCTATGGACAAAGCCATTGTCTCCCTAAACCTCATTAAGTCCAAACTCTGACTAGGCCATTCTAAAAGGTTTATTTGTGATTCATTCAGAGATGGAACTGCTGTGATTTGGATCATTGTCCTGCTGCATAAGTGCCCTTGAGTTTAAAATAACAAGCTGAAAGTCGGATATTCTCATTCAGGGTTTTCTGTCAAAGAGCAGAATTCCTATTAGCATCGACTAAAGCAAGTCGTCCAGGTCCTAAAGATGCAAAGCAGCGGCAGATCATCAGTTACCTGTCTGTAGATATGATTTTATTTTTCAGAAAGATTTTCAGCATTGGTTTTAACCCAGACACAACAGACGCAAGTGAGGTCTGCAATGTTTTAGACATTGTTCTGGTTGTTTGTGACCTGGAAGAGTCACCAAGAAAACAACCTTTTGTATTTTCTCTAGTTATCTTTGTCTGCTAATAACATTATGGTAGATTGATCATCTGAAACAGTTAGTAGTCTGTAATGAGTGGGAAATGCTTTTTGATATTGCTTCGAATGGCTTTTAAAATTATTTTTTATTTATTTATAACTTTGCCTGGTCTGCAGTCTGACAGTGTACGAAACGGATGTTTCACAGGCTGCCAGTGACAATGTGTTGACCTCTGACCTTGTGTTTTCCCCAATGACCAGCAAAATACTTGCTGAACACAGTAGGTAAACACAGCTCAAATGACAAACCTTGGTCCTCTTTATGCCCATGCTGCTATCTCTGCAGTGGCCAGTGTATTGAATCATTGATGATTTTGATTGTTTCTCTGGGTCACTAAATTCCACTTCATCCCAAATGTGATGAAGCTTTTGAGCTGCAGTATTTTTAGCACTGATGTCTGGCTTTTCAATCAATACATACAGTACTTTACAGATACAGTTGTCTTCCACAAACATGGAAAAGTCAGGTTTTCAGATAGAAGTTTCTCACCGTAAAAAACTGAAATAAAATTGATTTGACCAACAGAAAAACAAAAAAAACACTACCTACCCCATTAGCGTATGAAGAAAAGCCCATTTAAACAAAAGATTGTTCTGCTCTTGTACTAGAAACACCAACATTTAAGTAACTGAAATGTGAACTTAATCTGCTCCTACTCCAGCTCCAGTAATGATAAATGTCCTAGTTTGTGTCCATATTTGAGTATGCACATGAATTTTTGACGTATTTTAGTTTCATGGGAAATGCAAATAGATCAAGAGGAGCAGCTTGCACTGGTGAAAAAGTCATGTGAGGGCAATTTATTCTGACCAAGTACATAAACAAACAAACATGGGATATATTTTCATGTGAACACTGGAAGGAGTGGGATCAAGCTGTATTAACCAAGGTTAGGCCTTTTATGTAATAGTTTGGGGGTAAAAGGAAATTGGAAAGACTAAACAAAGCAAAGCTTTGCTGTGAACACCATTCATTGTGTTCCTACCAACTTACTTTTAATGAGGAAAACACAGACCTAAATGGCTTGCTGGTAAGAGATTAAACATTCTACAGTGATACAATGACAGAGGTTTCCCCTCTAAAGCAGCTCATGATATTTAAAACTGGATTTTAATCTAAAAATAGAGTACACTCAGCTGTTTGGGTGTGAAATTGGTCTAAAAAGTTGATTTTATTGTGACAAAATAGCTAATAATAAATCTAAGTTGGATTTAGCACAAGTGGACTCCAATCAAGCTACCTGTTATGTTCGAAAGTTGATCTTTTGTGTCTGAAAACTTTTTTTCACTTTGTTATTGTATTAAGTAGTTTGTTTTTTTTTTAAGAAATATGCCAAATGTGATTGAGAATAAGTCTGCAATTGTAACAAAATGTGGCAAAAGGGAAAAGGGGTGAATATAATCTGGTGCCACTGTACAGTCAATATTACTGATATTTAATCATTACTTTGCTTAAGACTTACTTTGATGTTGGCAATAGACAGCTACCTTGACAAATGTTTCTCCAGCAATGGCTTTTATTCGATCCCAGTATTCAAATGCTGGGCAAAGCTGTGAAAAGCTAAAACAAAAGAACACTGTAAGAAACATTTTCATAGATAGTATAAAACGCTGACATGTATCATGTAGAACATTGTTTCTAAATATTTGCTTTGCGTGTACATGGATTTGGTTCAGTCAGATTTCAAAATTGATGAGATGAAGTCTTTGTTGTGTCACTAGAATGACATTTTTTTGCAATCATGATAACTATGCAGTACTATAATACAGGCACAATGACATCACAGCATTTGTAACATACCGAAAGCAGAGAAAGGTGAAGATTTCTCTTTGTCTGTACCCATTTCTGTACTCATTTGCATTTTCTTTTCACCCCCCCAGTTGTTGTTGTTGTTTTGTTCCACACTAGTTGCAGAAAAGTGGATGACACGAGCACATTTCTTCCCTTTCTTCCCTGCAACTGACCATGTTTCATTAATGCTGGAGTTCAGCCAAAGGGGTGACTGTGATATATTTCACTGCTGTGTCTGCTGTATCCACGTTAGCTACAGCACACTGGAAAGGCATGCTTCAGTGCGAGGTGTAACGAAACTTTAATACTTTATATTTCCCACCAAAAACTAATATAACCACAATGTGGTATTTAAAATAAACTCATTTAATGTAACCCAGTGTTTGTTTCAGATGAAAAAGTTTCACATTTTTGACACGTCATATGTGGGCTTCTGTTTATTTAGCTATCTGTTCTTTTTGCAGTCATCAGGCACCAATTTCGACTGACCATTAACCAAACCAAGAAGGTTAACACATATTGACCAGTTAGGAATATAGATGAGGTCCCTGAGACGAAATACAGAGGCTGGATTACTGTGAGAAAGCACAGCTATAATTGGTCTCAAGGGGTAGGTGAGTAAACAGGAAGACGGTTTTGAAAGTTAATTTCACTGTACAGGCTACGCACTTCCCAATGTGTGTCTGAGGGTCCTTTTTACAAGCTTGCTTCAAGAGCTGAGAGTGTTTGTATTATGATAATTTATACACTTGGCTCAACTATATTTTTGTGCCTTTAAAGATATTCAGCTTGTACCCAATTTAAAAATAATAATAAACAAGCACAGGTACAAGCGCTGTTTGTGGATTTAAGACGCAAACACCCTCATACCTAAAAGTTGACAGACTGAAACAAACTGTGGTGTCCAGACTTTGCTCTTTTGAGTCATTTAACTTCCTTGCGTGCCCTGACGCCCCCTCACCTCATCTCACATCTCACCTCACCACCACACTGACTCAGTGTTTTAGCCATCTCATATTTTTAGATATTCTGGTCTGGGTGGTCACAATAAATGCTTGCATAGCAAGTCTATCCTTGCATCAACTGAAAACAAAATTTACTGCTGTTAGTTACAGTACTTTAAAAAAGTTTTCATGTCTTAAATTTTTTTCACATTTTGTCACATTATATCGCCTACCATTTTATTGGGATTCAATGTGATTGCCACACAAAAGGTATTTCGAAATTCTGAAGGAGGTAGAAAATTATGCATGGTTTTAATGTTTTAAACTAAGTAAAAATCAGAAAGATTTGGCATGGAGTTTTTTGCATCTAGAGACTGATGTTTCTGCTCATTAGTCTTTGCAAAATACCTCCAGCTCAGTCAGATTGGATGGAGAGCCTCTGTGAACATAATTTTTCTAAGTCTTGCCACAGGTTCTGATGAGGATTTTGGCCAGAACTTTGACTGGGCCATTCTAAAACACAAATATGCTTTAATCTAAACAATTCCATTGCAGCTGTGACAGTATATTTATGGTCATTGTCCTCCTGGAAGGTGATTCTCCACCCCAGTCTCAAGCCTTTTGGAGCTTGACAAGTTTTCAAGTATTGTTCTGCATTTACCTCCATCCATCCTTCTATAAACTCTGTCTAGCTCTCCTGTCCTTTCTGAAGGAAAGCCTCCCACAGCATGATTAGTGTCATTTTTCTTCCACTTCATAATTGTGCACTACTTTGTTGGTCTGTCTCATACAATCCCACAGAGAAACACTGCAGTTTGTGATTGCAATGTGCCAAAATGGAAATCGTTTAATAATTTTACAGGGCAGGTTATGCCAAATAATTGTCAAGATTAATCACAAGTTTTCAAAACGTCTAGAGTAATATCTGTTTATGAACAAGACAGTGAGCTCCACAAAAGTTTTTCTCTTTGCCAATTTGAAAACACCATAACTCCCTGCCCTTGTGGATGTTTCATGACAGATTTGTTTTCTTGTCGGCCCGTGCGTACTTAAAGGGCCCCTTCTGGGATATCGGCTGGCCGAGTCAACTGGCTCGGGCCTTTTAGCGGTTGTTTGTGTCAGCAGCATACACCCGACTCAGTGCTCAGTGCTGAGTGTGCAAATGTAAACCAGAGGGAGTTCCAGCTTTAAAAGATGACACTGACTGCAACAGCAGCAAGGCTCATTGTCATGCTCTGATGAAGATACAGAAGGCTGGTGGACTCAGATGGAGCGTGGTCACACAGGAAAACCAGGAGGTGATTTATGAAACAGAGGGAAATTTGACATCTCTCACCTTTTGCACCTGTTGAACACAGAAAACAGCCTGTTCTCATTTTGACAGGTTTCCTGTCACATAACGAGTGGTCATTTTACACTTGTTAAAATGCATGTTAGGTGTGTGTGTGATTATTTCCCCTCAGTGCAGAGTCTAATGATAATCTGCTTTAGCTCACCAAAGTTCCCTCACACTGTCTGCTTTGCTTTGACTAAAGAACAAATCAAGCACAAGACTGCACATGGGCTTTATAAGCATGGATCCTGTGCACTAACCAAGTAAAAATGGAGGCAACTTGTGTATTCACACTTTAGTCTATATCCAGATATCTAATGTGTAATTGCTTCCATGGTTTCTTCCGCCCTTCCTTTCCTTCTTCATTTCCCTCCCATATCCCTTTGGGATTTTTGTTTCAGTATTTAAGGCTCAAAACTGTAGTAAAGTTATTATTTTCTATTGATAACTTAAAGTGGGCAACAAATGGGCTTATTTGAGTGTGGAAAAATAGGGAAACATCTTTGAGAACTCTTCAAGAGGGTTCTCAAATTCCCATAATTCTTGCAAATAATTAAACACAAAACAAACTTTATGCAGACTAATCCAACTCGAGTTCCATATTTGTGCCGCTTCATGCCGAGGGAAACAAGCTGGAGGGGAAACTGGCTGCAGATTAATTATCAATTCATCTGGGTTCCTCAGCTCTCAGCCGGAGCTACACTCCCTGCTAATAACGTTCCCGCTGCTGCACTTTTATACCCCCGATATGCAAAGTTCAAAGAAAGTTCACGTCTCCTCTTTGATAAACAATGCTGGATGTTTTCTGTGGTCCTTGGCACAGCCAGTGGCACTAGCTGCACTGCGCTGCCAGCAGCTTTGTGATGTGTGCTGGCCGGAGGAATTCAGCAGGACTCAAAGAAGGGCGTGGTACCAGGAGCTGTGCATTCCAAAGGCCCTCTGACAGAGGTGAGGAATGCTGACGCTGGTCTTAGTCACAAGCCTCTAGGAAACACAAGACACATTTCATAACTCAGTTTTTGAAACAGAGGGGACATCACTCGCTGTTGAGAAGCTGCAGCAGTCTTCAAAACACCAAACAAGATTTGGTCAAAAGATATCTGCTGCAAAAACAGGTTGCACAGTCACTTTAATTGAGTGGTGTTTGTACATTCACTATTCTTTTGTGCTTCTATTTATTTTTACATAATTCAGACATAACAGAGACATTTTCCCTTTAGAGCAACATCCCTCTAACATAAATTCAAACATTGTTTTTAATATTTCATTTCTCACATAATCCAAAATGAACGAAATATGAGTCATGTGTTATGCAGTGATCTCTTGTTAGGCCTTATTTTGTAAGAGTTACCAGTGTTTGCAAAGGAGCTAGCAACAAAAATTACATGTTTCATTTGTCTTCACGGTATTTTATTAAAACACTATTACTTAAAAAATAGTTATAGAGGTTTATTTAATAACATTTTCAGTTGGACTACTTGACCAAAACTAAAAACAATAGTATCTGCAGTAGAAATGATCACTAATCTATTTTACTTATCTATTTATGAAATGGGCATAATGGTGGTGCACTTGGTAGCACTGTTCCCTTGCAGCAAGGTAGTCTTGGGTTCAAATGCCGGCCTGGGGTCTTTCTGTCCGGAGCTTGCATGTTCTCCCCATGCATACATGGGTTCCCTCTGGTTACACCGACTTCCTCCCTCTGTCCAAAAACATGACTGTTGGGTTAATTGGTCTCTCTAAATTACCCATAGGTATCAGTGCGAGCAAGTCTGTACAAGACATTTATAAGACATACAGACCTTTAAAGAAGCCTAAATTACGCCCTCCAAATGCAGTTTGGATCTGTGTTTGGCATCATAGTCCTGTTGACACACCCTGTTGTTTCCAGGTTTCAATCATATGACCCAAACAATCACCAAGGTTTAAACAGATTATGAACCAGAGACTGTCAAATGCACTGTTAAATCTTTGTTGCAGATCCAATTCGTCACAACTATAACCTTTGTGTCCAGCTTAACTCGCTGTCATTTATTTTATGCAACGGTGTGTGTCTCATCATCTTATCCCACTTTAATTTTGCTGAACTTAGGTGTGCACCACATGGGGCCTCAAAGACCAAAGGAACTCATTTACAATTAGAACAGCTTAACAGACCAGAAATCAAAGGTTAATGTGTAAAAAGGAGAAATGAGTAGGTATAACCTTGACATGGTTGAAACTGAGCCATCCATACATTACTCTTGTTGGATAAGAGTAAAAAGAAAGCAGGAAAAGTTATCCAGAGTACTGGTTAGTGATCAAAGAAACAGGTTTTGTGGACATTGATCAGGCATAAGTCTATGACCAATGACAGGTGAAGTTATCGATTGTCATCGATAATTCTGTTTGTAAGGATTTGAGAGAGTTTGACGAGAGCCAGATTGTGATGGCTGGGTGACTGAGACAGAAAATCTCCAAAACCGTAGCTCTTGTGGGGTGTTACTGGTTCTGCAGTGTTCTGTATGTTGTAAAAGTGGTCCAAGAAGGGAACAGAAGGGAATCAGTCACAGGGTCATGGTGGCCGAGGCTTATTCATGAATGTGGGTAGTAACAGCAGAGAATTTATTCTGAAACATTTCTATGTAATTTTACATAAAATAAGAATATATTTGATAGTATATAATTATATATAGTTATACTATAATATTGTTTTTTTGCTTTACTTGTAAATATCACATGTAGGACAAAATGAATGCTATATGCTTTCATATTTATTTTTTATTACATGTTTAAGTTAATTTAAATTCATTTATAGTAAATAATTGAAACCCTTGCCCTGCCTTACAGCAAAAATGATTCACGGATTATTGCAGGGGCCCAACAACTAGTTTGTGGTGTTGTTCTGGTTTCAGATTTCCCAGATCTCAATCAAAGCAGACTTTTTAGATTTGATGGTCCAATCAATGGAAATACAAAGTTGAACATACATGATGCTCAATTGGTGCATAATAGTTACAGAATCTAAAATGGAATCTGATATTTTCCCCACATTAATGATATGAAAGGGAACAAATAAGTGGTAAAAACATATGAAAAACACAATATTAAAGCAATTTCCTCTTAATTAGTGGGTAAACTTCAAAGTAACTGCAGTGAACATGAACTATGACATTTTTACTCTAATGAGGAAGTAAATCATGCTTATATCTCATTTAAGTCGGACAGTTTCATAAATTGCTAAAACTCCTACAACAGCCTTGTCCAACCTGGGAGCACCTTCAAACCAGCCTGTTATGCATGAAAAGACTCCTGCAGTAATGAAACAGAAGGGAAGATAAGCATCTGGGCACAGCTCATCTAGCGGCTCTGCCATGAATCCCAGTCCAACAACTGGCTCCTGCCGCAAGGTGAAACACACATCAGTCAGGTCACTCGTGTCACCGAAGCAGATTTGATTTGTCAAGATGCGAGACCTTGAGGCATGCAACACTGGCTCACATGCATCTTCTGCCTCCCACACAACACAATGTAAGGTGGTGGAACACAGAAACTCAACTGAGCGGTCAGTGTCGCTCATTCCAGCAGACTGAGAGATTGTTATGAAACTGGCTACAGATCTGCATTCTCCACACAAACACAAAGATATAAATCTTATAAGAAAACAAATCTAAACATTTCTTCTGTTGCATTTTGCTCCACTTTATTTTGAGAAAAGCATTCTTGTGAACATTGTTTTACAATCTTACTCTATTCCAATACTGCTTCTTCTTAATTTACAAGGTTACATATTCATTTTCCCAACTGCAGTGGAATAGTTACTAACAGGATACTTTCTCTCAAGCTCCTGGTCTGAAACAAATGTCACCCAGCCCACAATAACCTTGGGTGAAGCTGCTACTTCCACAGCCCACTGTTATGCTTCTCCTTGGGTTCAAAGGTCTTCTGACTCGGGGATGAGTGCGGGCTCGAGGGAAACATTCGGGAGTGTGACTGAGCCACTTGTCGATACCCACCCCAGAGCCGCTCTATTGAAGGATGGCCGGTTCAGAGCACAATCCCCTTGGAGAGCAGGGATCTCTGGGAGCGTGTCCACCTGCAGGGCTGCGATGGGCTCTGGTCTCGGCGCCTTGCTGAAACCCCCGAAAGGGGTTGCCACCCTGAAGGTGACAGAGGAACGGTGTTAAAGCTGCCATGTGCTAATGAGAGTCACTGCTGTGACATTTGAAGCGATGCAACTAATTAAAGCCAGGATGTGGCCTGGGGGTGTGCTGTAAGTTTGAATTGGTTAGAGAGAGGTAAACAGCAAGTTAGGTGCAGGCAGTGTACTCATATATAATTAATTTGAAAAGGGAAAATTATTACAAGATGCAAAAGATACACATTTTGAACTAATAAAATGCTATGTTTTGAAATAGAAATTTGATAGTAATAGTAATGAAAATAATAGTAGTATTCAAGACGGCCACAGTGAGTGGATTTGGAGAATACATCAGCTATTATTAAATAAAAGAAAACATGATGACAGAAAAACATTAAATCAATAAATTGTTTCTATCAAATATTTGGATGTTATTAGATGTATTTGGTTTTAATGGGAAGCTTATTTTTATGTGAAATAAATTACATATTATAAGCGGGGATATGTGAACTCTGCCGACACATAGTGAGGAAACTCAAGAATGCAAACAGATGGATATGCTACATCCCATCCTTAGTTTTCATGAAATTGTCTATTATCGATATATGGTGTAGAGATTCTTTTTGAAAAGATAATTAAAGGGGATGAATCAAATCTACTGACATCTGGTGGTGAAGTTTTACAATGCAATCGGCTAAATATATACATCAAATTTTTCGTTAATGGCTTGTTATAAATTTATATATTGTAGAGATTTAAAATGATTAAGTTCAATAATAAAATGGGTAGTGTGGGGACTCTCCTGACACCAAGTGGAAAAGTTGCAGAATGCACCCCTCTAAATGGTAAATGGCCGGCATTTGTATAACTACAATTGCTTTACACCACATTCATTCATTCACCCACACATTCACATTCTGATGGTGGCAAGCTAATATATTGTAGCCACCGCTGTCCAGGGGCACACTGACAGAAGCGAGGCTGCCGGACACAGTCGCCATCGGGCCCTCTGACCACCACCAGCAGGCAAGGTGTGCCTTGTAAATGGGTTCTACGTCCCCAAAGGATTTTATGAAAGAAAAAAAAAACTATTCTTTATATATAAACTACAAATTTGTAGTAAATAACATATACCATTAAAGGAACAGTCTGTGGAATTTCAATACACCTACTAGCCAAGTGGCAGAAAAGGTAAATATGCAATACAGTGGACCTTCGGTTTTTGCAGGGGTTAGGGACCTTAACTGCCCACAAATAGTTAAAATTCATGTATATTTTAGACCTCCTCTAAAAATGCTTTTAATAGTCTATTTTAAACACGCCACACATTCATTGATATGCATTAATACGCTCAGTGAACACCGTTTCAGCACCAACACTGAAGCTAATCTTTACACTATTCCTTATTTTCACTCTTTGGCTTACAGCCAATTAGCATCAGGGGAAAATAAATTGCTCCCCTAGATTAGTTGATTTGCAAGTGCCAGCCAACAGCGAGTCAAGTAGCATTACACCTGGGTTTTGCAGCTTCCCAAGCTACATTTTCTTTGGAATGTTTTAGATATGCACTACAAATAAATCAGCGAGTCACATTCCCAACAAATAACAGATTTTGTGAATAGGATGTAGAGGTTTAGTGTAAAGAAATTACATAATTAAAGGGACAGTCTATGAAATCTACTGACACCTACTAGTGAAGTTGCAGACTACAACCAGCTAAATATACCATCTCTTGCCCTTAATTTCGTGAACATAATTCAATTACTGGTTTATAATGTAAACATTTATTATACAAGATAATTGTAAATAATTGAAAAACTAATTTTCCAATTTGTACCTGTAAATAAAAATCCTGCTTAAACTTATTTTCATATTAAAGGGGAAGTTCAGTGTCTTTATACTAAGGCCCTTCTGAGATGTTATTAGTAGTTATTATCTGCACTAGATAACTCTCTTTGTATCCCTATTTAGTATAACATCATATCATATGTATACCCCATGGAAACAAGAAGACATAGATTACTAATGATTTAAGACCCTTTGATCCACTTTAAGGCTTTGATAGGCTTTTTAGAGACCTTTATCAGGGATGAGAGTAAAAGTAGAGTGTTGTAGCTATGCATGCATTGCTTAAATAATATAAATCATCCTCAAACAGACTTTAGTATTCCAGCTAAATTACCCTCCTGGATGAGTTCTACCTGTTGAAGCTTTTGTATCCTGGCAGGTTTGTCTGTGGCTCCAGATCAGGCATGCGGGAGACGAGTATGTCAGCCAAAGCAGGGTCACTGATGATGGCCTGCTCCCAGGGCGAATGGTATGACTTTGGGACAGCTGTACAGTTGAACTTCTCTGGAGGGATGTCCTTCAAAGAACCACCATATCCTGAGCAAGTTGTACAACACAGATGTGAATTGTCTTAATTTTTCAGATAGTATTTTTTCTTACAATGTTTTTTATATCTCATTTTTCTTCACATGCTTTGATAAAGAACAACATAAATAAGCACTAACAATTATTATTCAGTGTCTTGCAAAAGTACTGATATCCCTTGGACCTTTCCACCTTTTGTCACAACCACAAACCTCTAGTCATAATCCAAGGGTGTTTGGGTTTTGGTTTTCTTTTGTGTTTGTATTTTGATAATTTCTTAGTTTATTTATGCTCTGTAGGTCTTGTCACATTTTTTTCAGTTCTCTGTATTTATTACTGCTCAACAGGTCTTGTCATATTTAGTTTATCAGTATTGCTTCAAAAGTCTTTCCATATTAGTTCAATCCTTTGTATTTAGTTTCTTCCTTTATTATTGTGTCCAGTTCTTTGTGCTTTTGGATTCTGTTCACATTTAGTCGTGTTATTCTTTTTCCGCTTGTTTTGTAGCTTTTTTCAGTCCTAGTTCAGCCTCTGTGTTTATTTTTCACTTTTTCTCAGCCTGGCAGTTTGTCCCTTTCACAGCTGTTCCCATTCACCTGATTTTCTCACCAGCAACCAATATCATTCTCCACACCATCCTTAGCGTTTAACCTCCTGGAGTTTCAGCGTTCATTTCTGTTAGCTCTTTATTTTCTTAAATTTTTCCATTTCTGGATTTGGGTCCTTTTAAACAGTTTTATGAGTGAGTTTTATATATTAATTTTACATCACAAAACTAAACAAAATAGTGCAGAATTGTAAAACAGGAGGAAAATAATTCCGATAATTATAAGTAATTATTTGAAAACTATTGAACATTTTCCTCCCACTTAACACATTATACAATACTTTGTGTTGGTCAATTACATAAAATCCCAACAAAATAAATTGAATGTGGTTGTGCAGAAAAAATGTGACGAAAGTTCAAACTGTGACAATATTGTTGCAAAAAAAGAAGACGAAATGTATAAAATGTTGTGATATTGCAATCCCCTTTTTGTTTTTGTCAAAGTTCATAGCAAAACAAATCAAGAGGCTAAGTAAAGCAGGCACGTCTCCCTGCTTTGCACATGGGTGTTGACGGGGAGAGGCCTTTTCCAAAGCACTCTCCTTCAGGCTCAGTGTTTCACTCAGGGGGTCTCAGCCGTTATGTAATGTGTTGCAATGAACAATTCCCCTTCCTTTCCTGAGTTTATGTTTTGCCCTGCAGGAAGCAGTAGGGAGCAAACAGAACTGGAGGGGAAGTTTACACATTTTAAGGGAGAATCTGTAACAAAGCACTGTGTTATTTTTTTGAGGAATACTGCAGCTGAGGTCAAACGTTTGGGTGTTATTTTCCTTACACACCAAGCTAAATGAAGAGGGAAACACAGCTTTCTGAGGAACAGTTTAATATTTATGACCACAGTATTATTAAGATCCCCCAACCTTCAAATTACATGCACCTCTCTGGGAGTCAGAGGTGCTATTTTAAGAGTTTTTAACCATTCGATACCACTTGCTCTTTGGCCCAATTTTTGCTACAGCTTGGGTGACTTCATTCAGCTACAGTAGGGGTGGCGTCTGGTCCAGAAATAACCGCCCTACCCCACCCCAACCCAGGATGCACTCATCCTTAACACAGCGTTGGTTTTATGTCAGCTGGACTAAACTTTTGGACATGAAGGGAGGATGTGGGCACAAAGCAGATGATATCTGTTTGCCCAGAGAGACAAACAGGAAACACGTCCCGTGGGGGCAAAACTCAACAAATCTTTTTAAAAAAGTTGCTCAAGGCTGATTAGGAGGGGGAGGAGGGTTTAAGAACAAAAAGAAAGAAGGGGATGTGAAGGCAGAAAACAAAGCAGTGGGCCGATTGTAAAAAAAGTGTAATCATATTTTTGCCTGAGGGCAGCAGATTTCAGGCAAGAAGAAACAGTTTTACTTTGTGATCAAAGTATGGGTCAGTGCAAACAATGAAAATGGTAGAATCCTTATCAAAACAGGGAACATCCAGTACTGCACGCCGCGTCCTCTCAGTGTCTCCACCCGAAGCAATAGCTGCATTGTACACTTAATGCATATGTAATAAGAAATAATGTAAAATAAACTCTACTCGTGCAAAGTTTATTTTGATTGAATTATGGACATAAATTAAATGTTTTCTGGAGGAAGTTGGTTGCAAGAGAGGCCAGAGAGTTGGGACAGAGCTCTGCCAGACAGTTTTAGCCACGGCATATCAACGGCACATGATTCCACAGGGTCCTTGAAACATGTTGCAGTGTACTGTATCAGCAGTGTTACTGACCCGGGGCGATGCTGTCCGGATTTGGCACCATTGTGGTATCTGATTGGCTGGATGTCACTTTACACGGGTGCTCTACACCCAAGTTGTTCCCACTGCCGGTGGCGGGGTTGTTCTCGGTCTGGAAAACTGCTTGGCGCTGGAAGAGAGATTAAAGAGGTGGAAATAGGTTGATTTTGTTTCGAATGAACTATTTCTGTGTTAATTTAGCCATGATTTTGGATCAGTTTCTTGCTAAAAAAAAAAGCCTAATGACCCATTTTTGAATTCTGGTAGAATCCAACAGAGTTTAATGTAAAATGTCCTGG
Organism: Valencia hispanica; assembly: GCA_963556495.2. Classification (NCBI taxonomy): domain Eukaryota; kingdom Metazoa; phylum Chordata; class Actinopteri; order Cyprinodontiformes; family Valenciidae; genus Valencia; species Valencia hispanica. The sequence continues at coordinate 30,775,720 of OY747714.1, forward strand.
TATTTTAAAGACTCTATGATACCATGCACTCTAATATGTTAATAGGGCCTTCAGAATAGAAACTGGCCCACAGCATTACTGATGTTCCACCGTACTCAACAGTGTGCATGATGCCACTCTTTGCTGAAGTTCTCTAACAGTTAGCTCATATATAAATATACATTTTACCTCTCTTGCTATCCTCCTCACTGAGTACCGTGGCAAGCTAAATATGGGCCCTCGTCCAGGCTAATGGCTAGTTTGTTTAATCCAGAGAAACAGAAAGTCTTGGATTACTTACCAAAGAAGTGAAAAACAAATCAAGTTATATGGGGTCTGAAAGGATTGTTATGGGTACTAACAACTGGGCCCCAGATGATATTAGACAGAGTTTTTTTTAAATATATATTTTGGAGGAGGAATGAACTCAAAGTGTGCAACTGTTGATGAGGTTCTCAGACCAGAACAACGCCTCATTACAAGGTCAGACCACCTTACAGTGGTCAGGATCTTATTGTGTCACCTTCCTATGAACCTGAATTTGGTCCCTTGACCTGCAGTTCTGGGATGGGAGTAAAGTCTGTGACCTAAACCAAAGGTTGTCGGGTGGGGGATTGGTCGTGCATCCTGGAGGTGATAAAGTGCTTGTATACTCTCTATTCTGAAGAATTGTAAAGAAAAAAAATCTAGAGAGAATATCAGTGATTTTTTAAAATCCTTTTAGTTAAATTATCCACACTGGGAAAACCACCATCATCTGATTAGGAGTATTATTATGTCTGCTGGTGCGCACAGCCAACACAGATAGCAGTATAAGATTATTAATTTTAAAAAATCCTTTCACATGTAAACTGCAAACAAATTGCTTTTAATCATAACAACATGCCATGGTCTTAAAAACACTCGTATCTCCAGGATAAGGTAATGAAATAAATCAAAGTGTTAAAGGTTAGATTTGAGGTGTTTGCATGCACTACACATAGTGAACATATTGTCTTTAGGACATATTTTCCACTTTGTATTGCTACTGTTTTTTCTGGTGAGCAGATAATAGAACAGAGTTTTGCAATTTTCTTGCTAAACAGGGAAGCTGCATGCTAGTTAACTCTCTGCCAACTTTTGACACATTGTTTTCTTGGCTCAGGATAAATTGTACTGCAGCCCAGTCTCTAAGCCTTCATCCTTCGGAAAGATATTTAGGATGATTTACTTCGGGACTTCCTCAGGAAATGTTGACAACTTGAAACAAAATGCTCCTATTGCCCGGAGCAATAAATAAAGCAAGATATGTGAGTCTTTTTTTTTACTTCAAAGTTAGGGGGTAAAATCTTAGATGTAGCTGGAGAGTATGGTACATAGGACTAACACACGCAGAGAAAAGAGGAAAGAGGGGATAACAAGAGCACTGTTATTTAATTAGATGTAACAAAGAGAAACCTAGCTCGGCTTGATTACATTTTACAGAGAACAGTTCAGGCAGAGAGGGGGAAAAGCTGACTTGGCTTTCTGCCGGCACACACAACAAGCAAATTAATAAGGCCACTTATTACCAGCTGGAAATTTGAGGTTAGATTCTTGCATTTCTAAAAATTATGCAGAATTTCTAAGAAACTTTTGAGGAAGGACAAAGATGAAATTGCTAGAAAATAAACAACTCACAAGTTAATGTGTACCAAACTATCAATCTAATATAATTTGCATGTAACAGAAACTGATGTGGGAAGGGCACCACAATTAACTCTAGTGCAGGGAGCCATATCCTCTGTGTGCAAAATCTCCAAATACCATAAACAACTTGATTCTTTAGGGATCACCTTGTTGGTGCTAAAATGCTATCCTCTTCTTTTCTGTTTTTTAATGTCTTGGTGAGAGGCTGGCTGTAAAAAAAAGAATCTGAAGATCAAACTTTAAAACAATGCTAAGTTATTTCTGATGTGTACATATAATGCTAGCTCATCCAGGTGGAAAAATTCATAAGTCATGCTATAATTCAGCAGAATTTAAGAAGGTAATAACTCTAATTACATTCATTGTATGTTGTTTTTGTTTTTTAAACTTTAATTGATGCCTTCTTATAGGATGATATTTTTATTGTATCCTTATTTGACCAGGCAAAAAAACATATCCAGAACAAATGTCTTAGTCACAACTGTGGCCTGGTAAGAATTTTGAGGGATGAGATGGGGCTGTAACATAAGACAAAATGTTAAAAGACACAAATTAGACAAACTACAAATAAAACAAATAAACCAATTAGCATTTTCAAAAACATGATTCACACACACAATAGGATTTTTCAGCAATGCTTTTTCCTGCTTTTGTCTGTGTTTTACCGGTTGCAAAATTATTGTGAATTGATGATTGTGTTTTCTAAATCTTTAGCTGGATGCAAAATACATGTCTCCAACAGGGACAATACAATGAAGTTGAGTTTAGAAGGGTTTTGGAGAACTTGAATACCTACTGATCAGGACAATAAAAAAATATGCGTAAAAGTCTGGTTTCTTGGAATAATAACACAGAGTAATGTGGGGATTTTGCATTGAACTCCTTCCTGCAAAGGATAGCATAGCAAACATTTACCCACAGTAACAGTTTTTGTCTATTTCCCTAGCTAAACTCAATAATTAAGAGCTTGTGTCTCAACTGTAAAAACTGTTTTTGCACATAAACTTTTGTTTAAATTAAACAATGTGATGACCACAGAAGCAATATTTTGTGTATTTACATTCAGAGAAATGTGGAATTGAACTCAGGCAGTGACTCAGTCCACACTTTAAATTAAAAACTCTATACTAATACTATATGATGTGTGTAATAGAGTGATTAAAGTTTTATTACAGTTACACTTCTATTTGTGTTTTTCCTTACATTTAGCTGGTTGTTAGTTTCATTCTGGATGCTCTCAAAAGTGTATTTTTCAGAGCGTCTCTGGCGCATTTTAAAGAGTCGGGAGCCACGGTTGGAGGCGAGAGACAGCTCCTCCAGCATGATGTCTTTAGGCACACTCAGTTTCTTTCCAAGGTCCATGTGTGCATCTGCAAGGGAGCGAGAAGAGACAAGATTGAAGATATTCTGTTCATTTATTACAGTGATCAGACCAATAAAAATAAATGTGTTTTTATGCCGGCAAAAGTAGCGATATTATAATATTTATACTCCTTATATTTTTTTCCATTTTTGTTATGTTACTACCACAACCTTCAATGTGTTTTGCTAAGACAAGATTTTGTGACCAGAAAACAGTGCATAGCTGTGAAGTGAAGAAAAATGACACTTGGCCTTATAAAAGATTGATGTAAAAATCTGAGGGTGGTAAATATTTGTGTTCAGCCCCCTGTAAATCCTTAGCAGGACCGCCTTTTATTACTTCACCATAATTATGGTGTGTTCAGGGTGATGGGTACTGGTGCAGTCATGACTCACATATGACTCATATAATATTTTGTATGTGGGTCAAATAGTTGAATTTTTGTCATACCTTCTTCCACATATTTGCTTTGTCTGCTAAATGACCTGTACCAAAATGAAAACAGAAGGTCTTACTGGTTTCTTCTTGCCACTCTTCATTTAAAACCTGAATTTTGGAGTGCCTGAAAAACAGTTCTTTTATCAGACTACCCACCTGAGCTGTGGATCTCTGCAGCTCCTCCAATCCAATACCTGGATTGATTTGGGCCAAACTTTAAACAAGATATCATATTCCTTTCTTTTAACAATCTTCGATTAAGGATAGAGGGCAACACCTGAGCTGTTGATCTCTGCAGCTCCTCAAGAATTACCATGGGGCTCTAGGCTTTTTCTCTGATAAATGCTCTGCTTGCCTGACTTGTTAGTTGAGGTATTTTCTATTTTAATTAAAATTGCAAAAGCAATTTTTTTACCAGCTCAACAATAAGCTAATATAGTATTTTAATGAAAGAAATGTAGTAACCTGATGTAAATAGAGAAGGTAGATTTCTGCAATTCACTGTAGATCTGAAATATGTGGGTTTTGCAGGTTTTTTTGTGTGCCTTGTCAGCAACAAGAACAGAAACTGGCTTACTCTTGCTTTTATTTTGGCAAGTTTAATAAATGGGTGCTCCCAAGTCTCCTATTCAGTAAAAGTCACTGGATGTTTGTGGTCCTACTTACTGTTAAATTTGTCAAACGAAATGTAAGCCATTCTTGAATTTTGATCGAGGGCTGGAAATAGCCCCCGAGCCGCACTTTGGACACAACTGGTTGAGGTGGATGACCATGTCTTGGTAAATTTTCATATTCAGATGATGGACTAAACAATGTGCTATGAGGTGTTCCATCCTTGGGACATTGTTTCATAATATAACCGTGCCGTGTGCCATTGATTTTAATGATATTGTTTGTTCAATACAGCCACACACTAACAAACCTCTGAGGCTATATTTGTATTGATGTTATATCACACACAGGTGGACTCTTTATTTACTTATTAGGTGACTTCTTAAGGGAACTGTTTGCATTACATTTTAATGTGGAGAAACATAGTAGTGGAGTTAAAGAGTACAAATGCACCCCAAATATCTGTAAACCATGTCTCTTCATTCCATTTCACAATTATGCATTACTTTGTTGATTTATTACAACAAATCTGTCTTTGTAATGAAACAGATCGTGAAAAAAATTAATCTTTGAAGGAATATATTACCAAGGCGCTGGGTCACACCTTACTAAATACAAATTAGACCCAGGTTAAAAGACATGTAAAAATAAACTGCTGATGTGGAGCTACTGACAGTATGATTAATGACAAGATTTCTTCTCTACACATCAACTCATGTCTGCCACTTGTTTTGTGGTTAGCTCCTCGTGCTACTGCATGCTGATCATGTAGATGTCACAGGCCTGCATCTAAATATGAGATCTATAATTTGCCAGAATATCTTTCAGCTGTCAGTAGCCTTAAGAGACACCCCCCTCCCCTAACCCTGCAGAGCATAGTTGTCCTCTCCCTGGAATAATGTTCGAATAACAAAGACAAAGATGTTATTTTGTAGGCCTATAAAAGTATTCATTTGTCTATTTATAGTCAAAGTTGAATATGAAAGAGAAAGTAAATGAGTGAAATGATTGGAATTTGAAGTAAAACCAAAAAAAAACAGAAAGGTCAAAGAGAGGATGTTTCAGATAGATACCTTCCTGGCCTTGAACCTCCCTGCAGATCGCTGCTGCCTGCAATTTCCTTTCCCTGGTTGTCATGGTGGAAAACTGCGACATGACGGCTGCCCCTGGGAATTTGTTGCTGTGAGGCGCAGAAAAGTCACAGGAGACACCACACATCAGTACAAGCTGTTCATATAAAAAATGAGGCACAAAACAAGAGGCATTCTGGCCATTGATTGGTTGACATATAGCATCCACTACACGCACAAAAACCCACCGAAGCAGACAGAATTTATTAGGGTGGTGAAAAGGGCAAAGTTAGCACATCCCTTTAAATAACCTTGGGTTGTTAAACGCCAAGCACATGCTCTTCAGACGTGGCAGCCAGCCGTGTCAGAGGTATCTGGGAATCAATATCTTTGAAATTGCCCGGATGGTCTGATGATGGGGACGTGGCTGGAGAACAGTGTGCTGTCACAGCCAACGTGTAACACAAATCAGCAGAAACTTTTACGGCAACGTGTTAAGCAGCACAAGCAGCCTTTTCCAGTCGCTTCAAGTAGAAGAGTGATTCACTGAAATGTATGTTTCAGTTAAAAAGATTTTGTAAATGCGAGTTTCCCTAAATAATTTTATATAATCCTGAAAATCTGTGGGTGAGTAAAGCAAATATACATATTTGTTCAAACTAACTGACACGCAGGGAGGACTACCAGGAAAATCCAGTGGAAACAACTCCAAGTGGTAACCAGGGTCACGTTTGATCCAAAGCACAAGTGTCACATCAGAGGCGGAAAGCATACCTACAGAGAGGCCCCGGTGATGCTTACCTGTCCTGAAAGCCCCTTAGGGGGTCGCCTCAAGTTGTGCTCGTCTCCTCAGGATGGGAAGTCAGAAAGGTGAGAGGCTGCCGTAGAGTAGATCAGTGTGGGTGCTCGAGATCCCCGACACTGGAGTTTGATGTGGGGAGGGGGGCTGAATCCTGACCTGACTGACTGTGTGACTGAGTAAGTGGGCAAGTGGGTGGGTGGGTGTCAGTTTGTCTGTTGTCATTGGAATTTAGTTCACAAGCTCTAAATTTAGAGCACTGGAACAACTGCCTACTTTGCCCTCCATTGCGCCTCTCTTAGCTAGCAGCAGCTCAGGATTGTCTCCACTGATTTATGAATGGGAGTAGCTTACCAAATGCCATTGTGTTCATTAGGACTTAAGTGGTATTTTGTTATTGAACTGAATTCATGAAATAATTACAGCAAAAATGGAAATAGAACGTTACGTCATTTTGAATTGTGTAAATCTGAATTAAATGTCTTAAAAGTAGCTAGTATAGAAAGAATTAAGCATGTTTTAAGATGACAAAACCAAAATGTAATGTGTTGTGTTTGTTTATTTTTGAGCAAACATTTTTCCTGAGACAGTCAAACGTGTACTCTTAATTAATCTTTAAGGTTTGGCCATCTTGAAATAGACAACCCTAAAAAATGTAAACATGAAGTCCTAGTTCAAACTGTTTCTTTGTGGAGTTTTGTAAAGTACAGTATTCACCCCATTTGACCAACCTCTTTTTCATAAAACAGATCATCTGACACCAGAGAGTCAGATAATTCACAACACTTAAGTTAGTGGAGGCACACATTTGAATGTATTTTGAGGCAACACCTCGAACACATTGATTCCTCTGTTGACAATGTGGTAACCTCTAAAGAAATTACCCAAGATATCAGGAAGAAAAATGTGAACCTCCATAACGCTGGTTCATCTTGGGGTACACTTATCTGCAAGTGTGAATAGCACTGGGATGTCCAGTCATCATACTTTTCAGGAAGGAAACTGGGTCTGCGTTCCAGAGATGAACATGTTTTGGTGCAAAATGTGTGCAACAACCCTGGACCAAAAGCAAGAGAGCTTATGATGATGCTATAGATTTAGGGGGCCTTACTCTGCAGGTGGTGCTGGTGTTCTTCTCAAAATGGATAGCATCATGAAGAAGGAACATTTAGTGGAAATAGGGAAGCAACAGAGATTGGATCTTCCAAATGGACAGTGACCCCAAGTATGCCAACCCTTTAGGTACAATGGGACTAAAGGACAACAAGGTCACTGGTTCGGAGCCTTCTCAAAGCCCTGATTATAGTTTCATAGAAAATTTGTGGACAAAGATGAAAAGTGTGTATGGGCAAGGTGACCGACAAACCAGGCTCTGTTACACCAGTTTTGTCTGGAAAAATGAGCCAAAATTGCTACAGATGATTGTGAAAAGCTTGAAGAAAGTTACTCAAAACTTTTGACCAAAGTTGTACTGTTTAAAAGGCAATTCTACCAAATACCAATGAAATGTAAAAATATTCAAATTCTTGTAATGGGAATGAGACTCACGTTACGCACCATAAAACATTTGTCTTTAGAAATCAGTCTGGAACTGGCCGGAAGGTCCCATGGTGTTTATGCTTGCATAAAATTGTTTGAAGGGGTGAAAGAAGCCCCTTTTAGGTATCTGGAAATGGACATCTTGTGATTTATCTCTGATTCTTTAAGGTGGCGCCTTGAAATCCACCCACATGTTTACCCTCCATTTGCCTTAAATGTTGAAGGACTTATCCTATTAGAAGTCATGACATCATCTGTGCCTAGCCAATATGTTTAATGGTAAAGCAATTTCAGTGTATGCAAACTTTGGACATTAAAGTAAAAAAGAATCTTATCTCCTGACATTTAGCAAATATAAATTGCTTTGATAGTCCTAGGTGGCCTAAAACAGTAAAAGTTTAGTCTGGTTTAATATCAGACAGTGAGATTTCAGCTGTGTTAGTTGGATAATAGTGTTTTGCCAACGTGCAGCATAACTGAAAGTGAACATGCACTTAAAAACACTTTGCTGTAAAGAGTTAAGAGAGATTTAGCCCTAATCTTCCATATGAGTCCTTGAAAACTGCACCCCCAATAGTTAGTTTTTAAGATCTGTTGGGAAGTGTGTTTTTTCAGGGCCATGACAGATACCATCAGTTTTAAATGCAGATCAGGATGAAAAAGAAACTAATTTATCTTAAATTACAGACACTATGTTCTGATTAACCTAGATAAATCTCAGTTATCTATATGAATTGTATTCATTACTTAAAGAGACAAAGGAGAAGGATTCATTTTCCACATACAAGCTGGATTACTTTATGCACTGCCATGTTTATTAAAGATTTTGAAACATTTTTGCTGGTGCTGCTCTGAAAGGCTTTTGCTCACATTCCATTTCGAGGAATGGCAAATTATTTCTCAGATCTAAATTGGTAGGGGAAATTTCTGTTTATGGTCTCCCCTTGTTCTGTTATCTCTCGTTCTCTAATGGCCCAGCTACAGTAGGTTGACCCTGTTTTTACATAACCAGTGGTCATCATGGAAATGAGTCCCGCTCACCAACCCCCACCGAGGTGTACATGGAGCAACTCTTCAAGCCGAGTTTTAAAAAACCCTCCTGGGAAGGTACAGCAAGCAACAAATGGCCCAAAGCAAATTTCTCCCAGCTTGGGGTGAAAAAGCAAAGAACACAAATAATTACAGGTTTAAAATCTGAGCTATTTAGTTGTTTATTTTGTAGAAAAAAAAAAACCACACTTGACAAAGTATTTTTCAGTATCAAACAGCAGCAACAGCATTGCAACTATTGTTTGAAAGCAACCTGTGCTATTACAGTGCCCTGCCAATAATGGGTAAAGTTAAAGATGTGTTAAAAAACCCTAAAAATAAGCAGTTTCCATAACACTTCCCCATATTTGCCAATTTAATTGCTAATTAAAAGCTCCCATACACTCCAATCAATGTGTGTAAAAATAAAGAATATATTACTGTGACAGCACTGACTTTGTAAAAAAAAAAAAAGAGCAGCAACAAAAAAACCAACTAATATCTCTTTTCTGTATTTCCTCCACTGAATAAATGCATCCAAACTCAACTTTCTAATGTGATATTATGCTACTGCAATAAAGGAAGAGTTTATTTTAGGGGGTTTTACACATCTTTATAAGAAGGCAGCGTAAACCATCAATCAGATAAGCTGTAGCTAAAGAAAATTTCAAGTGAAAACAATAAATGACAAGTGAGATAAACCATACTCATACTACTGTCTTTGCCCAGCGGGACTCACATAAGAACATTATTTACCCTCTGAAGAAATCACACAACCATTCTTTATAATCATAAGGTCATAACGACAAAGAAGAATTCACACACAGTTTTCATAAAACTTCCTAGCTCACAGTGAACCTGTTATCCAAGGGTTTTGGTTCATCTCCTATGCCAAGTCAATTACCCTTCTAAATACAGATTTATGGCATTTGGAGCAAACTATAATAGAGCATTTACTTATTTTTTCCAATTAGGAAGTTAGTCCTCATATCCAGGCATAACCCCCCACCCCCAAAACAACATCATAACTTCTACCTTTTGAGAAATCTCTCTAACATTTTTCTCGAGCTTTGTGTGTCAAACACGAAACAGAATGATCAATGATAAGTTCACAAACACTTCAAGAACCACCACGCAAGAGGTGATAACTTCACAGCAAACTGGGGGTGAAATACAAATGTATAAAATACAACACAATTCCAAGAGGGAAAAAAAAGTACAAAATTACATTGCCATACAATAAGCTGGGCTAGGAATTCTTTTTTTTTTCTTTTTAGCCTCATGGGTTTTCTAAAAATAGAAAACAGAAAGAATCATGTAAAATGTGTAGAAAAATTCTCAAGTGTCTCTTTCAACACATTAAGGTTACTGGTTGAAGCATTGGTTGGGGCCTTTTTGTAGTTTGTATGTTGTCCCTATGTCTGTCCAGGCTTTCTTGGGCTTTTGTCCAGGTTTGCTCTCACATTGCAGACTGAAGCATATTAGGGTAGTTAGAGACTCAAAACTGCTCCTTTGCACCCTCAAACCATTGAGTATCTACCTAGTTTCAAAAATACTCAACCTTAAAAAAAAAATCATACAGCAGGATAGTGTATTATGTGTAATCTGAACTCCAGCTAAGCCAGACTGTCACAGATTGTTTTGGACATGGCAACAAAAAATTATGTGGTGGAGCATTGCAACTCAGATAACAAAAATCCTGCACATAGAAGAATTTATGAAAGTGCTACTCAAATGCCATCAGTAATGACATTACTTACATGCAACACTATGCAAAAATTCAGTCTGCACTGATGAAGATACATTCTCTTAATGCTGGAAGTGACTTCAATGGCAAGGCTCTCCAACCTGTTACAAATTACTGTGGCTAATACCTATTTGACCACATGGGTGCATTTATAGACTGTTTATAAAGCATTAAATCTTCATCCCAAGATGGTAAAGTAATCATTTTGTATGAAAAAATGCACACACTCTAGAACATATGAACACAATTTAATAAATGTGAAAGCATTTGAAGTTTGATAAGATGTGCTGAATTTCTTTACATTCAGATCCAAGTAAGAAATGTTTTTATACATAAAAACATATCCAACAATTAAAAAGTGGTGTGACTGCACAGAATGTTCTGTGATGGACTGTCAAACTACCATGTACCCCTCCTCTCACCTACTTAATGCTTTGAGACCCAACCACAACCCTGAGCAGGATTAAGAGGATCAAAAGGATGAATGTAAAGTCTGAAATCAAATTGGACAGTAAAAATATGAAGCAACAATGAAAGATCTCATATATATAATACACATCCAAATATATTCAAGTTGGTCACTTTTGCTTGGGAGTGTTGCAAATCATTAATTTTAGTATTACACTGACATTACTGTGTTTTGGTTGTGCTGTAAACGGTTTTGAAGATTAATGCACATTTCTTTCTTTTTTGGAAACTGAGTGACAGACAATGTATAGAATGCCTCATTTTCTGTTCTTTAGTAGGTTGAAGCAACTCCTCATTTCTGGGCCCCAGAGGATTTTGAATGTGTCATGTGCAAACTCAAGTGGAAAAAGCAGAGACTTACAGTAAATAGAGTAACTGAGCTGTTGCAGTTATCCTTTTATTCTGATAATACACACTCACTGATATCTATTCTACTTGTTCATGCATATATCATTTTGTTTTTCCTAATCATCTTCTCTAACAAAGCTGAAAGTAGCTGATGAACATCCGTCCACACTCATATCCCTTCTAAACAACATACTCATTTCCTCATGAAGTCATCACCAGTACAATCCTTCAGTAGTGTACACATTTCTATACCCTTTTTGGCCCTCTTGGTAAAGATGAAAAAGCTTAAAGCGAAGTTCATATTGTATTGCGATATAGAATCTCACACACACACCCATCATACACACACACACACACCCATTATATACACTACCGTTCAAAAGTTTGGGGTCACATTGAAATGTCCTTATTTTTGAAGGAAAAGCACTGTACTTTTCAATGAAGATAACTTTAAACTAGTCTTAACTTTAAAGAAATACACTCTATACATTGCTAATGTGGTAAATGACTATTCTTGGTGCAATATCTACATAGGTGTATAGAGGCCCATTTCCAGCAACTATCACTCCAGTGTTCTAATGGTACAATGTGTTTGCTCATTGGCTCAGAAGGCTAATTGATGATTAGAAAACCCTTGTGCAATCATGTTCACACATCTGAAAACAGTTTAGTTCGGTACAGAAGCTACAAAACTGACCTTCCTTTGAGCAGATTGAGTTTCTGGAGCATCACATTTGTGGGGTAATTTAAACGCTCAAAATGGCCAGAAAAAGAGAACTTTCATCTGAAACTCGACAGTCTATTCTTGTTCTTAGAAATGAAGGCTATTCCAAGCGAGAAATTGCTAAGAAATTGAAGATTTCCTACAACGGTGTGTACTACTCCCTTCAGAGGACAGCACAAACAGGCCCTACCAGAGTAGAAAAAGAAGTGGGAGGCCGCATTGCACAACTGAGCAAGAAGATAAGTACATTAGAGTCTCTAGTTTGAGAAACAGACGCCTCACAGGTCCCCAACTGGCATCTTCATTAAATAGTACCCGCAAAACACCAGTGTCAACATCTACAGTGAAGAGGCGGCTGCGGGATTCTGGGCTTCAGGGCAGAGTGGCAAAGAAAAAGCCATATCTGAGACTGGCCAATAAAAGAAAAAGATTAAGATGGGCAAAAGAACACAGACATTGGACAGAGGAAGACTGGAAAAAAGTGTTGTGGACGGATGAATCCAAGTTTGAGGTGTTTGGATCACAAAGAAGAACGTTTGTGAGACGCAGAACAACTGAAAAGATGCTGGAAGAATGCCTGACGCCATCTGTTAAGCATGGTGGAGGTAATGTGATGGTCTGGGGTTGCTTTGGTGCTGGTAAGGTGGGAGATTTGTATAGGGTAAAAGGGATTCTGAATAAGGAAGGCTATCACTCCATTTTGCAACGCCATGCCATACCCAGTGGACAGCGCTTGATTGGAGCCAATTTCATCCTACAACAGGACAATGACCCAAAACACACCTCCAAATTGTGCAAGAACTATTTAGAGAAGAAGCAGGCAGCTGGTATTCTATCGGTAATGGAGTGGCCAGCGCAGTCACCAGATTTGAACCCCATTGAGCTGTTGTGGGAGCAGCTTGACCGTATGGTACGCAAGAAGTGCCCATCCAACCAATCCAAATTGTGGGAGCTGCTTCTAGAAGCGTGGGGTGCAATTTCTCCAGATTACCTCAACAAATTAACAGCTAGAATGCCAAAGGTCTGCAATGCTGTAATTGCTGCAAATGGAGGATTCTTTGACGAAAGCAAAGTTTGATGTAAAAAAAATCTTATTTCAAATACAAATCATTATTTCTAACCTTGTCAATGTCTTGACTCTATTTTCTATTCATTTCACAACGTATGGTGGTGAATAAGTGTGACTTTTCATGGAAAACACAAAATTGTTTGGGTGACCCCAAACTTTTGAACGGTAGTGTATATATATATATATATATATATATATATATATATATATATATATATATATATATATATATATATATATATATATATATATATCATACTGATAATTATTTTTACAAAATCATCAGTATAATTATTCATGGCACACCTAGCAATTCATAAAAAATAAATGTACCTGAAGCATCTTTTTCAATTATATTTTACTTATTTTTTTTAAGTTGATCGGAGTGTCTAGAAGCTTTTCATTTGTAATTTACAGCATCTTACAAATACAGATTTGCCTTGAAACTTTAATATCAGGCAAATATAATTTTGGTAAATACAAATATGGGTGAGCTGTTTTCAATAGTAAATTCATTTGTTAATAAGTTAAACCATTAATTAACTACATTTTGTTTGGCTCAGCTTCAGTTGCAACACCCAGGTCTGATTAGACCTGTAAAATTGGGAACAACCCAAATAGTACCTCTCTGGTAATATGAAATGAACTGGAAGAACACAAAAACCAACTCACATGCCAAAATTTGATGTGAAATTAAGTTATTAAGATCTTTCATTCTGAAATGGGTTATAAAGTAATTTCTAAGGCTTTGAGAGACCTGTGAAACACAGTGAGAGCCATCATCCACGAATGGAGAAAACATAGGAAAGAGGTGAGCCTTCCCAGGAGAGGCCGGGGCAAACACAATTACTCCAAGGAGTGCATCGACTACTCATCCATTTTGGGAACTGACAAGACAACAACAACAAAAAAAACTTCATGGAGGGCTTGCAACCTGTTGAATCTGGTTTTAAATATAAATCATAAATATAAATTTAAATGTAAATCATGAATCATGAATTCTGTTCATTAGCAGAAAGCCTTGAGTGAGAATGTTTGGCCATAAGTTTGTGACCTTAAGCTAAAAGCACACTTCCAAATCTAGATCCAAAGCACAGGAGGTCCACCTCTGAATGAACCAAAAACAAATTAAAGGTTTTAGAGTGGCTTTGTCTGGACTTTAATCAGATTGAGATACTGTTGTGTGACCTTAAACAGCCCATTCATGCTAGAAATGCCTCCAGTGTAGCTGAATTAAAATAAACCTGCAAAGAAAGTTAGACCAAAATTCATCCACAGCCATGGCAAATGTGTAAAAGATCAGTTTCCCTTCAACGGTGTCATCACCAATTATTAGGGTTGGCGCTGATTACTTTTCTAAACATACATTATCAGGTTAGTTTTGATTGTACGATTTCTCGTACATGATGAAAAAATTTAAAAAACGTATTTTTGTATTTATTCAGGTTATCTTTGTCTAAAATTAAAATGAAAAAGTTGAAAAAATTATGTCACAAACTATACTACACACAAAAGTATCCAGTTTCTCTTTGCCACTCTTCAAAATTCATAAAAACAAGAGAACATGCCATTTAAGTAAGCTAGATGTGTGTTTATCTTCAAAATTCAACAAATTGATTAAAATGTTTAAGAAAATGGTTTCTTGTCTAAAGTTGCACATATCTACAGGAAGGACAGTGACTGAAAAAACAATTAAATTGGTAAAAAATAAAAACGAGGCTGGAAAAGCACCCAGCTATACCTGGCTACCACGCAAAGTGTAGACGATGCTACGGAAGTTAAAAAATATCCAAAGCTCTCTGTGAGAAAATCAAAACAGTTTCTTTCTAGGATTTTGTGCACATCTTAACTAGGAGGTGCTAATAATTGTGGAGGTCTTTGACTCAGTCTAGAATGGAATCCAGCTGAATGTCACAGACATAATTTTTTTATGCTCATATAAACTATTCGTGTTAATCACCTCTTTAATCATTCAACTGTTGCATGCAAAGTCAATGATTTCATCTGAAACAGTGAGTAAAACATGAAAATATGTTTTTGAAAGCTAAAACTGCCAAACAATTTGCTTGCTAGTTCAAAAAGGTGACAAGGTTGTGGGATCAGCCACTCATTAACAAACATCTCAGCTGTATTCTACCGCCTCCAGCTCCAGATATTGCTGGTATACGCAGACATGTATGTTGGCCTCTCAGACAAAGACACAGAGGGTCTCTGGTTTGCCTCGACCAGGTACTTCTGAGGCTGCCACTGCCTTGGCAGCGACCTGTAACCTTGCAGGCCGACCGGGCTGGAGGCAGAGCTCCTCGATGGAGAAATGAAAGATGGAGCCTGGCCCTGATTGCGACTTTGGCTCCAAGTCTGGCTGCCTGGTTTCTGTTGGGCTGGGTAACTGACTCTTCCTTTCCACTCTACAGGGGACTCAGGTAGGATTTTACGCCGGGCAGCTAAGTGGACATTTGAGGCAAGAGACGCCTGGAGGTCTTGAAAAGCAAAGGCGTCATCAACAAGACCCAGGGGGTGGCGGGAGGCGGCCTCCCAGGGGGTGAGGGGTTTGAAGCCTTTGTTCAAACGGGATGCCTGCCTCACCGGGGGGTTGGTAGAGGCTCGGGTTGGAGGCTTGGGAGAGGAAGAAGCAGACGCTGATTTCTGGGCTGTAAACGGTACCCTGGCTGCTGGAGAAAGGGTGTAGCTCCTGCCAGTTGCCTGTAGAGAGGGATTCACAGAGACTAATTTTAGTAAAGGCACATTTTTGTCTGACTGCAAATTAACTCAGAAAACAGAGACAACTAAGTTCTTTAGTAACATCTTATAAGGGTTGTATTTCATGATTAAAAATAATAAACTAAAAGCAGTTGTAGGCTACAATTGCCCATTTCTCATAACAGAATAGGCTATCCTATTTCCTCAAAGCAACTAGCTTACGATTAAGCCCTATTTAGATTGTATTCAGTGAATTTGGTTTGCTAAACATTATAATTGTAGCACTAAAATGATTAATACTAATGTCTGTCCTTTAATTAATATGTATCAAAGGGATAACAGTGAAGGGTGGTCTGAGGTGAATCCCCCCCCCCGCCCACTGTTCTTTATAGGCTCCTTGTTTGTAGTACTGTGAAACACAAGAGACAGAATAAAAGGTGGGTGCTGCCATCCTCTGGTGTGTCATATGTACTGTCAGAAACACACATGCCATACATGGGGAGAAGGAAGTGCTAGTATAATAAAAGCAAGATCTGTAAAAAAAACAAAAAAACAACAAACACAGCTCTTTGAAAACAAACAAAAAAGTCTCCCAATTTTTCTTCCAGGGATCCAGACCTTCTCATAATCCTAATTGTACTTGATCAATTGTTCCTCAGGCTTTCTTAGGGTCTGTCAATGTTTTACTTGAATCCTTTTTTCTCCCAATTTATCTGTATACTTAATCATGGCAGCATATTGTGCAGTGGGTGCTTAAGAAATGAGAAGGTAGACAAGCCTAAAGGAAGAACCATCAAGTAGGAAAGATTTATGTCATGTCTTTAAAAAACTGTAAATATCATGCAACAGGTGCTGAGAGATGCATCGTCCAGTTGATCATCTACTGCACAGGTGTCAAAATCTGGAACTTTGATGTGTCTCTGCATCAACATACCTAATTCACATAATTAGGTCAATAGCAGGACCCTGGAAAACTTTAGTACATGAGTTGATTCAGTTATTTGATTCAGGTATGTTGGACTTGGGACACATTCAAAAGTTGCAGGACACCAGCTCTTGAGGACTGGAGTTTGACACCTGTAATCTACTGTATGAGAAGTTTCAGCTTCTAGCTCTTTGTAAGTCATATTGCTGGTGCTAGGATATTATAGGTCTCTTATTATGAAGAGCTGCAAATGTCTTTGTAGCAATGTTAGTTAAACAGTGAGAGAATAAGATGTCAGAGGTCTGTTTTTTTAATCAGAAATTATCCAAGGTCAGTTGATAATGAGCTCAGTTTGAGATAAGTCTGTGTGGTCATTTTTATGAAGATACAATGAACATGAATAGATTTTTAACCAAATCATGCAGATCCCTGTTTGATGCTTACTGGTTCGCTTTCCTCCTCGATAAATTTAGGTAAAAAAGGTTCAATAGACTCCAGGTTTCAGACTTCAGAGCATGAGCCCAGGGCAAGCCTTGAGTCTTTGTTTTTTAGATTTTGTTTGTAAAAAATTATAAAAAGAATCCACTGTTTTCCATCCTTTTCACAATTCTGTATGACTTTGTGATTCTCTGTCACTTAAAAACCAAATATAATCAATTGAAGTTTGTAGCTGTAATGAGACAAAATGTGCAAAGGTTCAAGGGGCATGAATACTTATGAAAAATATTACAAGAAAGTCTGGCTACTTGGAAGAAGAATAGTAAAAAATAAGCCATACATTCAAGAATTCAAGAGTACTACGTGTCTGAATAGTTGCAGAGCTGTTATTCTAATGTGACTCTATATTTGTGTTTCTATATCCCTGTCTGGGTAACATTAACATTATTTTAGAAATTTCCTCGAAAAATGTTAGAGTTTTAAGAGCCTATGTACAAGGCAGTTTTCAAACAAACCAAACAAAAAAAATCCTACTTTAATCACTCAAACTTCATGAGTCTCAGAGTTTTTCCTGTATAGACAGTATAAAAGTTTGTCACTCTACAGGAATTTGGTTCTCAAGCACAAACTTCAACTTTTACAAGACTAGCTTAATGAGATTAGAAGCATCTAAGAAAGACTTTTGAGTAGATTATCAGTGTAAAAGTGAGACTCAGCACTACTAATTGGTGTTTATGGCATGGGTGGAAAACATGAACAGAAGAAAAAGTATTGAATGGTAAGGGAAACAAAAAAGAATGCCCAAAGGAGAAAGAAAAGGAAACCAAACAAGAATAAAAGATAGTTTAATGGGACTGCAGTGAATCATACATAAAGTGCACAATGAAGAGAAACAAACAAAAAAACAGAAAATCTGTACCAAATATACATTTTACTCATAAACTTACTCCTTCACTAATTGCATTATGAAACCTAATTATGATGCAATGATATTATGTTGTTAAAAAGATGAAGATGCATTAACTCTGAACCCCAAAAGGGGAGGATATGTTAAAATCAGAACGATAGTAGCTTTCAGTTGCTTGAGCTGAAATCTAAGCCTACAGTAGTATGTGGACCTCAGAACTGGACTTCTCTTAAGGCACTTTAAATATAGCATCTAACATGATGCAACAGCTGGTAGGGAGTTTAAAATAACACCAACCCACCTAAGAAGGAGACTTGAAAAAAAAACAACCATCAAATAAAAGTACAGAAACACACAAAAACCGAATTGATAATAATTTAAAGTTATTTTAAGCATTCTTTTTGTTATTTATCCCAAAGAGAGTTTATGTGTCTTAATAGCTTAACTTAACCTACAAACTCAACCTCCTTGAGTTGCTTTCCAATTTCATTACTTGACTCTACTGATTTTCCATTACAGCATACAAACCATACCATTCTCCCACAACCCGATCCCCTCAACTGTTTAATTTTATTAGCATTTTCTAGATTTTACTTTTTCTGTTAAAATACATTTATCGATTCAGCATATAAAATTGGGACTGTTCAGCATTTTCATGTTTACTAAACTAAACCTTTTTTTTCACAGTCTATACACCAGTCACTTCTGACCTCTCCTTCTTGCTTTCCTCTGATACTGACCAAAATGCTCCCCTACATTCTTAACAATATCCCCTTAGATTTGCACAAAACTGCATCAGTTTACCATACCAAAATCTACATTTGTTGACCCTTTTGTGGGTAACCTAAAAGTCTTAATGTGCTATTGAGCAAATTTTAATAAGTGCTGAACAATTTTGATCTAATAACTTTGTTCTATGACAATAGAAAGCCAACAGGGTGGAGACATTGACTGCTCAAACAAGTTTTTAGGATGTGCCTAAAGTCTTCCACTGGCCAACTGTTTTGACACAACTAAGCAATGTGCCTGCCATTTGACTATGAGAATCACTCTTTTTCAACTGATGTTGGCTTCCACACCTGAGCTGAGCTTTTGTTAGCTGTAAACTTAGGTTTGGGGGCAGCTCCAGTACTGCCACCAGTTACAGATTCAGGCCTAGCAGCCACAGGGAAACTTGGGGCAATGTAGCTACTACAAGATGGTGCTTTGTACGGAACTGAGGGAGTTGCCAGATAGGGAGGGCTTCTGGCTGGCTGGTAAGCAGCCTGTTCGTAGGGATGGTTTAAAGGCTGAGGGGCTTGGGGATGATAAGGTGGTGGGACAGGCTGCAGATACTGCTGGTTATATTCTTGTTGGTATGGACTACCTGGAGGTGGCTGATAAGGATAAACATTACCTTGGGCTTGCTGATAGTGGGAATCATGCATTACAGGCTGCATAGGAATCCCATAGCCTTGCTGGGCATATGGGGGACTAAACGGTCCAGCTTGTTGAGCCGGAGACATTTGCTCATATCTAATTGTTTGGTTGTCAGGAAGTGAGTTAGGGGGTGAGTTGGGCTTTGGTACAGGGGGCTTAGCAGCCTCTGCTCCTGGACCAAAGATAAAGAGTGCAGAATCTAGTTTATAGGGTTGATGCTTCATGACATCAATGACATTCAGGGGTTTAGGGGCAGGTTTTGGTTTCTCTTGGTCTTTTTTCTTTGCTTTGGTTGAAGGACTACTTGCAGGGGGCTGTTTTGTTGCTGCTGGGGGATAAAATGGAGATTGAATAGGATTGTAAGCCCTGGGAGGTGGAGCACGTACATTGGGTGTATACTTCCATTCATTTGGTAAAGATGCAGCTGGTGATGTTGACCGGCTTGCTTTGTTGGCTTCCACGGTCTCAGAGTCCACGACAAACTTCTCCATACGAGATTGTCTCTTAGCAAACATGTCAGCTCCTTTTCCTTTGACAACTGGCATCTCAAAAGCTGAACCTTGGGACAATTTAGTATTTAAGACAGTGGCCATTGGGTTGACAGGTGATGCAGCTTTTTGACCAACAGTATAAGAAACCATTCGCCGTGGTGGAGGAGGAGGAGTCGGATTTTGTGGTGGCTGCCATGGTTTAGGAGAAGGTTGGGTGTTTACTGTAGACATTTGAACATTCAAAGATGTTTGCTGTAACTGTGGTCTCCAGTCATTAACTGGTGTTGGAGGCTGAGCTTGAGCTGAAGACCAATTATTGAGTTGGGGTTGTTGAGACGTGTTTGAAGGGGACTGTTGCCAGTTGGACTGTGGTGTGGACTGTAAAGGAACTGACTGAGCCCAGGGTGGCTGATGTTGGGCCTGATTTTGCTCCTGGGGCCATGTATTTATGTGTTGCTCACCACCATGCTCTGGAGGTTGTTGACCCCATGAAGTCTGAGATGGAGTTTGGGCAGGAACCGGTGCCCATGGATTCAAATTAACTTGAGCCGGTGCTTGAGGTTGTACTTGAGCTGCATTCACCCACAATGGCTGAGTTAGGGATTGTGTTTGCGATGGTGGCCATGGATTACCAGAAGGTTGATGTTGAGGTGGAGTTGAGACCCAGGGTGGTGGAGGTTGACCTGGTACTTGGGCATTTGTCCATGATTGTGGCAGAGCCTGATGATTCTGTTGCTGTTCCCACGTTGGTTGTGGTTGTGTTTCTGGTTGAATTTGATGAACCCAAGGAGGTTGTGGTTGGATTTCTGGCAGTACTTGTTGAACCCATGGTGGTTGTACTTGAGCTTTTTGCTGAGGTTGTTGAACCCATGGCGGCTGCTTTTGAGAGTCTGTATGGGATGGCTGTGTCCATTGATTCTGAGGCTGTGTCTGTACTGGCTCTTGGGTTTGACTCCAGGATGGCTCTAATTGCTGCAAATGTGGCTTGTCTTTCATGTGTGTCCATGGTGGCTGAACCTGTGGCTGAGACTGCTCTTGAGACTGGGCCCAGGGTGGCTGAGCATTTGTCTGAGGTTGTGCTTGCTCTTCATGCTGAGTCCAGGATGGCTGACCCTGAGGGGTCCAGGTATTTGAGTTTAGTTGAATCTGTGTTTGGCTTTGAGTAGGGTGACGTGTTACCCACGGTGGCTGTGGTGGGGACTGACTTGGAGGTGGGTTCTGAGGCTGCACTTGGGCTGATTGCCATGAACAAGCAGCCGACCGCTGATGTGCTTGTATCTGGACTGAACCCCATGTGTTCATTTGAGAGGTCTCAGAATGCTGAGCAGAAATCACCTGGCCAAGTGCCTCTTGAGGTATCACTTGTGCAGCTTGCTGTTGAGACTCTGTCTCTGGGAGAGTCCATGAATGCTGTTCTGCTGTGGTGGGGTTGGCAGTAGTTCCCTCAGCAGTAGAAAGGGTAGAAGGCTCAGGGGCAGGTGCAGGAGTTGGCTCTAGTTCTGGAGCAGAAACAGTCTCTGTGGTGGGGGCTGCAGCAGGTGTGGACAGACTATTTTCAGCACACTGAGGCATGTCCTGGTTGGATGGGTCTATCTGAGCAGACCAAGGAGGAGAGTTGGGGTTGATCATAGGCTTTGGGGCAACTGGTGGAGGAATCTTAGGTTTAAGTCTTTGGGACTGGAGGAAATTGCAAGCTTCAGCCCCGAGGCTAAGATAGTCTTCTTCAGGACCAGACTCAAACCCTTTTTTGTCACTTCTGTTGAGAAGGTTAAGCAGTGCAGGGTTAGGGGATACTTTTGGGGCTTCTTTAAATGTGAACATAGGCTTGCCAGTATTCTTTCTCCTTGAGTCTGATAGCAGGCCTGTCCTAATTGCAGGAGTAGAAATGCGCTCATCACGGGAAGCTATTTGCTCTCCTTGGCTGACAGAATCTTGATTTGTCCCGATTGCTCCATGAGAATAAGGGGTCACCACCATGTTTTCTGATGTAAAAGGTTTTGCAGTACGATTGCTGTAAGAACTCTGAATTTCATTAGTTTGATGTTGGACTGTGCCATTGATGTTTGTGGAATACTGGTGCATTAGTTGCTGCTCTTGATATTGTTGCTGCTGCTGATACAGTTGCTGTTGCTGATATTGGTGTTGCTCATACTGCTGCTGCTGATATTGTTGATACTGTTGCTGCTGTTGGTAGTTCTGTTGTTGTTCATAATATTGTTGCTCCTGATACTGTTGGTATTGCTGTTGGCTTTGTTGGTGCATATTTACATCCAAGTAAGCATGGCCCTCTGTTGTCGACTGCACGCAGGACTGATCCACTACTTTTTTCCCCAACTCTTGCACTGCTTCCACAGGTAGTCCTTGGCGCCGAAGTTCCTCATGTTCAGCAGTAATCTCATCCATCCTCTGACGCCTTTGAGCAAACATTGCTGCGCCCTTGCCCTTGGTTTCAGGCAAACATTCCATCTCAGGTTGGTTGTTCAAGTTATTGTTAATTTCAACAAGACTCTTTCCCAACTTAAACGTTAGCAGACCTTTACTACCAGGAGCATTCAAAAGAAAAGGCTTGTTTGATTCACAATCGATAGTAGCTTCAAAGCTAAATTCACCAGCTGGGATTTCTTGTTTGTCGTCTCCGTTCACTTCGTCTTCTTCGTCGCTGAAGTCAGGTTCGTCCTCTCCCGTGCCGTAGCTTACAAGTGTGTATTTCTTGGCCCTCTGACGATGTTTCTTGAACATCAACACCCCCTTGTTATGGGGGTTTGAAGGAGCGGCCGACAGAAGGAGCGCGATACGTTTACATTTGGACTTGGCCTCCTTCACCTGTTTCTCTGACAGACTCTCGTTACGTCTGAGCCCTGTGTAGAGAAGGAAAAACAGACCTGTGTTCAGAAAAAAAATCAGCAAAAGAACAGTTACATCACCTAATTAAATATAAAGATTTTTCTTTTTGGATATATTCCCTCTGAACATAAAGATTGATCACTTACAAGACACTTTAAAACAAAGAAAAACTAATTTCAAGTAAAAAATCCAAAATCTTGCATATTTGTATAGAAAAAGTGATTTCCGGTGTTGAGAGTGGAAAACTGTTTTGGGCACCTACCAATCCTGAATCCACGCTTGGAAATAAATTATTACTTTTATTGTGCCATCATCTGGAACTTTCAAAGTATATGGAAAAACTAGACAATAATGATTAAAAACAAGGGCAGGGGAGAGAGTATTTAATGTAAGCTTTTAAAGGAACATGGCCAAGATTTGTATATAGAATAAACATGCATGTCCAGTTTTTTAATGCTGTTGGGTGATGAAGCGTTATAAACAAAAAAGAATGAGCCCACCCACGTATCATTCCATTTTCTTAAACTGGCTGTGTGCTGCAAAATGTGCTGCAGTTTGGGCCCGAATTTCCCGCGCTGTCCTAAGGGTGTGACGTTAATTGACACTGCTTGCACGTTCTTGACAAGTTTTAAAACAGTAAGAAGAATGGTCGCAGACCGCCATTGATTCAATTGTGAAAATAGATTCTTCTGCACCTAGGAGACGACCAAGGATGACTCACAGCCCACTAAAAAGTGGCACTAAGAAAAAGAAGCATGTCACTGTGAAGAGGTATGTTTTTTTGTGAAGCGTTTGTGCGTGCTCCCGTGTGGCTGGCTGCAGTTACTTGCAGCGCCTGCTGCGTCGCTCATGAGTTTCATTTCTTCATCCTGCCCCATGCTTCTTTAACTGATAATATAATTTAGTGAAACATGAGTTCAGAGAAGCAGCCAGTGCTCCAGAGCACAGCTCAAATTATGGGATAGGGTTAGGCCTTATATTTAACCCTAAACCTTAATAAAGTTGAATATTTTCTACTTAAAATGTGGTTAAAATGGTTCAAACATGCAATGAACTATCAACAAAGCTATCTTCTTTCTTTGCATGATAATGCTTATATTCTTATTTCACACAAATGTTCCTGTTTGTAAAAGTATTGTGTATTAGCTGTGTGTACAATACTAATCTATGAAAGAAGCATAACAATTCTATGACCCACATATAATGTTTTTATTAGTTCACTCTATAAGCAACACCATACATCAAGTCAACGGTTCAGACTAACAAGCCAAAAATATGAACCACAGAAATAACCTGCATGCAATGAGTTTAAGAGACTGATCGTCTTTAGAAGCTGTTAACTATAACTTAATAAAAGGTCCTTTTCTGTTTCCACTGACACTTGTTTGAACAACATACATCATATGACCAACACAATCTGACAGAGCAAAGTTCTTACCAAATAAAGCAAACAGGCTTACTTCTTAATGCTCATGCAGGAGAAACCAGAGGGTGGAGGAGACAACGAGAGTGAATGACACCGTTACTTTTTCAGCCCAGTTAAAGCACCCAGTTTGAAAGGATCAGGTAACAGATGAGGGGAACACATGCTGGTGTCTGTCAAAGAGTCACTTCTGCCGGCATCATCAGTGTGCTCCAGTTATATTTCTGTCTTTTACACAGCTCAGAACAGCTCCTCACTATATCTATATTCCTCTCCATAAAATGTATGGTGTTTGAAGAAGTTACTGGAGTTATGTATGATCAACTGTTTTTGTTATCATAATTGTTTTGTTCTAAAATTTTAATGCTATAGTAAAAAAAGACATATTTTCTGGTTCCAACCTTATCTGCTTTCATCGAAAAGGAATGAGGTCCCCTTCTCCAAGAGCGGTAAAAGACACACTATTTTAAGGCTTACATACACAGGACATCAGGCTTTGGAATGCACACGTTAACAAATGAGGTTAAGTGATGCAAGACTTAATGGTAAAAATAGAAAATCTTCAAGTTACTTACTTGCATGTCTTGCCCGATGCTTGTTGGGTTTTTCTTGATCCCCTTCAGAGTCGGAATCTTCCTGCTCTTCTGCTAGAGTTGCCTCGTCTGATGGAACTTCGAATGAGATGGTAAAAGATGCAGGAACAGGCTGGCAGAGTCCCTCTTCTTCCTGCTCTTCACTTTGTGACCCAACGTTTTCAATGACCGTGGTGCCACCCACACTCAGAGTGCCCCTCCCTGTTCCTGATGCGTCCTGTGGCTGCAAAGAGACCTCCACCGAGGGAGCACTGACCACCACACCATGCTGCCCGAGAGGCTCTCTAAAAGGGCATGGCACATGGTGAGTTGAGGTGGTGATAACTGCTTCATTGGTTGAAAAGTCCCCCTCAATCCCTCGAGCACTCCCAAGAGAGGTGCAGCACCCATCATCCAAAGTTTGCTCAGACAGGGACACCTGAAGCTCCACGAATTCTCCAGGGGAGAAGTCCCGTCGTACTTCCCCATTGCCGTGCTTGAAAACCAGCTTATGGCCTCCCAACTCATCTGATAAGTTGCCTCTGTTGGGAGCCTCTGTGTCTCTGTCCAACTCCCGATGGACAACCTTACCCTGGGGATCAGATATGCAGACATCCCTTGAAATTTCATACTTTGGGGAAATGATGTGGAGGGTGGTGCTTTTTAAATTCTCATCTGAAGAGACCATTTCACCAAGGGATGTTCCTTCTGATTCACAGTCTTCAGAGGGGATGAAGTTGCATCTTTCAAAGAAAAGAAGAACATCAATGAGAATAAAATCAAAAAAATTATTTTGTTATGTTTTGTTAGTTATTCATAAAGGTACTGGAAAATTTACTAAATGCATACAGGGTCACTCCGAGGACCTGGGGAGGACCATTCCACTTTTGTCTTCATGAATTATATTTTGTGTTTTTTGTGATAAAATATTGGGTGCTATTATAACAGAAAAATCACATCACATTTTTTATATTACAAAAAACTTTACTATTCTGATTAGGGCTTAAGCTAATTTATTTATTTAAACTATGTTCTTGTTTGTAAAAGACAGAGAGGTGTCCACTGAATATATTTAGACATATGAAATTGGATGGAATAATGGCATACATTGTCAAAGCAATGAAGCAGATCTAATCCTCAGTCAGGACCTTAAACTAAATGTCAGAGCCATAAAGTGGAAAGTAATTACATTTACACCTCACTGGAACTAATTTCCACTTTCAAGGGGTTCTGTGAAGAGTATTACTAATGTCAATTTCTCACTGGGTCCATTGAATTCCAGTCAATCAGACTTTGAGAGTACTGTTTTATCTATAAATAAAACAGAGGGCACTATCTTCATGCATTTTTATAGCTACATTTGAAGGTCCTCAGCTGCATTATAAAAAGTGTTCTACTGTATGACCAACAGAAAGAAAAAGAAAGCTTAACATGATGGCAAATCCACCTGTGTCAAACACTGATTGCCCATAGTATTATGACCAAATGTGTAAGTCTAAGTCTCAGTTCAGCTCCTAGTGGTAATTATTCATTTTTCCTCAGTCTAACTGTTTGTGTCGTCTCCCAGCTGCACCCTGTTGGTAATAAAACACTTTCCCATTGTCTGTAATCACACTCCCCTGTATTTAAATTCCTGGATTTTCATTGCTATTTGCTGGATTCTTTTTTTGCTCAACCTGTTATTGTTCCCATTTTCATTCCTGTCATCATGTCCTGTTTCCCTTCTTGACAGCATTGTAAGTCTTTGTTTTCTCCATTAATAGATAGTCTTAATTTCATATTTGGTTCTGTCTGCATTTGGGCTGAACTGGAAACCTAAACATGACATAAGGCCAGGCTGTTTTCCTTTTAATTAACAAGGAGAACCTTAAGGATCAACACAGAGAACTGTAAAACAAAACATGATGGTGAAGACAGGAGAGAATCTATTGCTACCAGATTCTACATGTTTTCATTGCTGTCTTGAGGATTTATCTAAGATGTTAAGCTCCAAGTCTTTGAGGTTGGAGGGCCTCTATGCCATCACTCTAATCTTTAGCTGATTGGTTACCAAATCCAACTGGAACTCTACCTGAGTCACTCCAAAATGCTAATTATACTTCCTGTCAGAAGAAATATGTTGATCAAATTTAAAGATGACTTTAAACGTAAATCTGAGTAGGGATAATTTTGGTCTTTACTGTAAATAATTGTATCATCTGCGTGTAAGGAAATCATAGCGGGATCGAGACTTTGTCCAGGATTCAAAATATAAACAGAAAAAGAAGTAGTCTCAAGATTGACCCTTCAGCAAACAACAGTTTTTATCTCTAAAATGGCAGAGTTGTAGTAACCAGTAAATATACAACAGGTTCCCAAGGCTGGGCAGTTTGACAACCAATTAAATCTCTCTCAGTCTTTAATGAGTCTCTTTAGGGTATTAGCCTATTTTTAGGCCTTTATTACAGAAGGGTATACTTTACACAATTAAACAAATGTAATTATAGTACAGATGTTTTGAGTAATAACTAATCATGTCTCTCTGTCTGGCAAGTAAATGGACAAGTCTGGGCATTTCAGTTGCCCAGACAACAGCACTCGCCTGACTGCATTGTGCCTAGCCTTATGTCTGGTGCACAGGAAATAATGGCGTGTGGCTGCTTTCAGCAAAAGGGAATCTTAATGCTTTAACATACCATGACATTTTGCACAATTCTATAAGTTTGTTACAGCAGTTTAGAGATGGCCCATTAATGTTCCAAACATGATGAATGAGTCAGTTTGGTGTGGAAGAAATTGACTATCCTAGACAAAGTCCCTTAAACAGAGACTTTGAACTGATAGAACACCTTTGGGATGAATATAAGGAGAGACTGCAAGCCTTCTCCAAGATCAGTGTCTGACCTAACAAATGGGCAACAATTCTAACAAACACAGCTCTGGACATAGTGGAAATACCTCCCAGAAGAGCTGAAGCTGTTGTAGCAGCAAAAGGGCTCATTTTAGCAAATTATTGTAAGGGTAAGCAAACCTTTTAAGAAGTAACTGCAGATTGTTGATAGATGTTTCGATGAGTGCTAAAGCTTGTAAAAGGGTGAGATCAGCACAGGGCTCCCCATTGATCGACACCACCTCATCACCCTCCTGGACTCCAGCCAGGCAGGCGTGAGAGCCATCTTCCACCTGTTGTAGAAATAACGCAGGGAAAACAAAAGGACCATCAGATAAAGTTTATCTGCTACCAAATGACATTTGATCCGATAACAGTTAATCAACATGGCTGAACATAAATGGCAATGCTGCAGCTGGGGATATCACAAAGAGGGAGTAATGGAAACTGAGAGAAAGAGAACATGACCTGAATGTGAGAACTGCTAACTATCACTTATATCCCAACCACTCACAACAGCCTATTCACTATTGAGAGGAGAAGAAGAAGTCATTGATGAATTCTTGATAGAATAATCTGTTGGCTGTGGTCTGAGGTAAAGGATTTTCTGAGCTGATTAGGAACTGCAGATGCTACCAAAAGTAGTGAAGCACTAGAAAAGCACTCAGAGTGAGAGTGCAAACCTCTGCCAAGGCAGCTCAGTCCTAACCCTCTTTCATCAAATTCCGTCTATAACTTTTTGAGTTATGCTGCTAACAGACAAGCAGATGGACAAACCCTGGTGAAAATATAACCTCTTTGGCAGAGGTAATAAATATGCCTAATGTGTTATCAGGTGTGAGAGAATGTGAGGGATAAAGGAATTCAATTCAATTCAATTCAGTTTATTTATATAGCGCCAATTCACAACAGATGTCATCTCAAGGCACTTAACAAGAAGTCATTTCAATACATTTATACAAACATTCAAATCAGTTAAAAAGTTTCCTATTTAAGGAATCCCAGCAGACTGCGTCAGTCATTGGCGTGAGGTTGGGCCCCGAATGGGGTCAGGTAATTAGGGAGGTTGCAATGGAGATGAGGAATGATGGATAGAGTGATAAATGAGGGTGATTAAGAACTATACATTGTTCATCTAAAAATTAAACCCTTTCCAGAGATCTCAATTATTTGTTTTTAAACATAAAATAAAAAAGCTCACCATGTATTTGTTGTAAATATTTCTGGAGTGGACGTGTTTCTAGAGGAAGGAAGGAAGGAAGGAAGGAAGGAAGGAAGGAAGGAAGGAAGGAAGGAAGGAAGGAAGGAAGGAAGGAAGGAAGGAAGGAAGGAAGGAAGGAAGGAAGGAAGGACCAACAGGGAAGGTGGGAAAAAAAGGTCATGAGGAAGGAAAAAGGGAAGGAGGACCCAAGGAAGGAAATGCACATACAAAAAAGGAAATAAGGTCACATAAAAGGAACGAAGGAAAGAAGCCAGGAAGAAAAAAAAGGAAGGAAGCCAAGGCACACTAGGGAAAGAAAAAAAGCAAAGAGGAAAGGACATAGTGAAGTGGATGAGTATGAAAGAAAGGAATGGCTAAAAGAAAGGGGGATGAAAGGGAAATTAGATATTTTCACAACTCTTATTTTCCTCTTCCACACTTATCCAGACCTGGATAACACTGACATCTAATGTTATGCTCTCCATATTTTTGCAGAGTAAGTAGGACATTGGAATGGAGATAAGGATAAAGGATGTAGCGAAGAGGGACAAATAAGTGAATCACTGATTAGGTAAAATGGGGTCATAGGAACATGAAATAAAGTGCTGAACAGGAAATGGTGGAGGTGTGGCCCTGCTCCCAAAGCTCAGTTAACACATCATCTCAACATATCAGATGGGACCCAAATAGTCATAACCTTTTACTATAGCTAAATAAATTCATATTTATCTACGAAAGAAGAAAAAAGCTGGATGTTTTGTTTGACATAAAGTAGGCCAAACAAAATATGAGAAACATGTTATTATCAAGGGATAATATGAAGGATTTTCATTTCACTTTCACTTTATTAAAGGAAGACAACAATGTTTCAGAGCAAAGTTTACATCCACTCGTCATGGGCATACATTTCATAATAATGTCTGGCTTCTAATTATTAATTGACCAGTTGTTTTTCAGAGGAGCTGTAATCTGCACTTGGTTGTTCTTGCTGTCTGTGCAGGCTACCACAGTTGAGATCCATTTAAAGGGCAATTTTCAACCGGTTAAACCAGTGAGTGATGGTTTAATTGTCTAGTAATTGGTTTTCGCTACCTAATGGTTCATTAAAAATAAATTTAGTACGGGGGAATAAGCCAGTAAATCAGCTCAAAAGGCCCCTCATATAGCCATAGAGATGAATGATCATATTAGTACCACACAATTAGAGGATACAAGTCCAGAAATATGATAGGACCTATTAAAAATAGCATAACTACTTCAATTGTGTATGATACAATTGTTTGTATGTTTCTTACTGCCTGGAAACACTTTAATATATCAATTTCTGTTTTATAATGCTCCAATTTGCCCCCTTCCCATCATCAATAGACAACACACCATCAAAAAAATCGTCAGTACATCAAGTACACTGAATGTATGGTAATATAGAAAGCTCCTGCCCAAATCTTCTCAGGAATTCATTCCAGTAAGCAAGAAAAGAAGAGTTATGACATGTGACAATGAGGAAGTTAACAAGTGACACTAATTATGACTATGCAGATATCGATGAATGCACCTCTCTGTTGAAGTGGACACAAATCTGGTACCATCACATTTATCAGTTTGCAGTGTTTATTATTTCAACTCAATTCAATTCAGTTTGTATTTGTAGCGCTAGGGATGTAGGAAAATATCGATACACCAATATATCGCGATATTGTATTTCTCGATATTGTATCAATATTCAAAAGCAAAGTATCAATTTTTTTTTGTTAGGATTTGAATGGAACCATTAAGGTTTTCAGTCATTTTTGTAGTAAAATTAAAAGTCTGACAGTTTGTGGCTGTTTTCACCTTCTTTGTTCCAGCGGATCAACTAGCTCACGGGTTAGCAACATAAACTGCCCTCGTTGTCTTTATAAATAAATAAAAAAACGATTAAATTCAATTCAGTTTGTTTATATAGCACTAGGGATGTAGGAAAATATTGATACACCAATATATCGCAATAAATATTTCTCGATATTGTATCAATATTCAAAAGCAAAGTATCAATGTTTTTTTTTGTAAGGATTTGAATGGAACCATTAATGATTTCAGTCATTTTTGTAGTAAAATTAAAAGTCTGACTGTTAGTTTGTGGCTGTTTTCACAGCTTCAAACAATTTACACCAAATTGTTTGAAGCTAAGTAACATTAAATCACTTTTAAAAGCATTGTACGTTCGGTGTTTTTATGTTGCAAATATTCAATGCAGATATTTTATAAAAACATAAACTGCCCTTGTTGTCTTTATAAAAAAAAAAAATATTTTATTTGTTTTGTTTTTTTGTTTGTTTGTTTTTTTTAACAGGTGTCCTGTCTTGTAGTGTGGAGCTCAGAATTGGTGCCTGAGTACCAAGTAGAAGCCCAACAGATTTACTATCACAAGTGGAGCATTACGGCTTTTGCTATAGTACTCCGTGTAAGAAATCTTTATTAGAAATTGCTGTGTTTTTTTTATTTTCGATGCGTCAGGGACACGGAGATGGAAAATAAAGAGGAAGAAAGAAAGAAGATTAAGAGAGGTAGGAAAAAAAAGGTGAAGAGGAAGAGGGTAAGCTGAAGATACAAGAAAGGAAGGGGAACAAAGAAAACACAAGAAAACATCCCAGTCCCCCTCCACACCTGCAGGTCGGCAGGGAGAGGGAAAAAACAACACCAAAACAAATCAAACAATGTAAACAGAGAACTACATAAGCCACAAATAGATATATAGATACAATAACAGCGTCACTGAAAATCTCATGGTATTGATTCTTACAAGATTTAGTAATGGTAAACTAAGCCCAAGAATGTATCTGTAAACACCGGAATCCCCACACCCTATTTGGTTTTCTAAGAGCCACAGTGGAGGGGCCAGAGAGCCACATGTGGTTCTAGAGCCGCAGGTTGCAAACCCCTGAACTGGATCTAGTAATAAAACTGGATGTATTAAGTATGAAACCGGTTGGAGTGTTCAGAACGCTGACAGTTTTTCAATAGTTAAATTCAGTTTTAAAAATCACAATATAGTGTCTTACTCATGGTATCGCAATATATCATATTGTCTCCCCAGTATCGAGATACATATCGTATCGCCACATTTTTACCAATACACATCCCTATATAGCGCCAATTCATAACATATGTCATCTCAAGGCACTTTCAAATCAATTGTACTTGCATTCCAATCAGTTTAAAAGTTTTTCTATTTAAGGAATCCCAGGAAATGATTTCGAGTCATTGACTAACAACATTCACTCCTGTACGAACATATAGCGACAGTAAACCGTCGCCTTGTGTTTTTGACTTCAGTCGAGAGGAAAAATTCCCCTTAAACAGGAAGAAACCTCCAGCAGAACCTGGCTCAGTATGAGCCAGGTACAAGTATTTCAGACATACTCCAAATTATTCCCAGTTTGTGAGTAAAAAGATTATGATTGTTGATCTTCTTCTAAAAGAGATCTTAAAGTCACGAATGATTCTGCAGTGGCAGAGTTGGTCGGACACTTTTGCCTTGCAGCAAGAAGGCCCTGAGTTCGAGTTTGCATGTTCTCTCTGTCCATGTGTGGGTTTTCTCTGGGTAATCCGGTTTTCATCACACAGTCTAAAACCATGTTAGGTGAACTGGTCTCTCCAAACTGGTCTCTCAAATGTCCCTCTCCAAATTGCTTCAAGACATTGAATTATGGTATGAGTGTGTGTGTGTGTGCATGTGTGTTTATCCTGTTTGTGTCTCTGTGTTGCCCTGTGATGGACAGGTGACCGGTCCCGGGTGCACCCCGTTTCTTGCCCAATGACTGCTGCAGATAGGCAACTGCCCCCTCCACAACTCCGCAAGGATAAACCGGTATAGAGAAAGGATGGATGAAAAAATATGGTATGAAATATGGTATGGTTCTCAGCCCTTCCACAGACACACACACGCGCACACACACACACACACACTCACACACACAGTGGAGGCAATGGACATAAATAAAATGATTTCTAAACCAACTCCTTCATTTTTAACAAAATGCAGCTATACTTGTAGTAAGATGTGTTTGTCACTAGATGGCGCACAAATAGCATGTTAAAAAGATGTAAAACTGCTATTTCCTCTCGTTTGTTGTCTTCATTCTTTATTCACTTGAAATTAACATGGAAATCCCACCTTTGTGTAAAAAAAAAACAACAAACTCAAACACAAAGGAATCTGTGTTACATAAGGAAAATTCAAAACAGTTCCACGAGCCTGGCTACCATACACAAAAGATGTTATAAGTTACATTATACAGCAAGTGGGTTTAATATAAACTGTTCTGACCTTATTCCCAGTTTTAACAAGTGGGTAAACAGACCCTTAAAAGGAAGTCAGATCAATGATCCATCAGGAATCCCACCTCATTTCAGGGAGGATGGATTCTGCTGGAACCTAACCGTAACCTATCCAAACTCCAAAAAAGGAGGGAGAATGTTTGTCGCTGCTCTCCTTGGAAGCCAAATATACACAGCCAGGTTCAAAGAGCGATTCCATTTTCCCTCTCCCTGTTCTGATTGAAATTTACTGCTCGTGAAAGCGGAGCCTGAGTCATTTGTTTAGAAATGTAGCAGGTAAATACAGCTGGAAATGACAGAGGAGCTCTGTCCACTGTTGTTGAACTAAAGATTTGCCAGAAACAATCCCATTTACGGCTCACTTTGTGAATGTTTCTGATTACACAACACTATATGCCAGGGTTGTCTGTTTTCTCTAAGTTTCAACTAAGTAAATTTAAACTGCAAATGAAAATCACAGGAAGTGTTCCAAAGCTCAGACGAATCTCCGTCTTACATTTTTGGTAAATCCATTCCAGCTGCCTGCAGGTTACGCATCTTAAGAGAAGATTTACATTATCAGACACCTTAGAGAGCATTTTAATAGTACTATTTAATCAACTTTAATGAATCTCAAGTCAGATGTTTTGTAAAATCTACCGTGAAGTAGGGCTGGGTGATATGACCTCAAATCTATATTGTGATATGATCTAAAGCATGAGCGGTAACAATATCTATTGCGTTATATTATTTTCTATATATATGTCAAAATGACAGTTTATGAACATTCTCACTTTCCAGATACATTGCAGCAGAACAACAACTTCAAAAAAGTTTAGAATGCCATTTAAAGAACACGTTTTGTGCAAAATGCATTTAGAAAATATTCTAATCTTTTTCCAAAAAATCCAACACAAAAATGATCACGACATAAAGATGAAGATATTTGACATAAATTAAAAGATAAATGTAAAACACACACAAAGATCAAAATTCTCTACTTTCCTGGTTTCTTATTTATAAATTTCATATCGCACAAAAATAAAGCTGCACATATTTAAATTAAAAATGCTTCAAGTTCAATAGTTTTTTTTTCGTTAAATGGAAAACAACAAATTTTAAACTTGCAATATGTAGTGTAAGGACAAACACTGAACATCAGTATTTATCCTCCTTGATGACATAAAAATGAGCAATCGCTTTATGCCGGTATAGTCAAAATCTCTACCTTTGGCTAAATTTATATCATTTCTACCATATACCTTTTATATCACCCACCCCTACCCACAAGTATCACCATGGTATTTTTCACACCCCTTAAACCTTTTGTCTTTCTTTCAACCAAAAACTCGAGTCCTTTTTATGAGACCGACCAAGTAGGGAGTAATTTTACAGAAGAGAAAGAAAAGCATGGTTTTACCTGTTTCCAAATTAAGAACTCAAAAGTATGGTGTGCATTTTAATTCATCCTTTAACCCTAAATATAATTAGGGGTGCACTGATCCGATATTGGGATCAGATATCGGCTGCAATACTAACAAAATAGCTGGATCGGGGATCGGAAAAATTAACAGATCCACTGGCTGATCCAGGTTTTTTTTTTTCGTCGCAGCAGAACGTATTTCATGCGTCAGCTTCACGTGTGTCGCATGCTAGAAGCGACGTGGAGTGAGCCAGAGGGTCGGCTGTGTGGAGATATTTCACGCTTGCCACTCCAACTAGTTCGTCGGCTGTTTGCAATGTCTGCAAAGTAAATGTTTCAAGGGAGGTGGTATTACTGCAAAGTACAATACTACCACTTTAATCAAGCACATCCAGAAACACTATGCTAAGAAGCACGCTAAATTCCTGCACCTCAGCAAAACAAAAGGAGTGGGGTCAAAAAGGAAAAAAAGAAGTCTTGGTTATGTTTAGTTAGTAAAGTCTGGTGCATTTAGTCTCATCAGGTAAGGTATAAGGTGGAGGGTATACAGTTTATTATTAATTCAACAATAGTATCGGATCGGTATCGACAGATACACAAAGCCCAGGTATCGGTATCGGGACTTAAATAGTGGGATCGCTGCACCCCTAAATATAATCCAGTGTAATCAATTGCCTCAAGATATTTAATTAGTTAATGTAATCCACCTGTTTGTAGTTTCATCTTAGAGAAAAATACAGCTGTTCTTTGTAGGCTTCAGTGGTTTCTTATCAGTGAACAAACAGCATCATGAATATGAAGGAATTTAGCAAACGGGTCAAGGAGAAGTTGTGGAGATGTTTAAAGCAGCATTAGGTTAGAAAACCAAACAGTATCTTAAGCTGGTGATCTCCTCCCAGTTGGATGTGTCCGGAAAACCTTGATTGGGAGGGTGCCCAGGGTGCATCTTGATCAGATGCCTTGACCACTTTAACTGACCACATTCGATACAGAGAAGCAGCAGCTCTACTTTGAGCTTCTCCAGAAAGGAGCTCTTCATCATATCTCTAAGGCTGAGTCTGGAGGACACTCATTTTGGCCACTTGCACTCCAATATGTAAATAAACAAAAATTTGTGGTACAAATGTGAGAAAAGGTTCAATGTTTCAAGGCTCTGTGTAAAGATCGTTGTCTGATATTCTGACTTTAAAAATAGTACACAAATAGTAGGTATATGACAACTAAGCTACTTTACAAATACATATTTTGAGCAGAGTTGATCCTTAATTTGTTTTACATTAACATGGTAAAATGTATTTTTATCCGTGAAACCAAAAACCAACAAAAAGCAGTCTTCATGTAAGGTCTCATGACCTTCTGTCAGAAGAGAGATGATTTACTGTGAAATAAAGAGCCACTCGTGCAGTGGAAGTAGTTAAGGGGAGCAGGGTAAATCCACTGAATGACTGAAGCTATGGCTTTTTGCTGACTTCTTAATTGCTTAATAAGATTGCTATGGTGCACTATTATGGCTTGAATATCTACAACAAAAAGCCTCTCGGTCCACATCTCATTCAATGATCTAAGCAAAGAGTACTATTTATTCAGGTTAGGGATTTTGGTGTAGAGATATAACTTAGTAAATAATAGATCCATTTTGCAGATTTAAGATTTCACTGTTAATTGTTTTAAACCTGATCTGACGCATGCACGCGTTCCACATTCCTGAATGAAATACCTTTGTAATTAGGGCACGTTATTGGGGTACTATCTTTTTTAATATCTATTTTTAAATATTTTTGCTGTTTCTGTAGCTTTAAGAAAGTGACCTCATCAGCTTTGTACTTTGGAGCCAGGACTCAGAATAAGAAGAAAAATACAACCTCCCTTATATGGAGAGGAGAATTAAGAAGTCGAGCACTCCTCACCAGCACCCTGAGCATTCGTTGAGTCTGAGAAATCAAAAACACAACTCCCACTAAATTCAACAGAATTTGACCAAACAAACAAAGCAAAATCTATACTTGATGAGATTTCTCTTAATTTACTGACCAGGCTATATGTCAATTTCTCTCAAAATCAAAGAGTTTAATAGAGTTCTGGTTTCCAGATTATTTAGACTGATCTTCCCCAGATAACAAGAAAACAGATGACGTAATAAACTCAACATTTAGCTACATGATTGGACTGTAATGTTTCAGTGGAAAACAAAACTTAAATAAGCTTTTCAGAGTACAGAGCTTTGTCCCTGTATGGGGCTCTGTTTATGGCACAGAATTTTCAAGAGTGTAGAATTTGTTTACTTATGAGTGGAAATTAAAGGATTTTGATTATTTTTCTGAGGTGATGTCTTCATATTCTTTTGGTTATCTCTGGGGTACACACTGACAAATTTGATGAAAACAAATACAGATTCTCTTCTAAACATAGTTTATATGTTTCGAATCTCAGTGCCTAATAAATTGAGGTTTTCCCATGGAGAAATGTGAACATACTATCTTAAACAGCAGAACAATCTTTCAGAAAGTCAGAAACAAACATCATGATTCGGGTATTGTGTGTTCATCCTTCACTAAAATTGATCCCCTTGTGTGTTTTTTCAAAGAATGCACCTCTACAAAACCATTTACATCTTCAGTATTTTGACAACAAGTTGATGAGTGATCTGTGCAGCTTGCATTACAATACCATATATAGAGCCACAGCAGCTCCTCGGGAGTAAAGGCACCTG
Source organism: Valencia hispanica (assembly GCA_963556495.2). Classification (NCBI taxonomy): domain Eukaryota; kingdom Metazoa; phylum Chordata; class Actinopteri; order Cyprinodontiformes; family Valenciidae; genus Valencia; species Valencia hispanica. The sequence continues at coordinate 30,812,794 of OY747714.1, forward strand.
GTTTTACCACTGTGACTGGACTGTAGACTCAGAAAGCATGTACAATACTGCATATTTCTTTTTCTTTGAAAACAAATTGAAACACTAAAGCAATAAATTTGGAGAGGACTACGCTTTTTTGTGATTTCTTCGCAATATAAGCTGGGGTTAGTTGTTTTACATGAAGACTGGAGTTTAGAAAGGTTTATTAGTACTAGTGAGTCACAGAATAACCTAGTTTGCTTTGGAAGGTGCTGACTGACTACTGACCGATCTATAGAAGGATTTACAACAAATGTCCAATATAATTAGGCATTTGAACGGCCATGGTATCAAGCTACATCAGGTTACGGTTTCAAAACCACAAAAACGTTTGTCCTACTGTTCCTAAAGTTGAAAATACTTTTAATAAAATGCCAGACAGTGGAAAAAATGTTTTCCTACCATATGGAGCATAGAAATTATCCAGCATTGCACCTTCCACATCTGTTGCTGCACACTGCTGGTCAGTTGCTGTCCGAGTTTTTAGTCGTTAAAATCTCAGACAGTCAATGTGTTGACATGAAAACATTGGCTAGTTACTGATATCAAGGTATAACATGATTGCAAAAAGTTACAAAGTCAAACTTGCTAAACATTTTCCTCTATACTGTTCCTTTGATTTAAAGTACCCTTAATGAGATGCTGGAAAATGTAGTGAAGTAATTCAGAGTGTTCTCTAACATAGCATAAAACAGCTGTCCCATTGGTGAGGTGGTTGAAAGATGGCTAATATGGCTTTCCTTTTCCAAAAAAGACAAATTCAGATACTTAGAAATGTTTCATGTTGTGAAAAACACAAACAGTGAAGCTGTGGCAGCTAAGGCATTGACCAGTTACTGGTATAAAGGTGTAAAGACATATTTTAAAAGTTACGACTTTGAAACCCCAAAGAATTTTCATTATACTGTTTCTACTGTTTACAGTTCCTTTAAATGTCCCACAGAAAGAACCAGAAGATGCTGACGTTTCTCTGGTTGTTTAAAGCATAGATCAGTACAGTGCTGCCCCTCTCCCACTTCTAGCTGTACACTGCCGGTCAGCTGTCTGAAAGAACACTACCTAATGTTTCCGTCGCTTAGAGGAAAGACCAATTTGGCTGTTTGGTCGCAAAAAACACAAAAACACAAGGTTCTGAAATGGAAGGCGTACCACCCTTGACTCTAATTAAAGCAAAGTTATTTTCAAAATACTGTTGGCAAGCTGAGAGCTGGTTAGGAGGTGTTTTTAATTAGTTAGATCATGCTAAATATTTTGGTTTTAGATCTTTGTTTCATACTATGAGACTGTGATATTTCTACTCAGTGTGATCCTACCAAAGGAACTTTGATCCTGCCTAAATATTTTTAAAACCTACTACACATTACAAAAAAGCCATATGGCTTAACATACAGCAAAGAATTATATTTTTATTTACACCATCTCTTTCCTATAAGTCATTTAACTACACCTTCTTGGAAAGGTTTCAGGTTTACCTTTATCACTTTTAGTTCATCTTCATCTGCATCGATGCATGACGCACACACACATTACTCTTGCCCAGGTTTGTTCATTTCATGAATAATGCTTTGTTTTCTTGCAAGAGCCTCTGCAAACCCCTGAAACTTCATGCTGCCTTGAGCTTCGCACACTCTCTCTTTGGCCTTGACCATATAAGGGTGCTGAGGAATCTGTCACCATAACACGGCCAACGCACACAAAAATGCAGCCAGTCGGGGGAGAAAAAGTGTTTCAGAACCACAATAGAGATTTTAAATAAATTGTTTGGAATAGCTCATCATTCCTATTTCTTAACGGGTATGCTATTATCTGGCAATAGCTACAGCAAAGTTATTTCATTTTAAAAATCAGAATAGACAGATACCTGGGAAGCGAGTAAAGGTCTGTAAATATCCCCCTCTCCCTCTCTTAGGCTGAATCCCCACGGTGCGCCACCACGCAGGGTCACGCAGATGTAGTCCCCGGCGCCCATGTTGCCCACACCCCCCCTCAGCCAAACTACCACGGGGCGCTCAGCGCGATGTCAACCCTACCAGCAGCGCTTCACAATAACCACATCCCACAGCACCGCCGAGTAATCCCCCATCATCTGAGTTCTGAGTCCAGCCCGCTTTTTGGAAACGTCACCGCGCAGAGACCTGCCTGCGGGCGGTGCGTGCAACTGGTGGCTTCACTCTCATCACTTCTATAGATCAGCCGCACATCAACACAATGCTGCAGACCATACATGCTTGTCCTGAGCATTTAAATGGAGCTTCAATCGCCAATTACAGGTAGCAATTTTTGTTAAACACTTAAAGTATTATTGATTTATCATATTATTATTTGTAAAGGTATACTACCACACTTTTGCACTTTTGACACATGCAGCAGGGGCGTCTGCGTCTCTAGAAAGTTTAGAATATTGACCACTGATAATCTTTGGGTGGCACACCGAATTCAAAACCCATTGGCTAATACGATTTCAGAAGTTTTACTGTCGTTGCATAGGGGAGCGAGATGCCGGTTTGCTGTAAAGGATAAATAAATAAATAAATAAATAAATAAATAAATAAATAAATAAAATATGATATAGCTTTGGCCAAGACATAAAACCTACTTGCAGATGTTTATGATTGGTGGATTTCATTTTAGATAATGGGAAGAAGTAAGACTGCTTACATTTGGTTTGCCTGCAAAGAAATAGCTGTTTGCTCTGACAGATGAAAATAATTTGGAAAAACAACAAAAGAAAGCTACCCAGTCTCCAATATTTAACACAGCCTAACGTGATACAAGGCTATCATTTAACTCACCTGAACAACAATGTCATTTTATATTTGTTTTTTATTAAGACTGATTAATATGAGAGTTTAAAACAGCATGCTTCTTCATATGATTTTTTTTGTTTACAAAACATCCATCCATCCATCCATTTTCTTCCGCTTATCCGAGGTCGGGTCGCGGGGGCAGCAGCCTAAGCAAAGAGACCCAGATTTCCCTCTCCCCAGCCACTTGTTCCAGCTCCTCGGGAGGAACCCCAAGGCGCTCCCAGGCCAGCCGAGAAACATAGTCCCTCCAGCGTGTCCTGGGCCTTCCCCTGGGCCTCCTCCCGGTGAGACGTGCCTGAAACACCTCACCAGGGAGGCGTCCAGGAGGCGTCCTGACCAGATGCCCGAGCCACCTCAAGTGACTCCTCTCGATGTGGAGAAGCAGCGGCTCTACTCTGAGCCCCCTCCGGATGACTGAGCTTCTCACCCTATCTCTAAGGGAGAGCCCAGACACTCTGCGGAGGAAACTCATTTCAGCCGCTCGTTCTTTCGGTCACCACCCAGAGTTCGTGACCATAGATGAGGGTAGGAACGTAGATCGACCGGTAAATCGAGACCTTCGCCTTTTGGCTCAGCTCTCTCTTCACCACGACAGACCGGTAGAGCGCCCGCATAACTGCAGATGCCCCACCAATCCGTCTATCGATCTCCCGCTCCATTTTTCCCTCATTCGTGAACAAGACCCCCAGATACTTAAACTCCTCCACTTGGGGAAGGACCTCATCCCCGACCCGGAGAAGGCACCCCACCCTTTTCCGGCTCAAGACCATGGCCTTGGATTTGGAGGTGCTGATTCTCATCCCAGCCGCTTCACACTCGGCTGCGAACAGCTCCAGCGAAAGCTGTAGATCACGTTCCGATGAAGCCAACAGGACCACATCATCTGCAAAAAGCAGAGACCCGATCCTGAGGCCACCAAAACGGATCCCCGCAACGCCTTGGCTGCGCCTAGAGATCCTGTCTATAAAAGTTAGGAACAGGATCGGTGACAAAGGGCAACCTTGGTGGAGTCCAACTCTCACTGGAAACAAGCCCGACTTACTGCCGGCAATGCGAACCAAACTCTGGCACCGGTCGTACAGGGACCTAACAGCCCGTATCAAGGGGCCCGGTACCCCATACTCCCGGAGCACCCCCCACAGGGCCCTGCGAGGGACACGGTCGAACGCCTTCTCCAAGTCCACAAAACACATGTAGACCGGTTGGGCGGACTCCCACGCACCCTCCAGGACCCTACTGAGGGTGTAGAGCTGGTCCAGTGTTCCACGGCCAGGACGAAAACCGCATTGTTCCTCCTGGATCCGAAGTTCGACTATCCGTCGGACCCTCCTCTCCAGAACCCCTGAATAGACCTTACCAGGGAGGCTCAGAAGTGTGATCCCCCTGTAGTTGGAACACACCCTGTGGTCCCCCTTTTTAAACAGGGGGACCACCACACCGGTCTGCCAATCCAAGGGAACTGCCCCCGATGTCCACGCAATATTGCAGAGCCGCGTTAACCAACACAGCCCCACAACATCCAGAGCCTTGAGGAACTCCGGTCGAATCTCATCCACCCCCGGAGCCTTGCCACCGAGGAGCTTTTTAACGACCTCGGTGACCTCAGCACCAGAGATTGGAAAGCCCGACCCCAAGTCCCCAAACCCTGCTTCCAGATTGGAAGGCGTGCTGGTGGGATTGAGGAGGTCTTCGAAGTATTCCATCCACCGACCCAAAACGTCCCGCGTCGAGGTCAGCAGCACACCATCCCCACTGTAAACAGTGTTGGTGGCAGACCGCTTTCCCCCCCTGAGACGCCGGATGGTGGACCAGAATCGCTTCGAAGCCGTACGGAAGTCGTTTTCCATGGTCTCTCCAAACTCCTCTCACGCCCGAGTTTTTGGCTCAGCAACCATCCGAGCCGCATCCCGCTTGGCCTGTCAGCTGATAGGTAGGTTTACAAAACATGTTGACAAAAATGTCCCAAGCATACAGCAAATATTGAAAATCGATGTTATAAAATAAAATGTACATTTTGAAGAAAAATAAATCACAGTAAACCTCAGATTTTCACTCATTCACCAATCCTTTGGTCCTGAAAAAAAACCCAAACCATTTTAGTGCATTATTTCACCAATAAAATCAAATTTCCAATACTATAGAGTTTAACCTAATCTCAAACAGTAACACTTAGTAGCTATGACCCATCAATGCAGCAGCACTAAAGGTGAAGGATGACAGAATAGAGCACAATATTCAAAGTAACATAATGTTTTTAAGTCTACCTCAAAGTAGCCAGAAGATTTTCTAAATGCTAAAACAAACATATGGTTAAATAAAATTAGCTTGATCACATTTACTAAACTAATTTAATTTAATATTTACGTTTGATTTATTTTTTCACTATATAGGAATACAACTTCATTAAACTGTGCGTGAAATTTGAACGTTTTGATGAAGATTTATGCCGATTATAATACATCAAAATGCTTAACTAAAAAAATAGATTAACTGAAATGCACCACGTACATGGGCTACTGTGTCTGCATTCCGGTGATGAAAAGCACAATATTACTGGCTCTGCTGACGTGTATGGGTTCCCTCAGTTTCACGCATGCGCAAACTTTACCAGAAGCCACGTCTGTAAAGTTAGCTCAAAGAGCTTCACACAAAAACGGAAGCTGGACGGCGAGCTCTTCAGAGTAAAATCTACTATCTGGTTATAAAGAAACTATCTGAATCTAAAGGCACTGGATGCATTTTATTTAGCTATAAAATGTGGATCTAAGACAGGTTCAGTCTCATTCTTTGACAAAGGGCTTTATGTTTGCTTTATTTGGGTCGTGCGAGAACGTTTCTTCCCCGTTATTTCCTTTATTTTGAAAAGCTTTTTCCTCCCTGTAAAGATGGCTGATTTGTCGTCGTCACGGCAGCGGAGCGACCCGGTGCACCGTGGAGTTTGACGTGGCACTCCGATTTTCTCAGAGAAGAAGAGGACCTCTCTGCCCAGCTGTTCGGGTAAATAACACAAAGCAGGAATTATGACGCCATTAACCCATCTGAATAATCATTCCTCCTTAGGTAACATTTAACGTGAAGTGTTGTCTCGCAGCTGGAAACTTTGCAGCGCTTTTCGCTTACTCGCAAAGATGCCTTATTATGTAGTAACAATGTGATGTCATGTTTATGAAACGCGTATTAGCGTTAATGATATTTAGGATTATTCCAACTACAAAGTGGTAAACATGCCCGGTAAGTTGCGTTTTAGTTAGCCTAATGGAACGCCTTTTCCCCCCTTTTTTTACCCATCATAACGGACTTTGACGTGGCAATTTTCGGAAGTTGCGCGGTCTCCTAAAGTATTGAGCCTCAAAAACCACCAAAACAGTCACAATCTGTGTGTTAAATAGGGCGGAATGTGTTAAAATAACCGATTTCTTGAGCTTAAAAGAGCTAGATAAAGTTGTTAATAGGCAGCTGTTGCTCAATGACCCAGCTGTGGCCGGTTTTAAAAAGTTCCATTACAGCTGCAGTGTTGTCATAAGCTTTCTCTTTAAATACGTGGATTTTGTTTCAACATGTGCACTCTTGATTTTTTTTAACTGTAAGACCCAGTTCATATATTGTGCTACATTTGTGTTGATATATATGTAATGAGCGTGTGCACTGTAAAACCCATTCAGCCCTTTTCTTCACACAAAACTATGAAGTCACTTCTGCATTAACTATAGGCCTACCTCAGACTATCTTGTCTTTTTTATTAACTCAGCTGTTTTGAATAAGCGTCTGAATTCAATTGAAACAGGTTTGTAATTCTGCATGATTTGGTTTGAACTGATCACAATATTATTAGAAGGTTTTTGTTATTGATTACAGCTGCCTGTGCTCTAATAAAGCAGTTATATAGTTTAAGAGATAACTTGTTTTTTAGAGTAATCCTAATTGTGTTCTACAACCTAAAAGTGGTGCAGATATAAGGCAATTGTTAAAGCAATACAATGTAAAATGGGTCATATTTTGGTTATTTCAAAGAATAAATGTGTTGTATTTAAAACACTACCTAAAAGAAAAAAAGATAGAAAGCTACAAAAGTCCACCAACTCATTTTCTAGGACCTCCCACTGATGATGAAACCAGTTTGCATATTGGTTATAGGTGCTTTGGACCAGGAGATTGTGGACTGAAACTCCATGTACGGCTATCTTCAGTAAGCTTTGGTAAAAAAGGTTGGACAGATGTACAGAGCTGTAATAGCTGTTTATATTCCCTAGTCACACCCATACCTGATTACTGCCATACCTATCTGAATCCTGGCCTGGGGTCTTTCTGTATGGAGTTTGCATGTACTCACTGTGTCTATGCTTCCCTCAGGGTACTTCGGCTTCCTCCCAAATTCCAAAAACATGATTATTAGGTTAATTGGTCTCTCTAAATTGCCCTTTGGTATGAGTGTGTGCATGCATGGTTGTTTGTCCTGGGTGTCTCTATGTTGCCTTGCGATGGACTGGCGACCTGTCAAGGGTGTACCCCACCTCTCGTCCGATGATTGCTGGAGTTAGGCACCAGTCATCAACTTAAATGACTCAAGGAACGTTTGCCAGTTGAACTTACTCGCTGGGTTTTACAGTGAGGTACTCCTGCATAATCCGAAGCAATGCTGCTTTATCTTTCAGGAAGTAAAGTCAAAGGTCTGCCACACAGTGTTGATAACAGAAGGAGGTCAAATCTCAGCTGAGGTGTTTGTTGCTTGTTTAAATCCTGTTTAAAGCAGAATACAATAAATGAGCAACTACAAAGATTATATGTAAATACTGTTTTATTAAAACAAATTCATATACTTTATAAGCTTTATGTTTTACCATTTCAGCTTGGTTAGCATTCCAGATTGGTATGAGCAGACAGTGACAGTGCCGTCCCATCAGAATGAGCCAACAGGGTTACGTAGCTGCACCCCCATACTCCCAGGCCCAGCCAGGAATGGGGGGCTACCAAGGTGGATTTGGAGCTGCCCCTGCCCAGCCCCTCTATGGACATTATGGGGGGCCACCTCAGGCATTTAATTCTCCACCAGCAGGTACAATCACATTTCTTTTGAATCTGCTGTTATTAAGGTCTGTCTGAATATTATTTGCTCAATGTATCTATTATTTTCAATTAAGTTTTAAAATAAATTAACACCATGTGCAGGTTTTGCTGATATTTTAGATTTTATTTTAATATATTTTTTTCACAGATTGTGTTTAATCTTTCACCACACTGTGTTTGGATGTTTACATATTTGAGTAAATATCTTGGTAGGATTTCAAATGAGAGAGAGCAGTGCATGTGATAAGAGCAAGAATATCACAAAACTGGTCAGTTCAAAAGTCTTTATAGAAACTCTCATTTATGGTCTTTGGAAAATAATATAAAACTTTTAAATCAACAAGATATTAATAAATTACTGACGCTAAGTTATTTTGATGAGCTTAATATAGGCTATGTATAATTATACAATCCTTTGCAAAACTATTCACACCCCTTTAACTTTTGTACATCGTGTCACATTACAACCTTAAACTTAAACAGAGATTATAGAGATACACAACATTGTTGGTAATTATTCAAAAGAAGGAAATGATGCATGGTTTTAACTTTGTTGTACCAACAAAAAAAAAATCTGAACAGTTTAGTGTGCATTTGTATTTAGCCCCTTTACTCTAGTAACCCTAACCAGAGCAACCATTTGCCTCAAGAGTCACCTAGTTAATAAACAGTCAAGTAATGTGTAGTTTAATATTTGTGTAAAGGTGCTGCAGAGATCCAATCATTAGGCGTATTTCCACTATCGGAACTTCAGGCCAATTTGACCGGACCTTCCTGATGTGCGCATGTCTCCACTTCAACGGGTCGGGCCAACAGGGCCATTTTCGGGGCCATTTCAGGAACCAACTGAGTGCCTGTATTGGGGGTATGTACTCGGACTGGCCGATTGAGTGGCTCAGCGAAAACTGTGGTTACGTCGTGCTGATTGGTTGTAATTCAGAAGGAAATGAGCAGACGTCGCCAAACAACTGGCTTTCTAAAAATAAGAAGAGTTGCTGGCAAAACAAGTTATAACATCAGCAAACAAAAACGCAGCAACAAGCCTTGCTTCTTAAACTCTTGTTATTTCTGCTGCTCTGGGCGCTTTATGGCTCCGATCAATGATGCTACTCGCTGCTGAAACAGTCGTGATATGCGGATGTCTTAGCTGATTCCTTAAAAGGCCGATTGTGTATGGAGACACGGCGGCTGAGAGGAGCGGGCCGACGGATTACCCCGTCAGAAAAAGATCTGGTTAAAGTACCCTGAAGTTTAGATAGTGGAAACACGCCTACCAATGTTGATAGAACAACTTTCCACTTAAATACACTGAAGTTTATGATTGTAATGTGACAAAATGCATACAAGTCAAAGGGTTATATTTAGTTTGGTAAGGCACTTTATGTATATATGTAACGTGTGTACATCTTCTGTTGGTTCCGCTTTTTTGATGTTAGAACAGTGCATCATCTGCCTCCATCTTATTCTAACCGTGGAATGACATTGAGTGAAAATATCAGCAGACCTGTTGATGTCATGTTTATTGCTCAACTGACAACTCACCAAGTGATGTTGCTCGGCTTCGGTTTGCATGATCTGAACACTCTGGACAGCTCCTAATGTCAGCTATGAGTGGTCTTGCTCACGACTGTCTACATTTATCTCAGCCTGCCAGGATGCATGTTAATCTCAGGTCTGAATACAGTCAGTGATTCATGCATGGATTTACTCTTGATTAATCTATTGCAATAGTCTATACTTTGGTATCTCCAGTCTAAACTGTAGCAGCAACACTTCATCACACCCGTTGAGACTTGTTAGTTGTAATTATTGTTTATATTTTTAAACCATTAAATAAGTTAGCAACTTCTTACTCAACAGATCCTCTGACCTTACAGAGTTGTAGGTGGAGCGCATCTGTCGCCGGCCACAGCTGGATGTGAACTTGACACTTTTAAGCCTTGTTCAAAGACTCACTCCATATCATCATTTAATTTTGTAGTGTGTTTTAATATTGCTTTGTAGCTGTTCTTTTTGTACATCTCCTCCATTAACTCCTGCTGTTGACTATCCCTGTCATCCTCCTGTCACCCCAACCCTCTGCAGATCCTTCATCAATACATCCATGAACTTTCTCTGTTGTCTTCATATTTTCCCCATCATTAGCAGGACCAAATTTAACATCCTTTGTCCAATGCATCAACATACCTTCTCTTCACATGTCAAAACCACCTCAGCGTTGCTCCTTCCAAGTTTGACGTGTATTTATAGAATACATAGCAATAGAAGAATGTCTATTATTTGTTGCAGGTATGATGAAATCACCAGGTTCCTCACCTGCAGGAATGCCACCGCCTCCTTCATCCAGTCAGTACAATCCCAACTTGCAACAGAATGGAGCTCACCCACAGAGGTACTTTTTCCTCGTAACAGCAGCTGGATGGAAAGGGAAATTCAGTGAAACCGTAAGACGGGGATAATGTTTAAAACGTTGATCCTTTACTATAAAGGGTCATGAATGCAAATACATTCTAAATATTACCTTAGGAAGAAGTTGATCTCAAGTAGGATGTACTTTGTCAGTAGAAGAACTCACAAAATCAATTTAATTTAATTTAGCTGTTCTAACATTGTACAGGTATGCCTCTCCATCAGATGCGTCTCCTCCTTATGGTCAGCCTCCACACTCTGTGTATAACAACATGGCCTCACCTGCCCCTCCTCCAACACAGCAGCTTACTAATCAGATGAGTGCTATGAACCTGGGCAGCTATGGTAAGTTTATCGTTTACTGATAATTAATCATTGTAAACTTGTTTAAACTCATGGGCCAGGGGTTTTAAAAATGTCTTTAACACCAAAGCCCCAGGTGCCATGCAGAGCCCCCCTCCTCCAAGAAGCTCTGTTGCTCAGCAACATTTCCAGACACCAACTCCAGCAATGGGTCAGCCACAGATATATCCCGCCCCACAGTCAACACACATGCCCCCTCAGATGTCTCCCCCTCAGTCACCCCTTACAAATATACCGGCATCAGGGCCATCAATGGGGGGTCAGTCGATGGGAGGGCCACCACTGGGAGGTCAGTCGATGGCAGGACCACCAATGGGAGGTCAGTCGATGGCAGGACCACCAATGGGAGGTCAGTCGATGGCAGGACCACCAATGGGAGGTCAGTCGATGGCAGGACCACCAATGGGAGGCATGATACCACCACCTTCAGGCCCAGGAGCTTTCCAGCAGCCCAGCAGTGGACCCGCTGGTCCATCAGGTTACCCACAGCAACCAGGTGAGTAGCTTGCAATACCTTTCACAACAGAGATTTCCATTGTATTAAATTATACATTTTTCACATTATCTTAATTTTTTAGATATAGTATAATGTCAGAACTAACTTAGAATCAAGGCCAATATAGGGCAGAACATACAGTTTTTTTACTCTTATACCCTCACAAACAACTTTACATCTCTGACTCTTTAGTATAACTTATACTTATAACTTACCGGTGGGAAAAAACAAAACAAAAAAACTTCTCGTTAGTTAAGGTTTAAAATGTTTATATTCAGATAAGTTTTAAATGCATACAGAAACATGTGAAATCTTCCCATAAAGAGAGAGTTGGAAAAAAATACTTCTGTGCATACTTCTGCAGTTAAGAGGTTTAGCAACAAGTTCCCACCGTGACCTCCTTGAGGCAGCAAATCTAGGTCCTTGGTGTGGCATCCAGGAGCCTGGTAGCAGAGGTGGGAACTTATCTATACACCAGTGTGAATTTGTCCTCAGAGAGCCTAAAGCTGGATTGACCATCTGGACTTATGTCAAGCCTTAGCAAGGAGTATGAGTGCCAAAAGTATTTTAATATGCTCTTAGCAAAGCAAGTGCCCCATGCATCATGGCCCGCCACTGGTCCAAAAGGAGATCACCAAGCTCCTCACACAAATAAATGCCGATCATCACACAAAAACACAGAATGTCATGATCAGGTCGTCTGTACATATAGATACACTGACATTGGAATAGGCTTGCAGCTGTAAAGCGCCAACACGTCCAAATTGTGCATAGACTGATTAGTTAGTTTTACAGGCATCCTATTTATCAATTAGGAAGGGTAAGAAAAAAAACAAGAGCAACCAATCATAGGGTTTATAATATAATTATGCACCATTACATTTATTCCAACTCATGAAAGTAAACATAACAGCCTTGATACTATCACACCTTCTATTTGAATTTTGCCTTAATGGTTTCTTGTGGCTACACTTTCCAATTTATGCTTACATATGCTGTGCCTCTGGTTAAAATGATTGCCCAATTTGGCGCATTGGATGGAGCTGTGCAGAAACCGCCTCCTTACCTTTCTTCTCTTATGTATCCTCTACCTATGAAAATCCTGACATTTCCTCTTTAAGGATATTATATATATATATATATATATATATATATATATATATATATATATATATATATATATATATATATATATATATATATATATATATATATATATATATATATACCCCTCTTATACCAGAGAAGCTGAAGCCTCCCAAATTTATATGAATATTATTTATGTCCTGAGGAAGTGTCCTTATACAAATGTGATGCCAATATCGGATAAAGCAACACTAAACAGCCTGTGTAGGGGGCAGTGGTAGTCAGGATTATTTTCACCCTGGAACAAGATTTTCTATATTTGTTGAAGTCCAGCCACCTCTGAACAGTTCAGGACCCTTATTTATCAACGGTACTTGCACACAGATCTGTGTGTATTTCGTGCGTATTAACAATTTTACGCATAGTGTGGTATTTACCGTCTTGTATTTGTGCGTACAAAATTTAAAGTATAAGAACAGCTCTGACCATGCGTAAGCACAGCATCTAGTGGTAGAACGTGATAACTGCAACACTGAAACAGTTTTACTTTGAAATAATATTTATCTCATCAGTTTAATCACCTCTGCCAAGGAGATCATGTTGGCGTCTGTCTTTTAGCAAAATAATATCCATAACAAAATAGTTATGGATGGATTTGGATTAAACTTTCAGGAAATGTTAAATTTCCCAAGGAATAAATGATTAGATTTTGGGGGTGATTGAGGTGGTTCACGGAGGTCTGGGCTCTCCGTGTGCTTTTTCTACTCGTCACATCAAGCGCTTCAGTTTAAAAATATGTTTTTACATTCATAAATAAAAGGTTTGCAAACTGTACTGTGGAAACTGGACGGTCCTGCTTATCGTTGCAGCAGGTTGGCGTCTCCATACGTACTGATGCCAGCCAAAGCAGTGTCTCCTATAATTTTATTGTATTCAGTTTGATACTGAACCATTTTTAACATTTATTTCTAACAGGAACCTGTCCACTGTCCAAACCACATTTACTGCCTCTGTCATTTTCTCCCAGGCAGGCATGAAGCAGAGAAACCGCTGATAGAGGGCAAAAACTATCTGTTAAAATGAATTTGGGTTAACTATGACAATGTTCAAAAAGTCCGTTCATCATGACTTTTTTTTTTTTTTTGCTCCACTTACTGTATGTTTCACCTCGATCTCGGTGTCACTGAAATTCCTTCTTTTACTCTCTTGCCCATTGTTTTCGGGAAGAAGGCAAGGACTTCATGCATGTGTCAGAGGATGTGGTGTGACCAAATATGGTTAATTGAGGGCGTTTCTGTATGCAAATGACTGAACGGGCACGAGCACCTAGGTATCCGCATGTGGGATTTATCAACAGATGATTGTGGAAGAACATGTATATGACTGGCCACTGTATATTTGATAAATCTGACTTTTGACTGTAAATACGAACATTTTAAATTTCATTCGTTGGATAGGATATAGGACAGTTTCTACGAACGTTTGATAAATGAGGGCCCTGGAGACCATGTGGCTGTCTTGATCCAATGTGGAGGGAGTGTTCTTTTGTCATTTTGTGTTTTTGTATAAACTGGTGTAATTATCAAAATGTACATAGCAAAGACGTATATTAATCTATGTGAATTTATTGGGCAAATATAAATGCACTTCATGTTCTTGGCCTGTAAACTGGTAAATTAGTTTATATCTGTCTCCATCAAACATCTCTGTTTCGAAGTCTAGAAGGGGGAATTAAAATACTGATCAAAAGCAAATGTTTTTACGATAAGCTTGTATTTTTTTTGTTTTATTAACATTGTGCTTATGATACATTTATTAAATATTCAGGTCAGTTTGGGGGACTCATGTCTGGCCCCCAGCCAGGCATGCCAGGGGGCTTTCCTGGAGCACCAGGAGGACTTGCCGGTCCCCCTCAGAAGAAACTGGACCCCGATTCTATACCAAGCACAGTGAGTGTATACAGACTGTATAGACCTGATTTTTCATTCCATCCTTTCTGGTGTAATTGTTCATTCGAAACCCAGATGCATTAACAATCCACTTTTTAAAAGGTCATATCTATTTATTTTTTAAATTTTCCAATCCTAAAGGATTATTAACTTGGTTTTTACGATCTAACTTGTCTGCTTCAGACTCAAGTTATTGAAGATGACAACGCGAGGCTGGGGGGACAGGTCTTTAGCACAAACATCAGAGGACAGGTCCCACCTCTAGTCACCACAGACTTCACAGTTCAGGATCAAGGTACCAATTATTTCACTCTTAAACGACCGTAAATTACCTTTCCGATAACTGGTTTGGGTTTCTATTTACTGATTTTGTTGTGAAGTCAGATGTTAGAAAAGTAAATTCTGAGAAACGTTTGTCAGGGTTTGTAGTGTTTTATATGTCCAAAGACTCTGCTTTTCTATTCAACTTAGTTGCCCAGCGGAAGTTGTTTAATCTCAGTTAACCCTCAAAACATAGCAACAAAGCAAATTTCTAATAATAATGGTTATGTTTTACATTCTAAGTTGTTGTTGTATCATGTAGTTTGTATAAAGCCACCTGCAGCTACTTTCTTATAAAAGACAATACACTAGATCAGTGCTCCCAACGCTGGTCCTCAGGGCCAACTGTCCTGCATGTTTTAGATGTTTCCAATCGCTGCAGAAGCCTGTTAATCACCTTTTCATTTAAGCGAGACATGCAACAGCAGGGAAACGCCCTAAAACATGCAGGATGGTGGGCCCTGACAACCAGGTTTGGGGACCTCTGCACATACCGCACTAGTATCACTGAGGATCTCTGACATCACAGAGGAGGAACTCTTGTGATTGGCTTGCTTGCAGCTCCATTTAATCTAAAAGCTGGAAGCATATCCCACATTGCCCAAAATACCTACGGTAATTTGATTGTTTGATCATTTCTGGTTGACTTGTCTGAGCCTCGGTTGAGTGGTCCTCAGAATAGAAATCTTAAAAAGCTTTAATTTAATATTGAAGTCAAACCCAACCGAGTCAACCAGTAGTGATAAGTTCAATATTAACATGTTTGTTCTTTTTAACTGTCAAAAAGAAACTTCCACTTTTTCTTTCAAGAGTGCAAATCATCAAAGCAAAAACAATGTTTAGTTCAGACTTCAGATTATACATTTTATTAAGTCATACATTTAGATTTTTATTACATTCACTGTGAGATGATTTAAATTAAATTCCTTTAAAGTCGCTGATTCATTTGCAATACTTTTTAGTGATAAATGAATAATCTACAAATAGAAAAAGTTTCTGTCATTTTGAGTTAATCGATGTGATATTCAACGTGTCCAAAGCTCTTGAAATTTTGTTTTGTTGACTTCAGGGAATGCCAGTCCAAGATTTATACGCTGCACAAGTTACTCACTGCCCTGCACCGCTGAGCTGGCCAAACAATGCCAAGTGCCTCTAGCTTCCATCATTAAACCATTTGCCAAGTTGCCCAAAAATGAGGTAAGCTTTGGTTTTACTCAGATCATCAAACAGAGAGAGACGAAGATAAAGTTGAAACGAACTAAAACAAAAAGCTCCAGCTTGTCCTTTCTAATGTCTCATTTAGACTATAAATGTTTTGATGTTGGTGAAGCATTTATCCAACACCTAAACAGTTATTTTGTTGGACTGTGTAGTGTGTTTGAAAATGTACTTTTGCATTTAAACAGTGGTCGATGTAATGTAGGATATTATTGTATTGCAGCATGAGCTCTTAATAATGCAACATCCCCAAAGATGTCATCTTTTGCTATTTCAGCTTCACATTTTAGGAAATGCAAGTTCAGCAAAGCTATTCATATCTGCTTGTAGTGGCATATGCAGATGGTTTTACTCAAAAACAATTATCCCAATAGAGTGAACACACTTATTAGCATATGCTTAAGTCTCCCCCTGTTTTTTTCAAAGCAATTGTCAGTCTTCTAAAGGACTTAATTTATCCTGAGTAACCTGTTTTAGATCATTAGTGGTAGAGGAGTCCTTGCTTAGAGGATTTTCCACCCTCCACTCACTCTGTCCCAGATGCTACATGACCTTTTTAGGAAATGTTAGCTTTCCCTCATCTGGGTTTTAGACTAGTCACTAAGTGTTAGATCTGCTGGGGCAATTAAAAAACAATGGTGGTTTGTACAAAAAGAATCAAATGTGATATTTGCTCCTTACTTTTTGAGTTCTGTGGGTTTGGACATGGCTCAAAAATCATGCGACAGTGCACAAGTATTTGTGTAACTGGCCTTAAAACCACTAAACTCTTTCAAAAACATTTGTTTTAGTGATAAACTATTTTCAGAATATCCTTTAAAGCCGTTTTTAGTGTCTCCTGTTTAAAAGAATCCTTGGAAAAACCAGTAGGCCAGAAAAAGGTGGATTGCCTTGCAAAGGTATGCGTGCCCCTTGAACCTTTTACATTACAACCACAAACTTTAATCTATTTCATACTTTTTAGGGGTTGACCAACACAGTTGTATCTTAGTATAGATACATTTGTTCTGTCAAGGCACCGGAGGTTTGTTAAAGAACTTTACTGAACAAACAACATCATGGAGACCAGTGAACACAGCAGACAGTTCTGGGATAAAGTTGTGGAGAACTTTAGATTAAGGTTCGGTGATAAAACAAAATTGACTGAAAGTCTCAGAGCTCTGTTTAACCAGTCATTTGAAAATGGATACCAACAGGTTGGGCAAGGAGAGAAGTAATCAGAGAACCAGCCAAGAGGCCCATGTTAACTCTGGGGGAGCTGCAGAGATCCACTGTTCAGCTTGGAGAATCTGTCAATAGGAAAACGACTAGCTGTGTACTCTACAAATCTTTATGGAAGAGTGGAAAAATGAAAATCATAATTGAAAGAAAGATGGAAGAAGTCCTTTTGTGTTTAAGTGGCACAGCAAACATGGAGCAGAAGATGGGAGTAATATTAAGCTTTGGTGGAACACTGCAGGTCCGGGTGAAGCTGAACGCACCAACTTAACAGTTAAAACATATTGGTGGCAGCATCATGCTGTGGGGATATTTTCCTTAATCAGTGACAGGGAAGCTGGTACAGGACAGTTTGGGAGGAAAACCCGTTAGAGGCTGAATAAAAGAGGCACTACTTACAATTGTACATTACTTATTTTTGTAAAAACCTTTAAGACAATGTTGCTTTCTTTTTGATTCATAATTATGTGCGACTATGTTGGTTTTAGGATTAAAAATATTCTGTTTGTAAAAGTGCACTTGGTATTTTGTTGGTGTCATAAAACCTTGATGTTGATCTGGACTTGGAAAACTTGTTGGACGTCTTTTAACAAGTTTCTTCTGTTGTTACCTTCTGGTCAGAATCCTCTGTATGTCGTGAACCATGGCGAGACGGGCCCAGTGCGCTGCAATCGATGTAAGGCCTACATGTGTCCTTACATGCAGTTCATCGATGGCGGCCGTCGCTACCAGTGCAGTTTCTGCAACTGTGTTAATGAAGGTATTGTATGAAGAAAAGGAGACAGTGTTAAATAATATAGAAGTAAAAGAACATATATTTAATTAAGTGTCTTTGTTTCCTTTTTCTAATAAAGTGCCGGTTTTCTACTTCCAACACCTGGACCACATGGGCCGTAGGGTGGACTTCTACGAGAGGCCTGAGCTTTCCCTGGGATCCTATGAGTTTGTTGCCACGCTTGATTATTGCAAGGTGCACGACAACAGCAGATCTGTTTGCTGTTATTCAGCTCACATAGAGCAGAGTGAATTAAAATGATGCGATTAATACAAAAAACTACATTTATTAGTAGTTTTCCTGTTTATGGTACTGATTAATAAACACCACGGTTAGGTCCAACCATAAGAACTTCAATACTGTATGCAAGACTTTCCAGAGACTTGTTCATTATAGAGATTAGTCTAACTAGAACAAATGGTTGGAAAAAAAGTCTTGAGCTCACTGAAAACAGAGGACATTGGGGAGAGGGAGATGTAAATGACCTGTCCCCATGAGGACTGCTGCTCATGTAAACAACATAAGAGGCTTCAAGTTAGTCGGCGACGCTGAGTCACTCCACTGATCTATTTTTACAATGCTTACAGCTAAATCTCTCAAACACTGGTGCAACTCCAGAGTGTTTTACAGAACTAAAACAAAATGTTATGTGAAATAGATATAATATAATGTGATATAGATATTTTTGGTTCTTTACAAATAAATATCTGGCAATTTAAGTCACCTTTTCTTAGGCACTGCTAAATAAAATCCAGAGCAATCATTAGCCCTCAGAAGTCTCCTGATTAGTCAGTAGTCCACCTGAGTGTAATTTAATCCCAGCTGTTCTGGAAAGGCCTCAGAGTTTTGTTAGAGAAGACAACAGACAGGTCAGGGATAACATTGTGGAGAAGTTAGAACTAGTGTGAAGTTACTAAACGATATCAAAAATCTTTCCGATCATTGTTGAATCCATCACCCCGAAAAGTTAGGATTTATCAAAGGGTGACAGGACGAAAGCCATAGTTGAAAGAAAATCATAATTAGTCCTTCTAAAGAAGACTCTTAGGAGAGTGTTTCTCAACTCGGGACCCGGTGTCTTTCATGTTTTTGGTGTTTCCCTGCTCCAGCACACTTGATGCGATTACCAGGCTTCTGCAGCACTTAATGGCATCCTTAGGTGGGTTTTGAGGCCCAGGGTATAAAACCGCTGCTCCAGAAACCCTGTTTCAGATAATTACATTACCTTCTCAGCGTGCCATCAAGTGCTTTAGATGTCCGGTTATCACTCATTAATTTAAGCCAAGTATGTGCCAGATAGGAAAAGCCCACAACATGAAGGAGTATGGACCCTGAGACCATAACAAACATGTGGAAGAAGGTACGCTGGTCAGAGGACTCTAAAGACTTTTTTTGCCTCCTTGCAAAAGCACAACATATCGTGGAAAACTAACACCATACCTGACATGTTGTGATGGGGGCAACAACTCTAAATATACAGCCAAAGTTACAGTCAGATTCACCTTCCTTCTTGGTTTATCACATTAAATCCTAATAAAATACGTTGAAGTTTGCACTGTATCAAGTTTCTGATTGTTGCTAATGGAAGATTTTCTGACCGCTTGGACAAATCCAATTAAATCAGTGTTGAGAGAACATGCTATTCACTAACTCACTTTTGAAATAACATTTAAAAATAAATATAAAATGTATATAAATAAAAATCTATAATAGGCAAGCAGCTTTGGTGAGAAGAGATCAACTGTTGGAGCAATTATTAGAAAATGGATCATTGGGGATCTTCCTCGATCTGGAACTCCATGCAAGATCTCACCTCGTGGGGTACACATGATCTTGAGAACTGTGAGGAAACAGCCCAGAACTACATGCGGGGAACTGGTCATTGACCTTAAGAGAGCTGGGAATACAGTAACAAAGGTTACTATTAGTAACACACTAAATCGTCCTTGGCATAAACGCCACTTGCCGTGTTTGGAAGGAGAAGAATGCTGAGTTGCATCCCAAGAACACCAGCATTATGCTTTTGGGCTGCTTTTCTACAAAGAGGACAGGATGACTGATCTGTATTAAGGAAAGGATGAATGGGGCCATGTGTCATGAGATTTTGTGCAAAAACCTCCTTCCATCAGTGAGAGCATTGAGGATGAAACATGGCTGGATCTTCCAGCATTACAATGATACCAAATACAGCACCCTGTCTACGAAGGAGTGGCTCCGTAAAAAGCACTTCAAGGTTCTGGTCTGGCCTAGCCAGTCTCCAGACCTCAATCCAAAAGAGAATCTATTGAGGGAGTTGAAAGTCCGTGTTGCCCAGCGACAGCTCCAAAACATCACAACTTTAGAAAACATCTACATGGAAGAATGGGCCAAAATAGCAGCTACAGTGTGTTCAAATCTGGTGAAGACTTACAGAAAATGTTTGATCTCTCTCATTGCCAACCAAGGTTACTTTACAAAGTATTAAAATTAACTTTTGTTATTGACCAAATACTTATTTTCTGCACCATTATACAAATACATTTTTAAAAAATCATACAATGTGATTTCCTGGAATTTTTTTAATATTCTGTCTCTCACAGTTGAAGTGTACTTATGATGAAAATTACAGACCGCTTTCGTTTTTTTAAGTGAGACAACTTGCACAATCGGTGGCAGCCAAATTATTTTTTTTGCCCCACTACATTCCTGTTTAATGATTGTGCAAGAGGAGAACCTTTTCAAATAATTAGTTGTCTGTCTTGTCTTTAATGTGAGACAGTAAAATATTGATTAACACAACTGTACTTTCCCCTCACAGAACAACAAGCCTCCCAATCCTCCTGCCTATATCTTCATGATTGATGTTTCCTACACCAATATCAAAAGCGGACTGGTCAAGCTGGTATGCGATGAGCTCAAGACTCTGCTGGAAAAGCTGCCCAGGTACACACAGTAAAACAAAAAACCTGTTTTTTTAAATTTTCAGTAAACATATGAGTTATCGGGATAAACTGCTTCTCTGATTAACATCAACTGAACAGTTTGTTCTCTGAGTCAAGTGAACGTTTCACAGATGGTGTTGGTATCAGTCGGACGGTTATGAACAGAACTGCTTGAGCTACATCCACTTTTTGCTGGGGGGGGGGGGGGGACATTATTTTGATTTATCTTTGAGAACAGCGTGCACTTCTTCAGGTTACTCCTTAAATGCTCCTTTGGTGCCAGCAACAACATCTCCTCTTTTTGCTGTCATCACTTTATATCTTAGATGATTACAGAAACATAATCTAGATAAAAATCTGTCTGTTCAGTTTTAAGCTTTATGTTCTTCACCAGTTTTGCCATCATGTGTGTTAAATTAATTTAAGATTTATTTTAAATGAAAAGCAAACTTTTTATCTTTAGTGGATTTAAAAAAAAACTAATTATGGGATTTGAGCAAACAGCTGAACATCAGCTCTTTGTTACTTTTGACATGTACTAAGAGAGGCTATCATTGCATAGTCAATGAGTGGTGCTTTTCCTTGAAAAGCACCGCTAGAGTTGCAGTTGATGTCATATCACACAGCTCAGAATGTCTGAAAATTTTAAATGAGCAAATAGCATTTGGCAGTGTTTGTAAAGAATGCTTTTCTTCACTGTTCTGGTGAATATCCGAGAGCTTTGTGGAATATCTGTTGGCTCACAGATAAGTTGCCGAGCTAACGCTAATGGTCAGATAAAGAGGTTCTTCATTTCTGTGTAGATGAATCACAAATGTACACTCAAAAGAAGCCAAACATTACCAAACAAACCTCTTGGATCATATTCCAGTTCTGCAGGAATGTTTATACTTGGATCGTCCTTTTGTTAAACGAAACAAAGCTTGACAGTAAAGCTGAACCCAAAGATAAGCCAGGTTCTTGTCTAATGTTCTGTTTCGCCTCATGCAGCCTAAACCTTTAACTCTGAGGTTTTCAAGATTAACTTTAAATCCTTAAAGGTCAGCTGCAGATGTTTTCAAACACTTACGGACATGAGTCATATTCCGTTTTAGCTTTAAGTGATTTATTGGACCCTTGTTTTCCCCAGTCTTGAGTGATTATACATCACACAACTGCAATGAATAATAAAAATAAGAATTCAAGGTACAAGTCTGAATTCGTTGGATATTTCCTGAATTCACATGGTCAGAAATATGAATATAGGTTGGAATAAATACTTCATATTTGGGCCAAGATCTTTAAGCATTCTGTAGAAAAACCACACACTTTTGTATCCATGAATGAGCTTCTAGTATATTTGTTGCTGGATGATTGCTTTCTCCTCTTGACAGTATTGGTAGAGCTCATTTAGCTCAGCATCAGGGAACATAATCCATGTAAACATTCTGCTCAGGAAGATAAGTTCCAGAGAAGAAAAAAATCAGGAGCCCAAAGTTGAAACAGACAGAAAATTACTTTTTAAACACAGATCTTAGAGTATAACGCACACACACTAGTAAGAGATCTCTTTGGCAACATAAAGGAAACCGTGGAGCTTTGTTTTAGAAGAAACAGTAATGATTCTGATGAGTTTTTTGTTTTTGTGTTTTTATCAGAAGGACAGTGATGAGTTATAAATTTACTCTGGAGAGGTCACATTTTCTGGAACACTTTTGGCATGCCTGGGCCTTTTGTTAGAAATCTGTTAGTAATAAACCAAAAAAAGTTGTATTTTACAGTCATATTTGTTGTGGGTAAAGGTTTTCCAGTCCACCACTCCTTGCTAAAGCCACTTTTAAAGCCTCTTTTCCCATGTATTTAAGATCATAACAATTGGTTACAATAGCACTTACTGATTCTGTTGTGGGGGAAACTTTAGATGTTTTTTTTTCCAAAGACACCCCAACCATGCCTCTACTCCAGATGATTCAGGAACTATTTTATTTTTAACTGCTTTAAAAAAAAACATTTTGGGTAAAAATAGCAGGACTTTTAAGCTGTCTTCTTTTTTTTTTTTTTTCTTTTTTGCTAATTCCAGGGAGGACGGAGCAGAGACCTCGGCAATAAAAGTAGGCTTTGTTACTTATAACAAGGTGCTTCACTTCTACAACGTGAAGAGTGCTCTGGCCCAGCCGCAGATGATGGTGGTGTCAGACACAGCAGAGATGTTCGTCCCGCTGCTTGATGGCTTCCTCGTTAATTACCAAGACTCGAGGGCTGTTATCTACAAGTATGACTGGCAACTTACAACATATAGCAAATGATGAGTGGAAGGAAGAGAGGCAAAATGTTTATTGTTGTATCCGTGGCCTGCAAGTTGTTGTGTGAATGCTAGAAAGCAAATGTTTCTGTTTGTAAATTAGTTTGAGGGTTAATTTAGCTAACATTCAGTCAACAGAGCTGGAAGCTGTTGACTTTGACCAGCCGTTAATCTTTCCTCTCTTCTCTTCAGCCTCCTGGATCAGATCCCCGACATGTTTGCAGACACCAACGAGAGCGAAACGGTCTTTGCCCCCGTAATCCAGGCTGGAGTGGAGGCGTTTAAGGTTAGCCAGTGTGACATCGGTCAGCATATAGGTGGACATGGTGGCACTTCCTGTCATCATACGTGTCGTCATGCACTGCTTTGGGTTTATATGAACACTGAAATGTGTTTTAATTTGGGTGTAGGGTTCTCACAGACCAAAGTGTTCAGTTTTGGCATCATATGACCAGAATGCTTTCTTCTACATGTAGAAGTAGAAATAGGTGCTCTTGTCTGGGTCCCCTTCATGGCTTATGGCAAACAGTACTTATTGATGTTGTAGAACATAACCCTGTTTAAAGTTAAATTACAGACAGGTGGATGCCATTTACTGTTAGATTACTTCTGAGGGCCGTCGGTTGCACTGGAATTAATTCAGGGGTGTTAGAATAAAGGGGGCCGAATAAAAATGCATGCCAAACTTTATAATGTGACCATGTGTAAAACGCTTAATTTTGCATATCACCATATCCAATTCATTTAAACCTTATGAGACTTTAAGTCCCTGTTTACACAAATTAAAAACAACATGAGGCATAAACCACAATAAAAATATAAAAACACATTCATTCAAAAATATAAAATCATAGAATCAATTAAGTCACTAAAAAGGAATCCGCTCAACACACAAATACTTAAACCAGTGTTTAAGTGTTTCAGATTGATAGTGCTACATACCCTGACACTGAAGTCAACTTAGACAAACCACACTTTATTTTCTCTACTTACTGTTTGGGTTTACTTAAGCTAGCAGACTGTTTATTTGTTTCTGTGATGTAAGATCAGGGTAGTACACATTGTTGCAGAGCCAGACTGTTTATCTGTTTGCCCAGTTCTTTTTTTTTTTTTTTGCACTGATTTCTGTTGCAGGACACAGAATTGTGCCATCCCAGTCCAATTTGTGTAGAGCCTGTAAGCATGTAATCTGTTGTCATCCGTCCAGGCAGCAGAATGCAGCGGGAAGCTCTTCATCTTCCACTCGTCCATGCCCACTGCTGAGGCTCCGGGGAAACTGAAAAACAGAGATGACAAAAAGCTGGTCAACACCGACAAGGAGAAAGTGGGCTGCTTTGGGTTTTAATCAACTTTCTTTTTAAATGTGTTAGTTCGTTGGTTGACTTACCCAACACTGATTGCCTTTTTTGTACATAGGCCCTTTTCCAGCCTCAGAAAGGAGTGTATGAGCAGCTGTCTAAAGACTGTGTGGCACAAGGATGCTGCGTGGATCTCTTCCTTTTCCCCAGCCAGTACCTAGACTTGGCCACCATGGCCGACGTGTCTTCACACACTGGAGGCTCCATCTACAAGTACAATAACTTCCAGGTAAAGATCTCAGCCCAAATACTTTTTTTTTTGTTGCACAGTAACCAAAACCATGAGGTTTGCAAACTTGTGTTTCTGCTGAATGTTTTTATGAGTAGACCTAGAATTAATGATGTAATAAATTTACAGCCAGAAAAAGACTGAGCTCTGTCCACTTTACGCTGCAGTTTATGCTGCAAAGTAAGACTGGATGGAAACAGCTGGGCATCTTGAAATAGAAAATGAGCACTTGGCTACATTGTTTCAAAATCAAGATAAAAGTTGAAGGTCTATAATTAAATTGGAACCTATATAGTTTAATCTGGTCCTAAATTTTATTTTTTGAAATTGGATCCATTTGTCCTGTGAGGGGCCTTGAGATGACGTGTTGTGAAATGGTTAAATAGAATCATTTTATAATTTAAACAGATTCTAGAAATATGTCTAAATTATGCTACAAAAAAAATCTGAGACAAAAAATTCGAACCAACAAGTCCTGTGTACTTATGAAGGCAATAAACTGTAATCTTTCCGTTAGTAAAACTTGATTCTCTAACACCTCATGTATTTATTTATTTTTTTATGTTACTTGTCACACATCAAGATCGTCTATACTTGTCTTATGCCCTCTAGCTGAGTGTGTAAGTATTACAAATAGCAGGAACCACCTTATTTCAAGAGTACAAAATGGCTGTGCACACTTTCTATGAAGCAGAGGCCCAGAATTAAAATGTCAGATAAAAAAAACAAACAAGTATTTTAATAGGATCAGACACTCTAATATCAGGCTTGTTCTGTTGAACAACTTCTGAAAATGTGTGCATGAATTTTGACCCTGAAGCTATAATGTGTTCCATAGAATATATAAATTCAAATTCAAAAATACTTTATTGATCCCAGAGGGAAATTAAGTGATATAGCTTGTTTTTAGTTGATAGCTTTAATTTTCTTTTTATACTAAAATTAAAACAGTAATAGAATCATAACTTAATTTAGACTTGAATATACCAACAATCATGTTTTGATTATCTACTGTACATGGTCAGTAGATAATTTATTAATGTAAGATGCATATTTAAAAAAATTGTCAAAAGCATCTAACAAAACATTTTTATTTTTTAGCAGACTTTTAAAAGGGATATAAGGGTTTTATTAAGATGCTTCCTTCATGGCTTGTTGCTTTTACTTACTTCACTCAGTCTATTTAACCCAATAGTGACAATAGTGCCATCTGCTGGCAGGTGGAGACAGACGGAGAGCATTTTCTCAGAGACCTGAGGAAGGATTTACAGAAGAACCTCGGATTTGATGCCGTAATGAGAGTTCGTACCAGTACAGGTAAAGAAAAGCAAAACATTATGTTCTGTTACATTTCGCCACCAGAATGTTGCATGATGCTGTGTGTCTGATCCTCCAGGCTTCAGGGCTACAGACTTCTTCGGGGCCATTTACATGAACAACACCACAGACGTTGAGATGGCGGCTGTGGACTGTGACAAGGCTGTGACGGTGGAGTTCAAGCACGATGACACTCTCAGCGAGGAGTCGGGGGCTTTTATGCAGGTACTCGTCTCAGAAACAAGAGCTGATTAATACCTTGTGATAGATCCTGTTGTGAAAACTTTTAATTGTTCTCCATTTCCCAGTGTGCCTTGCTGTACACCACCATCAGCGGGCAGCGACGCCTCCGCATCCACAACCTCAGCCTGAACTGCACCTCGCAGCTGTCTGAGCTGTACAAGTGCTGCGAGACGGACTCACTCATCAACTTCTTCGCCAAATCAGGTCAGCTTCTGTTTTTTTATCCTTAAAGTAGAACTTTGTGTTCTTAAAGTGTCAAATAGTTAAAAGAAGGAATTTAGGTTGAATGTGAAGTTTGGGGAGGCGGTATTTTAGTTGAACCCACATGGGCTAATCAGGCAAAGGAGAAGCTGGCGCAGGGATGCTGTAGCTCACCAGTCAGGAATGTGAAAGCAACTATTTGTGTCTGAATCACAAAACCCAACTCATCGGATAGTTTCAGCAGTTCATTTTGCAGTGGACAGAGCAACTGTTTACTAGGGCTGTAATCAACCAAAGAAATCCTTGGTCGACTGAAACCCTGGATTTCCGACCAAAAATCAACTAATTTGCGGGGGAGGGGGGGGTCTGACAGCATTTTGCATTACATGCATCTGCGCAATATAATATGCCATGATTACTGCAATTACACTAAACGGCAAGACAATTCATGGAAAATGATCTTTATTAAACATGCCAGCTCAAGACAAGTACAAACGGAATAAAGCTGTGCATTGGCCTCAAAACAAAGACTGTGGGCACGGCGCAATTGCGCATTAAGCAATAAAATAAAAAAAATTAAAAACCCGACCAAATCCAGTAAACAGAAATAAATCTGCACAATAATAAAAGGGAACCCTATGTTCGTTATTATTAGCAATAAAATGAAACAAAAATAAATAGGACTGTAATCAACCAAATTCTGCCACACTGCCGATGTCTTTGACTCACTGTAGTAAACGCTAAACAAAAATATTCAACAAGCCACACAGGGCTTAATTTGAGCCGGATCCTGCCAGAACAGGATCCCCCACCTGTTGATTCTGACCTACCTGCGTTCCGGGACCTATTTCGGCTGATCCGGCACCCCTCTCATGTGTAAAATATTATATATTAAAAAAAACTATTTTAAATTTCTTAAATAAAATAGTAATATGCGTAGGCATTCATAGACCAAATCCAGAGATTGTAATCCTGTGGAATGTGTGTTTTATTTTTTGTAAGCTCAGATTTATATATGTAATGGTTTATGCCAAGATTATGCGTTAGTGTTGTTGCACTGATCAGGGGGGTGGGGCACTGTTCTGCAGGCTGCGCGCGGGGGAGTGCACAGTTGAGTGCCGGGGAACTGGTGTGTCTGTAAATGGAGCTAGACAGACAACCGGTTTATGTGAGAGTTCTTTTGATTACTGTTTTGTACGGCGTGATTGCGGCCAGCAGCAGTCGGCATTAAAACATTCGATTACAACCATTGTCTGCATCTATCGGAGAACATTACAATATTTAAAACATTCAGGCCTGTAAGGCCCACATTATGTTTTTACAAGTTTTTTTTCCCGCTACCATTTACTGCGTTCCGGGACCTGTGCGCGTCTCTGGTCATGCCTGCGCTGTCATGTATTTTGCGTTCCGGCACCTAATGATTTACAAATTAAGCACTGAAGCCACAGCACGTTGAATAACGTGGACATTCTTCGATCTCCATATAGACTGTTAAAGCAATATCACACGAGAGGCAGCGCTGTTGTAGCCTACTCTAACATCAGGACCGATCAGCTCTCATAGAATGTCTCTTGTCCAATCAAATTTCAAAAATTAACACAGCATAAAATTGACCAATCAGAATTTTGGTCGACTCAGAACGCATCGACCAATAAGTCGACCAGTCGACTAGGACTTTACAGCCCTACTGTTTACAAAGCTGCGCCCTAACAGAACATCTTGTTGTATTTGACACAGGTTTCCAATATAGTCCTTCAACCACTGAACATTTATTTTCAGTTTTATTTCTCAAAGTTTTTGTTAAATCAGCCTATCCTTTTTTGAATGGTGTTTTGAGCAAATTTACAGTAAATATTTGTACTTTGTCGACAAAAATGTTCTTCTAAACATGTTTTAAAGGTTGTTCTTAAAAACTATTGTACAAGTGGTTAAAAGTTCAGTCCTTTTACTGTTAGGATTAGTTCAATCAGGTCTTAAAATCTGCTGAGTTTCTTTACCCTCTTCTGCTGTCCCCTCAGCTTACCGTGCCATTCTGAACCAACCTGTGAAGAACGTGAGGGACATCCTGGTCAACCAGACGGCCCACATGTTGGCCTGCTACAGAAAGAACTGTGCCAGCCCCTCAGCTGCCAGCCAGGTCAGAGAAAAAAGAGAAAAATAAACAATCTGTGGGATACTCAATTTAGCATAAAAGGCTCCTGTTCAACAGTGTTTTTCTGTATGTAGCTGATCCTGCCTGATTCCATGAAAGTATTCCCAGTCTACATGAACAGCCTGATGAAAACTGCTCCTCTAGTGGGCAGCACCGAGCTCTCCACAGATGACAGGGCCCACCAGTGGCTGTCAGTGATGGGTATGGGGGTGGAGGACACCCAGCTGCAGCTCTACCCACGCCTCATCCCACTGGTAGGTGCAAGCAGACATGTGTATGGTCACCAGTTCTCTGATCAAAACATCACCGAACTGTACTTTCCGTCTCCCAGCACAACGTAGATGTTAGCAGCGAGGCGGTGCCTGCTCCAGTCCGCTGCTCCGAGGAACGCCTCACAGACTCCGGCATGTTTCTGCTGGAGAACGGGGACTCTGTCTTTCTGTGGCTGGGCCAAGCGAGCCCGCCGGATCTGATCCAGAGCCTCTTCAATGCGCCCTCTCTTGCCCATTTGCAGCAAGGACACATGGTGAGAAATCATCTAATTACACACAAGATGAAGTGGTTTGTTAGTCTCTTTGGTGTCCAGATGAATTTAATATGAATTAGAATGGCTGAATGTGTTCATGTGAAATAATGAACGGTTTAGAAATCATTTAGATGCATAAGTTTCATTTACAAACCGTTTGTTAGACTTGAACCTTCTTTCTGTGTTTAGTTCACCCTGCCAGAGCTGGACAACCCTCTGTCAAAGAAGGTCCGATCAATCATCAGCGAACTGCTGGAGAAGAGGCCGAACTCCATGAAGGTAGGAGAGCTAAAACGGTGACACACTGCTTTAAGTAATTTCCCTTCACACTCCTAACACAGTTTATCAGAAGGAAAAGAATAAACAACATACCGTTTCATGATGGATGGGTGTGTCTTGGTAGGTTTTCAGGCATCATCCTCTTTTCATTTCCTGATGAGAGATTGATTACAGCTCTGAGATGTTCAAAGCAAATATTGTTTAGAATCTAACTCTGCTGCAAACCTTTAGTTGCTTACATTACACACATGTGGACTCTAATTGCTGATTAACTGGTTGCACTGGTCTAATCTAGGGGTATAAATACAAATATCACTTTCAGATGTCTATCAGTGAAAATCATGCTAAACCATGTATAATTTACCTTCCATGTCACAATCATCTACCACTGTTGTACTATTGTAATGTGACAAAATGTCGGTTTATGAGTTAATTTGTATTTGTGAGTAACTCCATAAATCAGTTGAGCTAGAAAATAAATAAACCCTTCACTAAATGAGCCGTACATGTGATTGGTTTTGGAAAGCAGTTTCTTCAAAATCGCTGAGCCAAGCCGTTTACTGAACCAGATGTTATCCTATCATTTGCATCTTGAATTTGGTGAATCTACAGGAAAACAAACTGTACAGAGAAAGGCCTCCTGAAAGACAGAACCAGGATCATTTCAGGGATATTTTTTTTTTCTCTTTCTTTCTTCCTACCTACCTATACTCACTGTTGTGGAAATCTAACAATCTAACTGCAGTTAACACATAAATGTTTGGAAGAGGCCAAATTAGCCCAAAGGCCTCAGCACAGAAAGATCTTAGTGCTACAAGAATCCCAAGAACAAATATTTATGTCAATGATCCAACCTCCTGCAACAGAGGTGTTCTTACAATTATAGTTTCCACATTTATACCCCCATATGACATATTTTATGTGATGGACCAACACAAATCTCCTACATTTGTGTTATATGATGAAATGGACACTCTACAAATGAATATCTGAAAAGTGTGGCCTGCATTTGTATTCAGCCCGTCTCAGTCAACGAGCCACCTTTAGCTGTCATTACAGCGACAAGGCTTTCCTTATCTCTCCCTCCATCTTGTCGCTGCTGAAGAATTACATCCCCACAGCATGATGCGGCCACCACCATGTTTCAGTGGGAATAGTGTTCCTTCATAATGCTTTTTTTGCCTTCACAGAACGGCTGCATGTATACTGAGATTAAATAAACATATTGACTCTTAAATAAGTGAAGGCAATTGGTGTACCTAGATTGTATTTAGAGGCATCATAGTAAATGGGTCTATATACAAATAAACTGCACATTTTTCAGAATATGTTAAAAATCATGTCTAATTAATCACACACTACTTTGTGTTGGTCTGTCACACAAAATCCCAATAAAAAGAGATGAAGTTTGTGTTTGTAATGTGACAATGTGTGAGTGTTAATGCTATGAATACTTTGCAAAGTACTGTGAAACAACTAAAAGCTGTTCTGCTATCTACTGATGACCACAGCAGAGGCTCCTCATGTTACCCGACATCCTTTAACCACCATGAAGATTGTAGCTTAAAGAAGTATCCAGTAAGGGTAACTGGAAGAGTGTTTTTGTGTTTGAGGAACATTAGAAACCTGAAACATTTTTCTTATTCCTCCTCAGCTGCAGATCGTGAGGCAGAGAGACAAACCAGAGATGTTGTTCCGTCAGTTCCTGGTGGAGGACAAAGGCCTGCACGGCGGCGCCTCCTACATGGACTTCCTGTGCCACGTTCACAGAGAAATCAGGCAGCTGCTCACCTAACCCGTCACGTTGGCCTCAGAACATTTGAGAGGATTCATGCCCAGTTTCTAAGAGATCTGAATAAAAACTTGACAGTCTTCAGGAAGTCCAGAGCTGCCTCTGGGATGGTTTGTTCTACACACAGTAAGATCTACAAATAACCAATAGTCAGAGTGTTTCCAGTAAATGAGGCCTTTTCTGTGTACATACTTACAGAAAAAACCTAAAGTCCATCCGCAATACAACATCCAGTCAAAATGTATTACATTGGGTAAATTTAAGATCTAGAAAAAAATAATGGATTATTTGTTGACTGCACTGTAGACATTCTGTGTTAATCTTCCAAGTAGTATTTATTTTTAAACAATAAAAACCTAAACTATATTCAAATGGCATTCAGAGGCTTTTAGATGCTTATTTTTACTTTGACTGGGAAGTGCTTTATAATAACCTTATGAAAATTCAAAATGTGTAAGAAGAATGACGGGTGAAACAAGCTTCTGGCTCCAGGAGCTGAAATTCTGTCCTTTTTTTTACAACAGGAGCAACTCAAAGTGTTTGATTCACACATGCCTCCACCGAAGGTCGCATTCTTTGTCCATTTATGGTGGAGCTGCCATCTGCACGACCTGCAGTGATGCAGAAACAGCTTTGTTTAGGTGTTCTGAGCTCACAATGAAGCCAACACAGCTGTCGCTCGGCAGCAAACAAGGGCAAGGGGAGAAAAGACGACATTTTTCTCTCTTGCCTCGAGTCCTTGAGCTGTTTCTGCTGAAAGGGAAAACATCTGAAAGGATCGGATGGCTGGAAGACATGAAAAATATTTTTAGTTTGTTCATGTCAGGTTTATTTTATCGTCAACATTTGCACAATTTTATAGAAAGTTAATTTAAAATAGAATTAAAATCAGTCTGTCAATAAATGCATAATCAGACTTGGCCAAAGTGTCAACTTGCCCTTAATGTATAAATCCATGAAGTCTAGAAAAAGCTTTCAGTACTGCATCATCTCAGTGCATTATGTTTCATGTTATTCATTCCAAATATTGTCCTGTGTTTATACAACCAGTATATTTGTTTTTGTATTAACAAAATATTACCAAATGCCTTACGGTGATTTGTTTGTCAATGTTTCTGCCAGAGAGGTACATGACCAGCAGTTGTCACTTTTAGTTTGTATGCAAACTTATCTCAGGTGATTTCTGTCCATTACTATTTCAAGTTGAAAGCAGTGATTTGGTTTGAGCTGGAATGAAGGATAAGTGGTCCTTGGTGTTCGTTTCATTTCCTGACTGTAAGCATTATTTGGTAATTAAACTTTTGACTGAAACAGCCTCTCTTGTTTGTTTCTTTACTGTCACTTTCTCTTTTCAGACCAACAGGTGCAGCTCTAGAAATTAGAATATATCATCAAAAACCATTTTAGTTTCTTGGAAAATTAGAATATTATAATCAATTAAAGTTTTGATACAGAAATGTTCTGGCCAACACAAGACTGCTGACTTGACTCCTTTACAAGGAGGGTAAGTCACAAAGGGTAAAGGGGCTGCTTGCTCAGATTGCTGTATCCAAGTAAAGTGGAGCCCCGATATTTGCAAGAGTTTGGGACCACAATCGTCCAAATAACTAAAAGCCACAAAGACTTTAGACCCCCCCTCTAAAAAAGCATTTAATTGCCTATTTTAATCATTCAGAAACCAAATATACCTTAATAAGCATTAATACACTTATGGGAAACAGTCTTGGCACAACCGCAAAAACTAATATCTACAGCATTCCTAAGCATCACTCTTGGTTATACAGCCAATCAGCGGCAAGCAAAAGGAATGGCGCTCCAACCAATAGCGTCTCAAGTAGCACTGTGCCAAAATATTTCAGCTTCGCAGCTGCATTTTATTTAGAATATTTTAGATATGTGCTACGAAGTAGTACACAAATCGAATTTCCCATGAATATTTTGGAGTTGTGTAACCTAAAAACATTAGCGAATATTCAACTGCAGATAGGGAGGGGTCCACTGAATATTATGAAAAGTTATGAAAGTGGAGAGGCACTGAATCCAA
Source organism: Valencia hispanica (assembly GCA_963556495.2). Lineage (NCBI taxonomy): Eukaryota > Metazoa > Chordata > Actinopteri > Cyprinodontiformes > Valenciidae > Valencia > Valencia hispanica. Next base: position 30,845,864 of record OY747714.1, read on the forward strand.
GTTGCTTGGAGGTCCAGTGTGACGTTTTCACAGATCGAAGTCTGTGCAGCTTTTGCCAAAAACATCTTAAGAGTATTCCATACTTCTGTCTGCTGACCAGGTTTATGGAGATACTGATTTCCTGAAAAGGACTTTGTACTTGCACACACTGTCAGAGCTACTAATACCTTGACCAGGATGTTACAGTGCTGGATTGGCCAGAAAAACTGATCTGAGCTGAACCTCAGGGAGAATATGGGGGTTTGTCAAGAAGAAAATAAGACACCAGAGCCAACAACGCAAATGAGCTGAAGGTTCCACCCTGGACTTCTTCCATCAAACCTCAGAAGAACCACATGCTCATCACCTCCATACCCAGACCAAATTTTGATTGCATTTTGGAATCCTTAGTACCTGTAATCATCAAAATTAATAGATATAAACCCTCAAAATCAACTATTCTAAATTACTGGGAGCCACTTGTACACAGGAACAATTAGAACAATAATGTGTTCGATTTATGTGATGAGCCAACAAATACTCAGTTGGCTCATGTTCTTCATAAATTCTCTAATTCCTTCTGATACGCCAGATATGACCTTAAACCTGTCTGATGAGGACCCATTTTTTTCTCATTAGGATTCAGATTGATCCAACTATGTTGGCTTCTGTTAATTCACCTGCTTCTTGGAAGTCCTGTGATCATTGGTTCAAAATTTCAATGCTCTGATCTTTGCATCACTTTAATACTACTTTTGCCTTGTGGTATGGTTCTCCATCAAACTAGAAAATACAGACTAGGATTTGATTGTACGTCAGTTGTGTGAGGAAGTCATTCTTGAATGATGTTTTGATCATATTCTTTACTCATGGGAGTTTTGGACCGAATTGTGAGGAACTTCAACCCCATTGGGTGATAAGCATGGACCGAGTCAGAGTGCTTCACTGTAAGAACAACACAGGACACATGATAACTTCACTTTTTATAGTGATTTGTTCAGAGAAGAAAAAGTGAAGCTGTAGACATTGGAAAACAAAATGTATGCCACTACCCAAATAGGACCGCCAGTAGATCCAGGTCCTTGAGTCTTAAATCCCAAGTGTGATAACCTGTTGCTACCACAAGGGGGCATGAGCTGACCTTGGTTTGGACCCGCACTCAGCTGCTTTTTTAACATCACACATTTATTAATAATATATGATTTAAGTTATATTAATAACTTATTTATATTTAGAATGGCAAATTGAATCAAACCAATGCCGACCAACTCATTGCAACCAAGGTTGCTCTTCATCAGGGTCATTGTTGTGACATGGCCTCACACAATCAGAAACTCACTCGTCATCACATTGTAAAATCGAATAAATTTGAATATTCAAACTAAATAAAAATGAAATATTTAAAAAGTAAAGATCAAAGCTTTAAAAATAAAGAAAAAAAATGTAAGACTAAAGATAGATAAACATGAAGAAAATTAGTTTTAAATCAAAATCTTCCAATATGAAAAAAAAAAACATTTAAAAAAGTTAAATAACATGCATCATGGAACATTACATATGACACTGAAATACAATTTGTCTCAAAAACCTCTGTTCTTATAAAAATGGATTGGGTACAGGACATGTTGCTCTGAGCTGAACAACCCGAAATCTCTCCCACACAAGATTGGTTGCATTGCACTGGCAAGTATCAATTTGATTGGAATTGCCATTTAAAATCACGTCATTCTAAATATTTTTTACTTCCATAGTCTGATCGGTTTTATAGCCAAATGCTTTGTGCACACAGGGACTGTTTTTGATGAAAACAAGCCACATGAATGACCTACTGAAGTCAGGTTACCTGAAACGTCCAGAGATATGATGCAAGAAAATCATTGCAAAGGTGCAAAAGATAAGACTTGTATAAATGTGATGTTTTTGGACAAATCTCTGCAAAAACTCTGAAATTCTTTCAAATCAAACACACCTTAATTAAATGTTTGTGCTTCGAGTGTTCTTCTCAGTAGACAAAGCGATAAAAAGCATGTATTGTTAAAATTTAGAAATAAACCCAAAGTTTCTTAAGTGTACGAACATTTGGTTTAGGAGCTTTAGGTTTTTTTTTCCATCCAGCTCGCTGTAAAAAAGTGGAACAGGAGAAAAATTGTCAGTTGAAAAAACAATCAGCAATTATTTAATGCCCAGATAAGCAGTTTCCAACCATTAGATTGTTACCCAGCATGCTTGGCTTTTTCCTCAATTTTGTGTGACTCAAATCCTTCACTCAGGAACTAATCAGGATGATTCAGTGTCGGCAGGATGTGAAGGAGGAAAAAACAGCAAGAAACAACTTTGCCGACAACCAAAAATAATGCATCAAATCTGAGATCACCAACCAAACCTCAGTGGCCTTTACTGAAAACAGTAAATTACAAGAACAACTCTGAAGACCTGGAAATTAATCTGAGAGCAAATTTTCATTTAATACTGTACAGCTGACAATCTTTTTATACAATGACCATGACCTCGAGACGACGCTGCTGAGAACTCCTCTACATTAAAATAAGAGTCAAACATTTTGGTGCTTTACAGGAAATATTCATACATAATGTTAAAATAAAAATACATCAAAAGCAGCTTTTTCCCCCCTTAGTTTTATAAAGTTAGTGTAAACCAACATGATTCTTATGGTAAAATCTCGCTACGGACGTAGATACATTTGTTGGAACCTCCAGTAAATATCCAAAATGTTTATTTATATATATATATATATATATATATATATATATATATATATAAAATTTTCAATTGCAAACTCAAAATCTTGAAAAAAATAAATCAAAGAATTCAAACCTTAGTTTGAGTGCATTTATACAAAGTGGGAAAAGAATTACTTAAAATAAATAATTACTTATAATATAATGTAAGTGAAGCATCTTTACTTTTAAAGTTAAACAGAATTTCTGGGAGTTTTCACTCGTAATTGAGGACTTTCCTTGGGTATAATTATGATGTGACAAACAGGCTCATTTCTATTAGATGCTCTTCATCTTGGGAAAGACATGGGAATGTGCTTTTCAAGTAAGGCAGATGTGTGTTGAGGTTTAGAAGGTCAGAAAGAGGGAAAAAACTACTCACCTAAACTTGCCTATAACTACAGTCGGAGCAGTAACAGACTCACTAAATCTCCCTTACAACCATGGAGTCTATCCAGATAGCATGTTTGTCTTACTATCATAAATGTAAACGTGTAGAGTTTGCTAAACTCTACAGGGACTTTAACTGGAAGTGAGCCGTTTGGTCAGAGTAGTCTAAGCTTTTCAGGAATAAACACCCCAGGTTGGTCTGACGTGCATCTAAAGATGAATATCTATTGCCCACTGTTACATACAGCGGAAGATCTGTAATGCTGTGGGCATTTTTCTCTTCCAAAGGCCTTTGGAATCCTGTTAGTCTATTACATCACAAACTGAAATACAAGGATGTGAGAGTTAAGATTTGTGATGTATTGTAACTAGGTGTGGCAGTAAGAACAAGTTGCCGTTTTTAATAGGGCCAATAAAGGCATTTGCCCAGGACGGCATTGGAAAGATGGACAAGTGTATTGAAACAATATAACCTTTTTATCAGTCAGGTGCGCACTTAAAAAGGTTTTCTGCAGTCGGGCAAAATAGTATTTGGCAGCCACCAATTGTGCAAGATGTCCAACTTAAAAAGAGAGGGGTCTGTAATTTTCACCATAGGTAAACTTCAACTGTGAGAGACGGAATGTAAAAGAAAAACCTAGAAAATTACATTACATTTTTAAGAATTTATTCGTATAATGGTGAAGAAAAGAAGTATTTAGCACCTACAACAAACCAAGAATTCTGGCCCTCACAGACCCTTTAAGAATCTGTTCTATCCTCCACTCATTACCTGTATTAATGACACCTGTTTGAACTCATCTGTATAAGACACCTGTCTGCACCTTCAAACAGTCAGACTCCAACCTCCACCTTGGTCACGACCAGAGAGTTGTCAAAGGACACCAGGGACAAGATTGTACACATGCACAAGACCGGGACGAGCCAATCTAGAATACGCAACTGTTGGAGCAATTAGAAAATGAAATAAATACAAGATATCTGACAATCTCCCTTGTGTGGGGCTCCATGCAAGATCTCACCTTACGAGGTACAAATGATCATGAAAACGGTAAGGAAACAGCCCAGAACTACATGCGGGGAACTGGTCAATGACCTGAAGAGAGCTGGGAATACAGTAAAAAAGGTTACTATTAGTAACACACAACGTTGTCATGGATTAAAATCCTGCAGTCCCTGTGCCTAAGCTAACACATGTCCAGGCCCGTCTAAAGTTTGCCAGACAGAGATGATCCATAGGATGATTGAGAGAATGTCATGTGGTCAGATGAGACCAAAATAGAAATCTATATAAACGCCATTCGCCATGTTTGGAAGGGGAAGAATGCTTAGTTACATCCCAAGAACACCATACCAACTGTGTGGAAGCATTATGCTTTGGGGCTGCTTTTCTACAAAGGGGACAGGACGACTGATCCGTATTAAGGAAAGGATAAATAGGGCCATGTGTAATGAGATTTTGTTCAAAAACCTCCTTCCATCAGTGAGAGCATTGAAGATGAAACGTGGCTGAATCTTCAAGCATGACAATGATCCCAAACACATCGCCCGGGCAATGAAGGAGTGGCTTCCCAAGAAGCCTTTCAAGGTTCTGGTCTGGCCTAGCCAGTCTCCAGACTTCAATCCAATAGAGAATCTGTGGAGGGAGTTGTAAGTCTGTGTTGCCTAGCGACAGCTCCAAAACATCACAGCTTTAGAGAAGATCTGCATGGAGGAATGGGCAAAAATACCAGCTTACAGTGAGTGAAAACCTGGTAAGGACCTACAGGAAACATTGCCAACCCCAAGGTTACCTTACAAAGAATTGAAATGAACTTTTGTTATTTGCCAAATATAAGTATTTGGCAACATTATACAAACAAATTCTTAAAAAATTATACAAGGTTAATTCCTTTATTTCACATTCTGTGTCTTATAATTGAAGTGTGCCTATGATGAAAATTACAGAACAGTCATCTTTTTAAGTGGGAAAACTTGCCCAATCTATGACTGCCAAATACTTTTCTTTTGCCTCACTGTATTCCCAACTGGGAAATTTAAAGACATTATGTCACACAAAGTTGGACCGTCTAGTCCGGTCAAAAGTGCATGTTTAGCACTTAAAGGAGCTGTATGTAAGAAATGTACTTCAATTAATCATAAAATGGCCCTTATATGTCACTAGACATTAAGAAATCATGTTCTTTTCAAATATTTATATCACTGACAACAGTAGTACGGCCAGGATATTGTCATTTAAAAAGTGAAGTTGCAGCCCTCGACTGATGTTGATGTTGTCATCTTGTGTTTTGACCTGAAGCGCTACCCTCCACCTATCTACCAATCACAAAGTCAGTAATGTTTTGGCATCGGGGTTGCCAGCTCTGCTCTAGTTACTACAGCTGTAGCTACAAAAGTGTTTCGGAAGTTACTACACCTAAAAGATCTCGTTATCATTCAAAAATACGAAATAAACAAGGATTCGTATAGGAGATGCCTTTGTATGACGGAGATGGCTGAAAACAGAGAAGAATTTGAAGATAGCTCCTTGTAGCAACCTACGTTCCTGCTAGAATCTGCAACCTTTCTGGCAACCTCGAGTCAGGGGGGATGGGGAGGGGATACGTCACTCTACAGTAATTTGAAAGTGATTGCAGTACCAGTTTTGGCCACAATCTTACATACGGCTCCTTTAAGGTACACCTGTAGATTATAGACTCATTCAAAAAGTGGGAATTCATAGTACAGAGATGTTTAAATTATTCGAAAACCTGACTAACTCCCCACGACTGGATTTAATTGTTTAAGAATAGATTATTTTAAAAAGGTAGAAAAGTACAAATCTTAGTCATTACTTCCTAAAACAGCTATGCGTTTTGAACTTATGTACAAAAAGTAGTTTGATGCCAAAAAACCTTCAGGAGGACTAGGATCTAAAGAGTGTGAATGCTTCACAGCATTCTTGGAATCAAAATAGCAATGTAAAGGTTGTAGTTTGCAACATTTTTCAGTGTGGGACTATGCTACTGCAATAAGAGACTATTTTGTATACATATTTACCAGGGGTGCCAACAAATTCGTCCAAATCTGTACCCATGTCCTTAAATTATGGTCCAATTTTGACATCAATACAATCCTCGTGTTGTCTAGTTGGCAAGTAAACATGAGCAAAATCAGAAACATTTTCTCATAGAATTATCTAATATCCTATCTTTAGTATGTACAATTTAAAATGGTACAACACGCTTTTTTCTCTCTAAATAAAGATTAAAATCACAGACCACACTCATCTAAGTCAGGTAAGAACATTCTGGAACGTGGAGCAGATTGTTCAATATTTCTATCGCTTTGAGTCACAGTGATTTCACTTGGCAGTAAATAAAACAAATTCAACTCCCTTTTAAATACATATTTTAATCCTATTTTAATATCTTAAAACAAAAATGAATTCCAGAGTGTTCCCAACATGCTGCCTATCCTTAATTGTGGCCCAGCAGTAACAATGAACAATATTTTATTTATGGTCAAAAGTCTGCATAGCACACTGTACACAGTATGAGTCCAAGCCAGTAACTGGGCCATGCTAAAGATGATGATCCTCTCCAAAGCTTCGGCAGGCGGCCAAAAGTTAGAGAACATTTTCAAAGAGATGCATCGATCGCATTATGTTTTCATCCTGAGGATTATAAAAAAGAAAAGGAGAGACAATATGATGAACAACAGTGAATTTAAGCCAACAGCGGTGAAAAGTGGGGAATCCAGCTTACATTTTGGCAACAGTCAATGAACTCGTCTATGGTTACCACACCGTCTTTATTTTTATCCATCTTCTGTTAGGAGAGAATAGAAAAGATGAACAAAAGATGAAGATAAACAAAAACACACCACAGAGTTTTTTTCCAGAAACTATAAGTACAGAAAAGAAACAGACACTTGCCTGGAAAAACACTTCTACGTGCTGACGAGGCGTCTCCTCTTTCAGGACGGGGTATGTACATTTACCCATCATGTCATAGATGGCCTTCATGATGTCTAGCATTTCCTGTCACATGTACAACCAAACACACAAAAAACCCTGAAATGTTAAAAAACAAGAACCTGAAAATAAAATTTGAAATTAAATGGAAAGTCAACATGCCTTCTACTGTAGATAATGTTAAAGAGCATGTTTCATAGTATTTTAGTACCCCCCCAAAAAACTTAATCTTGAAAATTCTAACGAAACTAAATCAAAACAGAGTCATCCAATGTTTTTCATTGCAGACAGGTAATTTTGAAACCTTTCTGGCTCAAAGAGAGTCTCCAAAGGTAAAACGTTAAGTGAGCCACCATATATGGAGAAATGAGATGTTTTGTAGAACTGCAAACTGCAACTGGCAATTGACCTGACTCTCAGTCCTGCTAAACCCCGGCCTCCAAGTTACTGTTGCCAACTTGAACAATCTGTCGCAGCTTACTGCATGTTTACAATGAGAGCGGTCAGTGCCGAAACCATTCCTATAGAGGCTCGTGACAACTTTTGGAGCTGACAACAACTAATATCTTTGAGGAACCTTTCAGAAGGTTCAGCGTTATGCGATGGAGGGCTATGTGCAGAATTTCAAAGTGGAATTATATAAAAATAAACTGAAATTAGAGGCACAGATCTTCAGCTCTCAAAGTAGGAGAAGCATCATCTAGCATCAATCATCTTTGACAAGGAAAGCATCATTGAAGACCAACATTGTTCATGTACAGCAGGGTAATGTGTTAAACTCTTTTACCATGAGTTAATATAACAATAGCTAGCCTCCTAAGTGGCTAGTTTAAAATAGTTAATTACCGCTAAGGTTTATGTGATTGATATTAACTTTTATGACCGGATTGCTAAGATTACACAAGACCATTGTCTTACCAAGAATGTCTACAAACGTACATTATTGTTTATAGTGTTCATGTTGAGTTGACCGTGCAGTCTGCCACACAGCTTTATCGAACAGAGACATCGGTCCATGTTTCCCCCCCCCCCCCCCCAATTTGGGAAATGGAATAAAAAGAAACTTTGTTAATTATCCTCTCGGGATAATGTGCATCACTTGTGCATGTGCCCCAAGCACATTGTTTAATCATATTCGTGCCTTAAAATAAAAATATAGCCCAGAAAACCACAAAAGTGTCACAGGTCCTAATGTTTCTCTATGGAGTGTGTAGGTTCTAAAGTGAGATGAAGCCAGCATGACTCGCTGTGCCCTTCAGCTTTCCAATACTTCGTAATCCGACACAGTCAACAATAAAATCCACTGAGACCAAAATCTGCTGTTAAAAACTCTTTAGTGAGTAAAAAACAGACATAAGACAGAGGATTACAAAAAAGGGTAGCAGAGGTCCGTTCTGGCTCCGTTCTGTGAGCTGCGTTTCCCAAAATGCACCACACCGTGCAGCATCATAATAATAACCAAATAACCATAGTAATGATTATGAAGACTAATACTTGACCAAATAATTTGGGGAAAAGTAAATATGGCCAAAATAACCATTAACCAAAAACCATAACAAAATTACCAAAAAGTTACCAAACAAATTACAGCATAAACTAATCAGAACCAAGTAGAAATTATAGCAAACTAATAAACTATTTACAGAATACAAAATATAATTTAGGCTCCTACAGAGTGAGACGGAGATTCAGGGGGCGGGGCTGAGCGACAGGTCAAATGTACTAACCCTGTAAAACCTGAACTTTACTCCTGTACATTGTTAGAAAATTCTAATTTTTGTAATCTGGAGTCTTTATTGAACCTTTTGACAAATTTAAAAAAATAATTTAAATATCACTTTGCATGTATGTTTTGTAAATTTGCATAGTTTTTGCTACATCAGGTGGTATGTGCAACTTCTTTACTAATAGTTTGTTCATCAGAATACCCATTGAAAATATAGAGCACAGAATTTATATCATTTTGTAACACGTAGTTTTCTATGCATTTGTCCTCAAGTTATATAAAACGTGTAAATTTAAAAATGTTCTATATTGCACAACAACGTCATACACATTGTAGATATACTGAAACTAATAATGAGAATGACACCAATGACAAAACGCAATCGATTAAACTGGCCTGGTGGATTATAAACTTTCAATTATTTTTTTCTTTATTTTGCATTGTAGTCAGCCTAAAAACTATTCTTGTTTTTATCCAGAAAGATATGGATGATATGAAAGATATGGTGTTGTTCCATGTTCAATGTCATTGCTTTTCTGACACTTTTGTCTGCATTCACAGGGTTAAAAGTCTGAACACAACTGAAAAGGAAAGATTGTAAAAAATAATGATTAATCTCTTTTAAATCACACTCCTTGGTACTGAAAGAAACTGTCTGCATTAAAAGTATCGACAGAAATGTTTCTGAAGTACGCCCTGTGTGAAGGAGACTAGATAATTCAGACACTTCAAGGTTGGGCTATATTATATAACATTGAAGTCTATCAACAAACATTGAATCAACAGTCACAGTTTTATTCATGCTCATTTAATCCCTGTGTGTATTATAATTGCTGGCAGTAGCTTTTCATCCAGAGCCAGATAAAGCAATCATCTGCCAAATACTTTGGTTTTTGTCCAAAAACTTCAAAAACTAATGGCAATCCTTGGAGTGCTGGCTGTTCCTTTATAAGTTTTGTTTGTCTCCCAGAAAGCACTATGAAATATGTTTCTCCTACAAGGTTGCAGAATTAAAGTTGAGAGCACTGATTTGGTAAATATTCAGCCTCTGCTGCAGACTAAACTGTAGGGGCGAGAACTTGACCTAAATACAACCCCAGCAAGTCAAGTCTGAGAGACCAAGTTTCTTAGCAAGAACTTGGCATGGCTCAGTTTCTGGTTTCAAGGTACTCTTTTCAAAACAACTAAAAAAATGCATCATACCATGACTCAGGGTTAAACTAATTTTAAGGACATATACACAAATAAGTCTTGCAGTCGATTTTTACTGGATTCTGAAGTTTTGACTACTAATCAGTCAAAATACTTGATCTTGATTGGCTGATGTCAGGTTAAATCAAAGTTTTATTTGTAGGGCACTCCAATAACAACCAAAGCTAACCAAAGTGCTGAACAAGTCAAAGAGGGTTAATAAATACACAAAACGTCAACAAAATGTATGGCTCGACAATAATTCAATATCAATTTATACCGCGGTATACTTGTATTCAATAACAGTGATATGAGTTTTAAACACATTTCCGGTAATTCGATATACATTATAGTCCTTTTTTATTTTATTTTATTTTTTTAAAGGATTTTTTTTGGCTCCAGTGGTCTTTATATGACAGTTACTTGACAGTAAAGGGGTCAGAGAGAGCAGGGAATGAATATACATTACAGTATATAATTACAGCGTTTCACTGACTGACCTTTCACAGCGTTAACGAGCGCAGCCGATTCAAGCCGAACAGAAAGAGCCGCAACACATTGGCTACGTCAGTGATGTCCACCACAGACAGAAGCCCGGGAGCAGCAGTTGGCTGTGCTCAGGACATGGTAGACAGATAAACTAGGCTAATCTCTATGAGGCAAGTTTTATCAACAAAATGAGTGCTCCTAACGAGTTGAGCCGAGTTGAACGCATGGACAAGACTACTACGTTTCGGGCACCGACTAAACTCCGCTATTGGTAAGTTATACGGTTAAAAGACACCTGAGTTTTACGTTATTTTGTGTATGGTATGAGGATTTATTACCAAAATCATTTCTGTAACAAATACAATATGCTTCACACAAAATAGGACGTTAATATCCAAAGGCACTACTTTTTATATTTTTTTTAATGTGTGCGATTTATTCTTGGTATATTTGTTAAATGCCATTTAATAAGTATATAATTAACCATCTGTTGTGGGCATTCTTGGCAGTTCTTCTGAAGCTTTTATATAGTATATATAGAATTATATTATATTATATCGACCGAAATTAAGAAATATATCATGATATAAGTTTTGGCCATATTGTCCAGCCCTAACAAAACGACATACAGAACAAAAAAAACAAGAGAAAACACAAAATCCTCTACATCCATAAAACGTACAATAAATAAAATGATCTGTTGTGGGAGCCATGGTTAACCTAGCTCCTAATAACCAGTTGTACCGTTCTTGGTAACAACAACAGCCCTCAAACTTAACGCTCATCTTTGCAGAGTGGCTTGAAGTCACCCACACAAGATTGCTGAGTAGCCTGTTTAAAGTCACACCACAGCATCACAATATGATTCCCAGGCCACTCCTGGGATGGTTCACCACTGTTCCATGTTTTCTTCATTAGTGAATAATGGATTTCACTGTAGTTCACCTTAGCCTTTGAAATGGCTCTGAAACCCTTCCCAGAGTGATAGATGTCATGGACTTTGTTTCCCACATTATGTTTTCATATTATAGCTCAACAACCTTCATAAAGTTTTCTGTGATAAACAAAGCAACAATAAGAGATTTTAGTTCAGAACATGACTGATTCAATTTCTTATATTTCAAGTTTACTATAACTATGTTTAAGAGCTAATTTTGAGCTACACACTATGAGAGGTAGCATGTCTGACAGTATAATAGTGTACAAAACATTTGCAACTGAGGCAACAAAAACCTAAGGACAAACTGACCAGCTCCCAAAAGCTGAAACATAGTGAAAAGAACTGAGATGAATTGGAGATATGAGGCGTTAATGTTAATAAGTAAATGAGGAAAGGATCCTTTATTAATGTGACTAAGGTTGGAACTACTGCACAAATCCTCCTAGATTCTTTGAATCCATTGATGCTTTGATATTTCAGTCCTGTGATCTCCCATTATTGACAGATATAATTAAGACATAATGTACCTCTTTAGTGATGTATCCATCTTTATTGATGTCATAAAGGTTGAAAGCCCAAATTAGCTTTTCCTGGACTGTGCCTCGCAGCAGGATTGAAAGCCCCATGACAAAATCCTGTAACAGAAACGAACTGCTTACACGAGTGCAAAATATCACACTGGGGAAAAAAAGGCAACACTGTCTCAGACTCGCAATCTCATGAGGTAAACAAAACCAGCCTTCATGCATCCATGTTTCTGAACGATGGTTATTAATTGGAGGTGAATGATGAAACAGCAAAAGTGGAGGCGCTATAAATCAAAAATACCTCATTATTAAAATGATCAGAAAGCTTATACTGTGTGGAACCCCACAGGGAATCACTGTGCTTTCCTGCAGAACGGACCACGCATAAAGCAGGAGGGGGGCTTTAGTTTGGAGTGATGACAGCTTCTCTGTCCTAATAAGCAAATATCTGTCCCTCATAAATATTGATAAAATGCTGCTAGCATCTCAAGTAAACTTGGTTGAGCTGAATAAAAAATGATAGAAGACACATTTGACTCGATTCTTTGGAGAAATTCAGCTTTAGTCTAGCTATGAACTTCATAACTGCATGGCAGTAATTGGAATTTTTTATTGAAATCTTTAACATATACAGGCTTCTGTAAACTTTTAATATTCTTAATCTATAGCAACTCATCCATGCAAATACATGATTCACTAAACATTGATTGGTAAAGATGTGTAAAAAGCTTTAAAATAAAATAATCTTCTATTGCACAAAGATATTCTTGTTCTATGAAATGTAGAAAAATTATAACAGCGGGCAGCATACAGTATTCCACAGCAACACATTTTGGATGATGCCATCAGTTGTTAGCAAGCACTGCTAATCCACTTCATTTGCTTTTTCAACTTCTCCTTGAATTTCAGTCTGGTCAAATGGTTAGAAAGGCAGAGAGAAAGAGTCGAGGATATTATTTTTGTCTATTGTGATTGATGGAAGAGATGGTTGGAACTTTCTCCTTTTTCTGCTCTTTAGTTCTGCTCCATGAATCCTCCTTTTTAACTCCTCTGAGGTTTGAGGTCATTGTTGAGGTATTATTTGAGCTTTTAAGATGCTAACCAGCGGCTCACAGTTGTAAAAGCAATACCTTGTTGCCACGGTTACACAACACAACAAATCTCTTAAGTAACAAAAAAATAAAATGATGAACTACAGTCTACAAAAACAACAAATCAATACTAATGTAACAGAGCTACTCCAACATGCTGCCACCATGAGCTGCACAATTTTGGAAATGATGAAAATCTTTTAATATTTTACTTTTTTAAGTTGATCAGAGTTAGGAACTGTTGATTGGTAAGGAATGACCTGTTTCCTTGGGGTAAAATAATACAAGGCCCAATGGCCATTTTGTCCCCACCATTCTTAAAAACAGGAAACACATGAGAACATGCAATTCAAGTATACAGTCAGGATATGGCTGCAAGTCTTATGCCGCATTCACACCACCCAAAACATCAACGCCTAGACTGGCAAGATTACATGTTAAGCCTATGGTTGAGGCCGTTAGAAGGCCGTCAGTCTCTGCGGCACTTTGTGTGCTTTGGCCACGGCAATTTGTGAAGCTTTTGCTGCTTTCCAAGCTTCAAAGCGGTAAAAGCCAGCAATGCAGAAGTTCAGCTTGCTGAACTTTCAGCGTCGTCCCCTGAAAGTAAACCAATCAGAGAGTCTCACTGTAGTGACGTCACTACACATTTAAAGTAGCGCTGAAAGCGAACCTCATCTATACGCAGCTCCTGGAGCAAATGGTTAAACTCTCCATACTCAAAATGCCTCTCAAGAATGGAGTGTATCTACAAACGGAGCTGATGCGCCCGACGTCGACTAGCTTTATTTAGCAAATAAAGCCAAGCCACTCTCTCAATATGACCCGCCATTGTTTAAAACATCCGACAACAGAGGAAGCCCCGCCCATGCGCTCTTTTTTTGCTCAGCAAGTGGCAGGCTTTGCAAGCTTTAGGCTTAAAAATGTATACGCTTCAAACTAGTCGCTTTGTGAGTGTTTTCTGAAGCCGACAAAGCGTGCGGTGTGAACGCGGCATTATACCAATAATTAAACCGTTGAAAACAACTGGAACCACGACGAATATGTCTGGATAAGTAGCCAAGTTTACTGTGCCTACAGTGTGATAAGGATGTAGGAAAGTTTATTAAAAAAAATCTCCAGACTGGAGCAAAGAGTGGCATCTTAAGGTTACAGAGAGTGCATAGCATCATACATTCTCTGAAGTATCTAGACATTCTAAATAAAAGCACTCCTCCTCCACAAAACTCCGCCCAAAAATATCAGGGTAAATGAAGTGTTGCCTCTTCAACAGGGTGTTTTTCTGAGGTAAATGTCTACCCTGGTCATCTGCTTTTGATAAATTGAGTGGCCAAGAAAAGTACCCCTGCTAAAGGTGTCACAATCCATAAAACACTAATTTATAAATGTTTAAATAGGGGATACTTTTTACACGACTGTAATAGATGTTCATTTGAAAAAAATGCATCAACAGTTATATAAATGTGTCACAAATTTAATAAATACACAGTTAAAAGGTGAAAGTTATTGATATTTTTTATTAAACATCTGTACCACGGGTGCTGATTAATGTAGAGAGAACTGTATATGATAACCCATTTTTAAAATTTGTTAAACATGTTTTCCGGGTTTTTGATCAAACCACAAACACCTGGCTCACCTCGAAGCTCACAGAGCCGTTGTGATCCGTGTCAAATGCGTTGAACAGGAAATGTGCATATGTTGAAGCATCTACAAAGAGAACAAACAGAATAAAAGATCATTTGTGGTCATTGCAGTCCATTTAACATCAAAACTAACACCTACTGCAAACAAGAATATGGTTTAAAGTTTTATTACTTTATTTTGTAGCTTTCTGTGTAGCTTCAAAGAAAAGAAGCCCTTGATGAAAGAAAAGAAAATCACACTCAGAGCTGAGAGTTTTCTCATGGTTTCCTGTGTAGGGAGCTTATCTGTTTACTGGTCTGCCAATTTTCTCTCCGAGTGGATGAATCAAAGCATCCTAATGTTTCCTCTATTTTTCCTTGAGTGGGATAAGTTTGCATAATGATGAAAGCAGTCAGCGTGAAACTGAAGGCTGCATATGTAAAAAAAAACAACTCAATTTTAAAAGCGTTTGCTTTGGTAGAAGGTTACATTTAAGTACATTGGACTTGATTAGACGAATGGACTTGGTATTAAACCAGGACACACAGGAAATGGAAAGCAGTTGCTACGAACTCCATACCTCCTTGTGGAAAAAACTGTGCGTAGATGTCTTTAAAGGTATCTTCATTGACAACTCCACTTGGACATTCCTGGAAGACAGGTTGAAGTAACACATAATTTCCAATTCATAACAATGACTCTTTTCTGGTTTGAAACTTTGCTTAATCGTGCCAATTATATAAACATCTGCACTGAATAAAAAACCTCAACTGAACAGTTTTAATCCCTTTTCTTCTTTCTGTCACTCTTTGTGGAGACCATAATCCAAACCTCATACCGTTGGCATTCAACTGCAACCCTCCATGCCTCAGAGATTTTATCTAGAATCTTTTGAAGTCATCCACCTGTGCTGGTGGCATTCACTGCAGACATTTATGTAACGCCTCCAAGGAGGACACTTTTGTGCCATTTTAAAGAACCAAAGATATTGCAGATGACCTTGCACAGAGCAGAGCACAGATGAAGGAAGTTAGTTTTTGCAGGCTGAGTTTTGCTCTTTTGTTGCAAATCTGCTGCACACGGAACATTTAAGAAATAAGAACCTGAAATGGAAAGTACAAGGTCAATGTTCTGTGTACATTTGCAATTTTTCAGAGCAGAAGCCTTTTGGACGAAGAAATAACCAGAGTGGAGGTGTTAGCTGAAAGCTTAAAGGCAGCAAAGATCACTAATAGAACTGGTAGGAAGCTTTCAGCATTGAGGCAAAAGTTCAAAATAAATTTCTTGTAATTTTATGACATTAAAATGATGTTTAAAAATAAAATGGATTTGTTCTAGTCAGGAGTAAGTTCAACCAAGCAGATGGGGGGAGGTGTCAAAGCAATCAGTTTGATTGGTTAGTCAGCAAAGTCTCTCCACCAGCCTGCAGCAAACATCTCCATGGTAACCAACCCAATTAATTCCATTGATGCATCCAATTTTAACACAGATGCTCTGTTTGAAAAAAAACAGCCTGCACCATTACACTGCCACCACTAGCCTGAATGGTTGATAAAAGACAGGATAATTCTGTGTTTTCATCTAAGTTCTTGCAAAATCGACTGCCATCAGACAAGGCAACATTTTCCAATCTATTATTGTTTGATGTTGGGTCTTCTGTTGCTGTAGCCTATCTGTATCAAGGTTTGACATGTGTTCAATGGTCATATTCTGCATAATTTGGATCTAACTGGTGGGTATTTGAGCTGCTGTTCCCTTTGTCATCTCAACCCGCTCTGTTTATTCTCCTCTGACATCCACAACACATTTTTGTCCACACAGCTACCGCTAACTGGGTATTTTCTCTTTTGCAGACCATTCTCTGTAAACACAAGAGTTGGTTGTGAGTGAAAATCCGACTAGATCTGCAGTTTCTGAAACAATCAGACCAACAACAATGCCACAGCCCTGAAACCCCCTTTATTCTCCACTCTGACACTTGGTTTAAACATAGGCCAGTTATCTTAAATACAACTTGATGCCTAAATGCAATGACTTACTCCCATGTGATTGGCTGATCCACAATTCTTGTGAAACAACTTAACAGGTATACTTCATAAAGTGGTAAGCAAGCATACACCACAACATCAGGACACAGATTTCACTGCCTAATTGTCTGTACAAGAGGATGTTAGCTGACATCTTGCTAGTAACTCAAGTTGAATTCAGAGAGGCTGTTTGGAAAATGTCAAAAACAAAAGCACAGCAGTCTGCTACTTGTGTGTGTAAATTGTGTGTGAAAATGCAGTGGCGCAGCTGTATCATACAGATACATTTCAGCCCATGTGTGGCTTACTGCTGCCCAGCTTCCATAACAAAGCACACCACGTTCTATGCATCCTCACTTTGTCAGCAGGCTTCCTCCTCAGCAGCTGTTCATCCATCCTTTCCTCCAGAACAAGTTGTCTGTTATTTTCTATACACCAGTATATGTTCTCCCTATTTCAATATGCCCAAATAATCAGACTTTTTCTGGAGCAAGAAAAAACAACTAACTTGTGCCCAATTATTCTTGAGAAAGGCTGCATAATGTGAAGTGGAGCTAAAACAGTCCCAAAAGCTAAAAAAGAAGCTGAAAAATTATAATTCATATTTTTTCTCAGAAAGTTATGAAACATTAGATATTTGTTGAAGTACCTTGGATTAGCATTTAGATTGAAGGTAAAATTATAAGCAGAACATTTAAATCCATCCGTTCAGTCAGGTTACTGTGAAGCACAGATTTCTGTCATTGTCTAACATTCACAACTGGGCTGAATGAACGAAAATAAACTGCAGAGTCATAAAGACCACCAAAAAACAACAAGGAAAAAAAACCATGGTAAGAGTTTGGATTCCACCAATCGGCTGTAAGGTTTTGTTGAAGCTTGAAAATGTGAATCTATTCTTACGCAACCAGAAGGTAAATCAGAAAAACCTCTAATTCCTTTATCACATTAAGAAATCACTGTGTTCATATTTCACCAATAGAGAACAGCGAACAACAATGGTACGACTCTCAAGGCTAAAAGGAGGAAAAGCTGCTGCTTTGCTGTCAGACTTCCATTTGCTGAAGATCAGATTCAATAAACAATCTAGAAGGCTGCTAGGAAAACATTGACCAAAATAGAACATTTTTAAGAATCCTAAAGTTCGGAAGAAGATTAGAGTGCATTCCTGCAAACACAGGGACATCTGTCTACACGCTGAATCTCAAAAGAACCAGGAAGGAAGGGGAAAATACAAATAAGTATTAACAGTAAACAGCAGGTCATCTGAAAACCTGTAAACAGCAGATCATCTGAAAACCTGAAGAACTACTAATCAAGACCACTTTAAAAGCTGACAAAAAGGTCAGGCTGCTTTAAAGCAGTTCTGTTTTAAACAAGTGTTTTGTGTTTGGAATCTCAGAGAACGAGAGGAGATTGTCTGCACAATTCCCCCGAGACTCCTTTGTGTCTAACCCACACCTAACCCACTTTTAGAGAGGAGACTTTTTAGGTGAGACAGAAACAGGTGAGTCAGGGAAACAAGAGAAACACAAGTCAGCCTCAATATTTCTCGTCAGTCTGTGATTTAATAAAACCTGAAAGATGTTGGCTGGACAAGTCTGTTAACAATAACTGAACACGTTGACAGCAAAGCTTGACATGACATTTATTCCGGCCATTCATACTATAAAACTGCTTACAGATATATTGTATTTTTGCCACATATGTTTCGGCTCATGAAACATTTTAATAACAGACAGCCAGGCTAAAATCAAAATGTAGTTTTCAAATGATGCTTTCATATATTAGGGTAAAAAAGCTATGCAAACCAACCTGACTGTATATGAAATACAGTTACCCTCCTTGTTATCGCCCAAATTAACTGTGATTAACCAAATGTTTTAGGATAAATTTCAACACAGGACTGATTACTGCTGAACCTGTTGAATCAAGAGAGGACGCTTATAGAACTTTTATATATATTAAGTGTGACGTCTGGAGCGGATTTGGTTCTTCAGGATCTGGACAAACCTTCTTTAACTAATGGAAGCATGATTTCTTCTCTATATCAGAAATCCCAAAAGAGAATGTCAGCTTAACATTACCCTTTAGTTAGTTTTTCCCCCCTACTAATTTAAATAATTTTTTATACGACCTTATCTTTGTCTGATGTTAAAGTTTGTATAATGATCTGAATCATTTAGATGTAATTTCAACCTAAGAAAACTACAACACTATTTCCCCTTTTTGAAGGATTCCTCTTGAATTTGATTCAGTCAGAAATGCCATTACTAAACTTTAAAAAATGCTTGGATGTGGACAGCTCAGAATTGATTAGACTTTGAATTGTAAGATAATTTGAACAATTTGAGGACATTAATCAGGACTAAAAATTAGAGTTTCTTGTATTTTGTATTTGATTGCCAAAGTTCAGAGCTATTGGTCACAAGTCATGTGAATGAATATTTATAGGGATGAAGGGATATTTAATCACACAGTTTAACCTCACTTTAACATGCACTTTAGATTACAGATTTCAACACCATTAGCATCCTAATGTATATCCTGTTACAACAGTCTTGTTCAGGGACAGCTGCTTCCTCTGAAATCTGTGGCTCTTTGTGACGAGCATTTTAGAAACCTGAAGGTCAGTAATCAAGGTGATGTTTACCGACCAACACTGATGACATATAATTCATCAGCAATTACATTTTATATTTTTATTTCCATGACGACAGTGGTGGGGGTGGTAATTTATCAACAGAGTGCTGCCTGCTGATCATCCAGTTATGATTCAGTGCTCCTGCAATTCAATTTGAGGTTAACAGTAATAGCTACATCAGGACGATTGGCCACATCAGGATATTGATCTTTTCGCCTTGTTTTAAACATTTACATGCAATTGATTTTGCACTTTTAAATCCACCCAAAAACAGAGAACAAATGAGAAATAATTATTTTATTTATTTAGTTGCCTCATATCTCACTGACATTGTCATTAGACAGTGCAAGAATAAAAAAATATCTAAATTAGTCTTTCATGATGAGTAAATCACAAATACGATCTCTGAAAGACAAAACAGAGCGGGCGTAAAATTTGAGAATAAAGTCAAGGTGTGAGCGGAAGATACTAATGAGCAATACTCATTTGACAGATTATAGATAGATTATTTTCTGAAATGATCTCCTAGTGGGGAGGTCAGAATCAGAGGACTTGTTTTGTTCCCGATTAGGCATATTTCAAGACATAAAGCAAAACTCTGATTGAACCACCTGCGCTCCAAGTGGCTACTTCATAAAGTCACCTGTCAAAATAAACGACCTCCATATGTCACCTGCTTCAGAGGCATTCGATTTGCCTCAAATCTCTGGACAACAATGACAAAGGGGCCAAACTTCTCATCGTGGGAAACCAGCCAGCTTCTCTTAATCTGCTGCCCTTAAAAGCTCTCATTCGCTCCGCCAATGACACTGGAACAAGACAAAGAGGAGCTGTTTGTTTCCGGGGGTTCAAACAGAGAGAGGGAAAAATAACATTCAGCAGCAGTAATCCTAGTGCCATCGCTGTTTGTTTCTTTTAAAATTTGACTTTTGCATGAACATAATCTCTAATTAGGCAAGAGGGATAAATAATACGTAAACAAAGTTAAAGAAATGTGTTTACATATTTTTTTTACATCTTTTATTCAATATTACAATAATTTACATATTTATTATAATTTTGCTTGTATAAAATATATTTGTATAAAATATGTAAAGTATAAAAGTTTCATGAAAAAAAAGAGAAAACAAATGAGGCTAAATTTACAATCCTTTAGAGGAAAGCATCAGTAGATTTGCTTCATCATCATTGCTGGTACGGGTATTACCAACTACACAGAGTATCTGAGCAGCTTTGAGGCGGGCTGAAGGATTGTCTCAAACAGCACACGATCCAGTGAGTCGTATTTTTTTTACAAAACATCCAAGAAATTATCTCTATTTATCTACAGACTGTATACCTGGGAACTTAGTTGGAACAACTTGGGGTGTGGTGCAAGTTTCCGTGCTGGATCTGTTCCAGTAAGCTTGTTTGCAATCATGTCTGCAGTCCAGAGTAGCTGTTGCAGTGCATTATGGGATATGTGGTGGCTTTGGCTTAATATAAACATAACCATTTGGCAGCCTGTTAATATTAGTTTAGAAATGGCCTTATGACTGTTACCTGCTTGGTGAGTAGCAATAAATGCTTCTCTATGGTTATTGCTGATGTCTTTCCATCCTGGTATTGTTAACACAAACCTGTTTGTTCCAGACAAGCAAACCACTACTGCTACAGATGTGGTCACAATTTGGTGATGATCAAATAAAAAAGCATATCTGATTAGCGTTTTGTGCAGCTTTTCCATTTTAGATACATTTATGGTTAAGGAAAAGAGTGAAATCTGTTTTCAGGTTTTCTATACTTATGGCTGGGTTAAAATACATTTAGAACACAATAAAGACCAGATAATCTGTAATAACTCCTGATACATAAAAACCTTAATCAAAAAGTAAGATGTACTTTTTTACTACTTTAAAATATTTTTTTTTTCATATTTTCTATCTTTACATGAAATGGATTAAAACTCTATCAAATTCATACCAGACGGCAATTTAAAATCAAACTCCAGTCCTTGGAGAGACTTCTAGTTCTCTGCAACTTCTAGATGTGTCCCTGGCCCAACACACCAGAATAAAATGGCTAAATTCTCAGCATGTAGTCAAGTTCTCCAGAGTCCTGCTAATGACCCAATTATGTGATTCAGGTGTGTTGAAGTGAAGACGCATCAAAACGTTGCATGACACTGGTCCTTGAGGACTGGATTTTGACACCTGTGATATAGTGAAAGAGCTCTGACTTTAAACCGTGGGACAAGTCGGATATACTCACCTTTGCATCGAAGTAACTACAAACCACCATAATCATTACTAAGGTAGCTACAATAAAAAAATATAAAGAGAAAATATAAAGAGAAAGAAAGATACCTGTACCTAGGATTTTTTATTTTTAAACAGTAAATTAAAAATAATTTTGCATTCCTGTCTTTACTTCTTGACCTCTTCCTTGAATGAATGAAAGAAAAAAAATTTAATTTCATGAAGAAAGGCTGAGTCAATGTTATCAGGTCATTCTGTTCTGCAGTTCATCTTGTAGTTCAGGTTTTAGAGTTAATCTGTCAAATGGCAAATCAATCTCTAGACCTACTGTCCTCCTAATAGTTTGGGATAACCTGTGAATTTGTGTGTATTAATCTCTTTAGTGTACCTCTTACTTTGTTCTTGGAGCCAGGCGAAAGCAAAAGTAATGCTCTGACTTCTGCAGGAAAAGAAACTGAGACATCCATGATATCAAAACTCTCAATCCTCTTTTACTGCCATTTTAGTTAGACTGTTTTCTGGTTCACAGTATTACACCTAAAAACCAGAGGTACTAGTGGAGTAAGGAGGGCTTACAGGTGTGCTTCAATAATATTGCATTTCGTCAAAAAGTTCATTTAAGGTATTTCAAGTGTTTATTTGGAGCAATTTTAATGCTTATGAATTAATAAAAAACTAAATATTAAGTTTGTAGATTACAAAATTACATACAATTTACTGTTACTATAGAAATGTTATACCATGACCAACACAATCATGTGGAAGCTGACATAGCATAACCCTCCATAAGGAAGATAAGCCACACAAGGTAATTGCTAAAGAAGCTAGTTATTCAGAGTGGTGTATCCAAAAAGTTTTATTGAAGTGTTAATTGGAAAAAAACTGAGATAGAAAAGATTAACAAAAAAAAAGGGTTTGGGAGATATTCACAAGGCATGCCCTGCAGCACAAGGACTACAATGGTTCTGTTCTTTCTATTAAGTAACTGCTGAACCAGAGACAGCATCAGAGGCATTTTACCTGCACTAAGGAAAAAAACGCACTGGACAGATGCCCAACCTCTCTTTTCAGATTTTTTTGATTTTGAATTGGGAAATCAAGATCCCAGAGTCTAGAGGAAGAGGCACAGAATCCAAGTTGCTTGAGGTCCGGATTAAAGTTTTAATTCAAGCCACGTCATCTGCAGATGTTGGCCCACGGTGTTTTATAAGGTTTATAGGGTAAAATGAATAGAGACATCTACCAGGAAACTTAAAAGTTTTATGTTTCCCTTTTGACTAACTTCATAGAGATGCTGACTTCCTTTTCACACTCCCAACAACAACAATACCTGGTTTTGCATCACTGTGCTACTAGAGTGACCAGAATCCTCACCTGACCTAAATCCAAAAGAGAATCTATGGAGTATTGTCAAGAAGAAGATGAGAGAGACCAGAGACAGCAATGCAGATGAGCCGAAGGCTGCTTTTAAAGCAACATGGGCTTCCAGAACACCTCATAGAAACAATAGGCTGATCTATTCATAAAAAAAACCCAGACCAAACAGAGTGAATATATGTACTGTACATGGGAATATTGTTTATCAGGCTGGCATTTCTGCATTAAAATACTCTCATTAATCTTATGAAATACCCTAACTTCTGAGAAACTGGAACAAGTTTCTAATTGGATCTACGGACCCAAAAAGTTGAAAAATGGCTGTTTTAAAAAAAATTATTTGAATGGTTGCCTATTTATCTGAAGTTTTCTGTCAGCAACTAAAATATTCAATGAAACTGGACTGCGACCAGGGAAGATCAATGATAAAAGTAAAGTTATTTAAAAATAGATTAAAGCAAAAATCACTTTTTCATCTCCCAACTAAAGGAATAAGGTATTTTCTATACTTACCAAGACTGGAAAAATGATCAAAAGTGATTCCAATAGTTATGTGTTTCAAAGATCGGAGGGATTCTGAAACTCTGACCTGGATTGCTAATAAGTAATCCTGCATAGCAATCTCTGAGCCAGTTATACAGAGTACAGTTAGCAATGGGCAGAAATGTCAAAATCCTAGGTATAGTTGGGCTTTTGCACTTTCAGTGCAAAGTATGCAGCAAAAGACATTGTGGTGTTTTAGGGGACTTGAGAGGAGATTCTCCAGCGAACCTCTGTATATCAAATACAGACAAATGTTTTAGATATGTTGGAGAGAGGGATGTTGGAAGAGAAACTAAAGACTAGAGCTGTACATAATATATGAGCTGGCTCCACAGTGGGCGTGTCACTTACATTCTTGAAACCGCGGTAAAGAATCTGTAGCTCCTTCCGGGAGAACCGTGTCTGTGCCTCGAGCTGCTCCAGGCCCTCGGGGCGATGACGGACTGCAGAGAGTTCCAGCTCATCTTCAACGCTGTCTGAAAGGGAGAAGAAGGAACGGCGGGTCAAACTAGATCAAATCCTGACTGGAACATTTCTAAATCTGCAACTAGGAAAGCAGATATACAGTGCTTTACAAAATTTTTAACACCCCTTATACATTTACTTTTTATAATGTAACAACCAAATTCAGTAATTTTCATTTAAATGTCATAGACCAACAAAACAATGCATACATGTGAAGTGAAAGGGAAATGAAACAGGGCTTCGAACTGTTTTGGAAATAAAAATCAAAGATTTGCTAGACATTTAATATGACAAGGAGTGAAATCCGTGCTCATTCGACGGGTGTAAGCCGTATTGCGTCATTTCCTGTTGTCACCGTTGTGCTCCCTGTAAGCTGTTTGGTGTTCAGACTCTCTTGAATTGATCTCTTGAGGCCTTTCTAAGTTATTTTAACACACAAGCACACTAAAACACACGTTTTGTGGTGGTGTACTTTACGTTTTGGGAACTCCTTGTGTTTCACACAGCTTTTCTTGGGGTGGTACGGTCTCGCTAGCTCAGTTAGCTTAGCTTCATTGCGGCTATGGCTACTCTTCTCTCTCCTGTCTCTAACTCTTTTCTTCTCTCTTGCTCTCTCTGTCAGATGTTTAGTTACTTCCCTGCCTCCTTTAGTGATAATGGTAACTGTAATAAATGTAATATTTTTGTAGCTTTGGAGGCGAGGGTATCAGAATTAGAGGCACGGCTCCGCGCTGTTGAAAAACCAGCTGATAGCCGAAGCCCATTAGCCAGCGCGGAGCCAACAAGGATAGAACCCCCTAGCTGTCCTCCGGTAGAGCCCACGCAGCCAGGACCCCTGGCCGGCTGGGTGACAGTACGTAGGAAGCATAGTTCTAGGACCCAGCCCCTGGGCCACCATCAACCGGTCCGCGTTTCTAACAGATTTTCCCCGCTCAGCGACACACCCGCTGAGAAGCCGACCCTGGTAATTGGCAGCTCCATAGTCAGAAACATGGCATTAAAGACACCATTGACCATAATCAAATGTTTGCCAGGGGCCAGAAATACTGGGCGAGGGGGAGGAGTTGCAACCATTTTCCGTTCTGATTTACTAATTAGTCCCAGACCAATTGATAGCTACAGTTCTTTTGAACATCTAACCCTTAATTTTCCTCATCCAAGTTGCAAAACATTAAGACCATTTTTGTTTGTGGTTTTGTATCGTCCACCAGGCCCTTACTCTCAATTCTTGGATCAGATCTCACATTTTTTATCTGATTTAGTATTAAATACTGATAGGGTTATTATAGTGGGGGACTTCAATATTCATGTGGATACTGAAAGTGATAGCCTAAATGCAGCCTTTAATGCTATTTTAGACTCAATTGGCTTTACTCAAAAAGTACAGGGATCGACCCACTCAGGTAAACACACTTTGGACCTTGTACTGACATACAGTATTGAGTGTGAGGAAATAACAGTCCACCCACATAACCCGGTCCTGTCTGACCACTTCTTGATAACTTTTGAATTTACTTTAACTGACCATCTTAAATCTGAAAGAAAATTTCATTATAGTAGAACTTTATCAGACAATGCTGTAACAATTTTTAAAGAATCTGTTCCATTCTTACTTTCCTCAGTGTCTCAGAGTAACAGTGGATGGCAGCAATTCTATCTCTAACCCTTCAGAAATTGATGGTCTGGTTCACAGCGTTACGTCCTCATTGCGTTTTGCATTAGATAGTGTAGCCCCATTAAAAAAAGAAAGTGGCTAGCCATAGGAGGCTGACTCCTTGGTTTAACGCAGAGTTGCGTACTTTAAAGCAGAATACTAGGAAGTTGGAGAGAAAATGGCGCTCTAAACATCTAGAGGATTCCTATTTAACCTGGAATAACAGTCTACTGCTGTATAAAAAGACCCTTCGACAAGCTAGAACAGCATATTTTTCATTATTAATAGAGGCGAATAAAAACAATCCTAGGTTTCTTTTTAGTACAGTTGCCAAACTTACACAGAGTCATAGCTCTGTTGAGCAAACTATTCCCCCAGCTCTTAGCAGTGATGATTTTATGAGATTCTTCATAAATAAAATAAATTTTATTAAAAATACAATCATTGGCACCCTCCCAAACATGATTACTTCTTCCTCAGTAAATGAGTCAGTATCGGAAAGAACTGTAGAACCTCAGTTGTGCTTAGGCTGTTTTGATTCAGTCGAGCTTTCAGAATTATCAAAAATATTAGCCTCATCTAAACCTTCAACTTGTATGTTGGACCCAATCCCAACCAAATTATTTAAAGAAGTGTTCCATTTGGTTCCTGGCCCCATTTTGGATATGATGAATCTATCCTTAGTAAACGGATACGTACCACAGGAATTTAAAATAGCTGTAATTAAACCTTTACTCAAGAAACCTTCCCTTGATCAAGATGACTTAGTGAATTACAGACCTATATCTAACCTTCCTTTCTTATCCAAAGTCCTTGAGAAAATTGTTGCTAATCAAGTCTGTGAGCATCTAAACAGTAACGAGCTGTTTGAAGAGTTTCAGTCAGGTTTTAGAGCTCATCATAGCACTGAAACAGCACTGGTGAAGGTTACTAATGATATTCTCATGGCCTCAGATAATGGACTTGTGTCTGTTCTGGTTTTGTTAGATCTCAGTGCTGCTTTTGACACAGTCGATCATAATATTCTCCTAGAAAGGCTTGAACATGTTGCAGGGATCAAAGGAACAGCACTAGGCTGGTTTAAATCATATTTGTCTGATAGATTCCAGTTTGTTCATCTAAATGGTAAATCTTCTTCACTCTCAAGGGTTACTTGTGGAGTTCCACAGGGTTCTGTGCTTGGACCAATTCTGTTCACCATATATATGCTCCCAATTGGTAGAATCATTAGACAGCATGGGATAAATTTCCACAGCTATGCAGATGATACACAACTATATTTATCCATAAATCCTGATGAACCCAGTCAGTTAGGTAGATTACAGGCATGTCTGGAAGACAGAAAAACATGGATGACCCTAAACTTTTTGGTTTTAAATTCTGACAAAACAGAAGTTGCTGTCTTTGGACCAGAAGTTCTTAAACAGAAACTGATTAGTCAATCACTTCATCTGGATGGCATTAAATTGGCCCCCAGTAATAACGTAAAGAACCTCTGCGTTATTTTTGACCGAGACATGACATTTAAATCCCATATTAAACAGGTTTCTAGGATTTCTTTCTTTCACCTCCGGAATATTGCTAAAATTAGAAACATCCTGTCCAGGAGTGATGCTGAGAAACTAGTCCATGCATTTGTTACCTCAAGGCTGGACTACTGTAATTCTTTACTATTTGGAAGTCAACAAAATGCCATTAAAAGCCTTTAGTTGATCCAAAATGCGGCAGCAAGAGTTCTGATGAATATTAAAAAGAGAGATCACATTTCTCCAGTTTTAGCTTCCCTTCATTGGCTCCCTGTTAAATCCAGAATAGAATTTAAGATCCTTCTTCTTGCATACAAAGCCCTTAATAATCAAGCTCCATCTTACATCAGAGATCTTATTGTTCCATATGTTCCTAACAGAGCACTTCGCTCTCAGACTGCAGGTTTACTGGTGGTTCCTAGGATTTCTAAAAGTAGAATGGGAGGCAGCTCTTTTAGTCATCAGGCTCCTCTCCTGTGGAACCAGCTCCCAGCTTTAGTCCGTGAGGCAGACACTCTGTTTACTTTTAAGGCCAGGCTTTCCTTTTTGATAAACCTTATAGTTAGAGTGGCTAAGGTCATCCTGAGCTATCTCTGTAGTTATGCTGCTATAGGCTTAGACTGCTGGAGGACAGACTTACCAATTTTCTTCACTCTGCTACTTCCTTTTCTCCTACGACTCTCCAGTTGTATTACAGTACATTCTGTTATTTCGACTGTTAACTTTGTTTTCTCTCAGTGTTTTTCTCTCCATAGAAGATATACCTGGTCTGGTATCCTGCTTGGCTGCAATGCCCTGTTGGACGGGGGGCATCGACTGGGATGATCCTCCCAGTAACTGAACATCCACTGTGTCCTGTTATCAACTTTTTACTTTCTGTAACATAGAAAGTTCTCTTATATTAGATCTTCTGTTCCTTCTGTGTTTCTGCTCTGTCTTCTCAAACCCCAGGACGGTCGTGGCAGATGGCCACTCCTACTGAGCCTGGTTCTGTTGGAGGTTTCTTCCTGCTAAAGGGGAGTTTTTTCCTCTCCACCTTGCTTGCTCAGTATGAGGGATTGCTGAAGGATTGCTGTGGTTGGAAAGTCTGCATCAACGGGGCCCAACCTCACGCCAATGACTGACGCAATCTGCTGGGATTCCTTAAATAGGAAACTTTTTAACTGATTGGAATGTTTGTATAAATGTATTGAAATGACTTCTTGTTAAGTGCCTTGAGATGAGATCTGTTGTGAATTGGCGCTATATAAATAAACTGAATTGAATTAATATGATACCTACAAATAAAATTTTACTCAAAAGTCACCAACTCATTTAAAAGCCCACATGTGTTTAATTTCATTTCAGTATGAATCCAGCTGTCCTGTGAAGGCCTCAGGTGTTTTAGAGAACACTGGTAAACAAACAGCATAATTAAGACCAAATGGCACAGCAGACCTGTCAGAAATAAATTTGGTTATTTTTAAAGCATAATTAGGATATGAAAGCCCTACAAAATTTGTAGAATTGCCACAGAACATATATAATTACACAGGAAATATGTTGAAAAAGGTCAGATGAGACCAAATAAAAACCTTTTGCCTGCATGCAAAATGAATGAGACATGGCGGTGACAGCGTTAGGCTGTCGGAATGCTTTTCTTCAGCGGAGGGAAGTTGGTCAGAGTTGATGGAAAGGGAAGGGAGCAATGGAATCATGGAGGAAAACCTGTTAGAGGCTTTAAATTGACCTACTCAAAGTCCAGACCTAAATCCAAGTGGTAATCTGAGGCAAGACTGAAAAACTGTTGTTAATGAAAGCTCTAGATGGGCTCATGGTACGGATCAAAAAAACCTGCCAATCCCGGCTTCCTAATTAACACTGTTTTAACTGGTTTCTAATCCTTTTCTTTTATTTATTTTATTTTTTATGACTAGTTTTAACCGTGTTTATCTCCACTAAGTTTTAGCTACATTTCATTTTATCGGGGCGTTTTTAATCAGAGCACAGACTCTATCATGGCTCCACTCACCTGTAGCTCCGGGTGTGAAGGCTGCATCAACTTAAAGAAAATCATGGAATTGAGCAGAGGATCTCTACTCTCCACCAAATCCAGGACCACGAGTGCGACGTGGACATCCTGTTCGGACGGACTTTCGCCGCCGCCAACAGTGCCCAGCTGGCCGAAACAATTCCCTGCCAGCCCGGTGAAGCTGTGGAGGGGGAATCCATCGCTGGGTCTCCAGGCGGACTGGGACTGATGAACACCGGCGGCGGTATAACATCTACGGCAGAGGAGGAGCGCTAGTTTCAGCTGGGGGCTAAACCAAAAGCCCCCATTTGCTCCACTCCGGGGCCCCAGGGTGCATGGTCGACGGTCGGGCCTTGCCGCGGTGGGGGCGCCCGGAGCGGCCGCCACCGTTCTCCCCCTCCCGGCCTTCCTGTCTAACTGCTTCGGTGCCCTGGAGCACGACTTTCCTCCTCTGACCGTCCCTCCAACCGCACCGAAACCCAGCAGTTCCGCAGGACCGCCGCCCATCCCCTCCCAGCAGCCGGAGCATCAGTCGGATTACGGTAGCCACCCACGTCGCACCAAACCCAGGACTACGGCCGCGATCTGCCGAGGAGTGCTCCATTTCACCCCGAATCCACGGAACGAGCCCTCGGCGCCCACTAAACATCGCTGCAGTCCTGGGGAAGCCAAGCCGCCCAACATGCAGCATGTCCTGGACAGCAAGGGATCCTCTGCTCACCATCAGCCTTCAGACCAGCCACCCACCACGCTCATCATTGGAGACTCAATAATCCGGCACATTAGGATGAGAGGAGCCGTTACTCTTTGTTTTCCGGGGGCTACGGTAAATGACATTTCTGACCAGATCCTGGACTCCATCCGAAGCCACCCAACCGTGAGTAAAATTATAATTCATGCTGGAACCAACAACATCCGTAAACAGCAGTCTGAGCTCCTAAAGTGGGATTTTATTCATTTGTTTAATCTTTTGAAAGACAAACACCTATCTGTTTTTATCTTTGGCCCCACTCCCACCATCAGCAGAGGAATAGGCTGTTTCAGCAGGCTGCTTTCTCTGAACACCTGGCTTTCCTCTACCACCGTGATGCATAACATTGATTTTATAGACAATTTTAACATTTTCTGGGGCAGGAGTCAACTATTTGGGGCTGACGGACTACATCTGAACAGACAAGGCACACGTATGCTGGCATTAAGCCTGGCATACCCTCGTCCACCCCTGTCAACCACACTGGCTCCAGCTGCTCCTGCCCTCTCTGCCCCCTCAACCACATCCTGATGTCCAGCTTGTCCTTGCTCCTATGAACTCAGTCCTGATTTTAACAGTAACTCACATATCGGACTTGGACCTTGCCACACTTCTTTCATTCCTGTAATTATCAGCAGAGAGCGAACAAATAATCATCAAGTGAACAAATGCAACCCAAATAATCTTAAACAGTTGCTAAAAATCCCACCTCCAGTAAATCATAGTCACTCCATCTCCAACTACTATTAATATGGCACTTTTAAATGTTCGCTCTTTGCTGAATAAAACTTTTATAATAAATGATTTTTGAATATACTGCCTCTGTTTTTAGCACTCCTCAGATTTCAAGTGTCACAATTTATAGGCCTCTGACAAAGAGTGCACTTTTTATTCAAGAATTTTCAGAGTTTTTATCAATTTTGCACAACTCTTATGAACGAATAATTTTAGCTGGTGATTTTAATCTACATATAGATAACCTTTTAGATCCTTCATCAACAGAATTTAATATTTTGAATTATATGGATTTTAGTCAGCATGTCATGCAGCCAACTCACAACAGAGGACACACCCTGGACTTGGTCATCACGTATGGCCTGTCCACTAGTGTGTCCTCAGTTGTTGACATGGCTGTCTCTGACCACTACTGTGTTTTTTAAAATCACCTGTTTTACCCAAATAGAAACTTCTGTGAGAACTGTCAGGAAACGTCATCTAACCTCTGAAGTGGCTGCAGGTTTTCTTGAAGTTTTTAATAAGTTTCCTCCTGTACCTTTATCTGCCCCCTGTGATTTTATCGTGAATGATTTTAACAGTAGGCTTCAATCCGCTCTCGACCTGCTGGCTCCACTAAAAGTTGTAAAAACTAATTCAAAACATACTATACCATGGAGAAATTAAAACCTTAAGAAATCAAAGAGGAGCTGCAGGGTGGCAGAAAGGAAATGGAGGAAAAACAAAATCACAATAAATCATCAGATATACATAGAACATCTCAAATCATACAATAACGCTGTAAGAAATTCCAGAAATGCATACTTCTACAGAATCATCTCAGAACATAAAAATAATCCCAAAATTCTGTTTTCCACCATTGACAACATTCTTAATCATACCTCTACTGCACTTCAGAAAACCCCCTCAAACACTCTGTGTGAGGAGTTCGCAGACCACTTCAGAGAGAAGGTAGACACCATCAGATGTAAGATTTTATCCTCTCAAAGTAACATGGTTTTAGACAAATCTGAGTGTGTGTCTTTACCAGAGGAAACACTGGACAGTTTTGTCCTGGTAGAAGCTGGGACCCTTGATAAAGTTTTCTCCTCAGTGAGGCCCACTACAAGTGCCCTGGACCCGATTCCTACACGGTTTTCTAAGCAATTTCTATGAATCTTTTAAAGACGAGATTTTAACCATGATGAATTGCTCCCTTCAGACTGGGGTCTTTCCTGCCGCCTTTAAAGGGGCGGTAGTGAGGCCCCTGTTGAAGAAGAGCAATTTAGATTTTAAGGATTTTTAACAACTTCCAACCAGTATCTAACTTACCATTTTTATGCAAAGTTTTAGAAAAACTTGTTTTAATTCAACTTAATGATTTTATTAACGCTCATAATGTCCTAGATAAATCTCCGTCTGGTTTTAGGGTGAACCACAGCACAGAGACGGCTCTTTTAAAGATTTTAAATGATTTTAGATAAAATTATGATGCTCAGAAGGTGACAGTGCTGGTTCTACTGGATCTAAGCGCTGCCTTTGATACAGTAGACCACACTATTCTTTTAACCCGTCTAAAACAGATCGGCCTCTCTGGTGCTGTTCATAAATGGTTCACATCCTATCTCACAGACAGGACTTTTATGGTAAGTTTAGATACCTGCTCCTCTAAGGTCCACAAGATCACATGTGGTGTGCCCCAGGGTTCGATTTTAGGCCCAATGCTTTTTAACCTTTATATGCTCCCTCTTGGCAGCGTCATCAGAAGACATGGAGTTAACTTTCACAGTTATGCTGACAATACACAGTTATACATCTCCATGCCTCCTGATGACACACGGCCAATGGATGCACTTTTTAACTGCATTTTAGACATTAAATCCTGGATGGCAGAAAACTTTCTCCAGCTCAACCAGGACAAAACTGAAGTTTTAGTCATCGGTCCTGAGGCTCAGAGAGAGAAACTTTTACCAAAACTACAATCACTGTCTTTTAACCTTCTTTACAAGGGAAGAATCTGGGCGTGATTTTTGACTCTGAGCTGACTGTTATTCCTCACATAAAAAATGTTACTAAAATAGGTTTTTATCACTTAAAGAACATCGCCAGAGTCTGCCCCATTCTCTCTCGGGCCAATACGGAGACGCATGCTTTTATCACCAGTAAGATTGATTACTGTAATCCCCTGCTTTCTGGTCTTCCCAAAAAGAGTATATCAGGTTTACAGCTTTTACAAAATTCAGCAGCACGTGTCCTGACGAAGACCAGGAGGCGGGAGCACATTACACCAGTCTTAGAATCACTGCATTGGCTCCCCGTATGTTTTAGGATCAATTTTAAGGTTCTTTTAAAAAATTTTAAGTGTCTTAATGGTCTTGGGCCTTCTTATCTTTTGGAATTGCTTTTACCGTATGAACCGTCGCGTCACCTTTTTAACCTAGCTTTTAACTGATTATTATTTATTAAATCTGTTTAATTGCTCTGCATGTTTTATTTGATTGAATTCTTTTTAGTTTAGCTTTTAGCTGGCTATTTATCAATCATTGGTTATCTGCTTTGCATTTTTATTTGATCACATCTTGTTTTAATTTTAATATTTTAACTTAAATTTAGTCTTCCTTCCAGTGTTTCCTCTGTGGGAGCCCTCTGCCTCGGGGGCGGTGGTCGGCTGTGGCTGCCTTGGTGCTCTCCAGGTGGTGCTTGGTTGGAGGTGGGGGTACCAGCCCTCCCTCCTCTGGGCTCCCTGGGTCAGTGCCTTGGCTGCTGCTGTTGACCTGCTGCTGCAGACGTAGATGGCTCCCATGATGACGTTTCCTGGCTCATCTGTACTCGGCCCGTTTTGCTTTTGTCAATTGTTGCTTTTATGTGTGTGTGTGTGGGGGGGGTATAGCTGTGGTGATGTTTTTTATTATTATTATTTTTTAGTTTTGGGAAAGGGGGGGGATTGTGGGTCATTTTTAATCTGTAAAGCACTTTGAGAAGCTTTGTTGTGGTTTGAAAAGCGCTTTATAAATAAAGTTTGATTTGATTTGTTAAAAATCCCATCTGAGCAACTTTGCAAAGAAAAATAGTGAACTATATCAGTTTAGAGATGTTCAAAACTAGTAGCGTCAAACCAGTAACAAGCATTTTAGCTAGGTTTTGACTCCTTTATATATATATATATATATATATATATATATATATATATATATATATATATATATATATATATATATATATATATATATATATATAACAAACATTGAGAAAACCATTTTCCTCCCACTTCACAAAATATACATGCCCAAAAATAAAGAAGTTCAAGGGGTATAAAACCAAAGTAAATGCAAGGCATTTAGCCATAAAATCTTATCAGTCCGCTAAAATACTCTGGTGATCTGTTGTATCATTATTTCAGGTTTCTCATTTAGTCTTTCATAAAAACCAAACAAATATGATATCACAAGCAATTAGTGTTGCCAAGACCCCTGAACACAAGTCGGTGTGGCAGAGAGCCTCTGGATGAGAGTGTGCAGTAATAAACCCTGTGGAATGCTTTAATGGGCTTATTATGATGGCAGACGCTTGTCTGGGCACGGTCACTGCACTGCAGTGTCCTCGCAGCACTGCGTTCCACTCTCATACACCTGAATTGTGACATCCTGTCTAAGTGCCTCATTAGCATCAAAGAGTTTCACTACACCCAACAACTAAAAGGCCAAATATTCCACCAGACCACATTTCACCTGTTGCTGTGGAGCAAGGGCTATGCTCTCACAGGTGATGTTTTTTCCTAAAGCTAGTAAAAATGAAAAAACAAGTAGCATGTATAACATTTCAAACATTCTTTTTATGTTTGCAAGTAAATCAAACATTTCTCTGAATTGGTGAAAGCAAGATAACCAGAGTCTACAAGGCCACAAGGAGAAAGAAAGAAAACCTAAAAAAAAAAAATCATCATAGAGAGGAAGAGCCACTTGCTTTGATTGCAGGAGGATGGCTTTTTGCCTGTGGAACATGGAAAGAGCCTCATGAGTCGAGCTCTCACCCCGCGCTTGTGGACAATCTGAGGGTAACCTGGGAAATAGAGCATCATCTCTTGCGGTTACCCAGGCAACAGCCTCAGGTACATTTGCTACAGGAAGCAGGGCATGCAGGAGATGACCGGTCCATTAAAGTTCATGGAGACAAAATCTGCCCCTCTGGTTTTTCAGGACAACACCACGTATTAAGGTTACAGCTGTGCAGGGTGGCCTAGACCCAAGTCAGAAGATCAGCACTTACTACTGACTAATTTAAAATAAAAGTGTTGACTGGTTGGTTTATTTGTTTTCAGCCACACCACAGCTAAGCACCTTTACGTTAGTTTGTGGAAAGACTATAATAGCTGCTGCCGCTTACTGTTAGTCTGCTAAAACATGAATCAAAACTTCAGATTTTTAAATCAAGGTGTTATTATTTGAAACAATTCACAGCAAGTTATCCAAGTCCTGAAGCAGCCTCAGAATCCCACACTTTCATAACTATGTTTTACTGTAGAAATTATGTTTTCCTGAAATCGGATTTAGTCTCATGTCCTTACTAGAACTAAGAAAGTAGAGCACATCACCCCAGTTCTAAAGTCCTTACACTGGCTCCCGGTAGCTTAGACAACAGACTTTAAAAATACTTGTACTAAATCATTGAATGGCTTAGCATCAAAGATGTCGAAGTATGTCTTCTAACTCTAGCCTACTCAGCATCCCTAGAATTAGAACCAAACATGGAGAAGCAGCTTTCAGTTTTTATGCTCCTCCTTTCTGGAACAAACTTCCAGATGACTGCAAAGCTGCTGAAACACTTGAGTTCCTATAAATCAAGGCTAAAAGCCCATCTGTTTAGAGCTGACTTTGGTTAATTGATTGATAACAGCTGAATGTCATAACTGTAGTATGTTGTGTTTTTATTGTTTTAATGCTGCTTTTATTTGACCTAATCATGTAAGGCCCCTTGAAATGTCTTGTTGCTGAAAGTGTACTACCGGTATACAAATAAACTTACCTTGCCTAGTTTTATACCATATTTAACAACAAGCTTAACTTTTGTTTTGTCATTCCCCAGAATACTATCCCAAATGTCTTCAACATTGGTAAAATTGAGACCTTGAAGCTGTGGTCCGTAGCATGATGTCATCAAGGATAGGACGAGGAGGAGATTTTGAAATGTAAACAGCTAAAGCTCCCACACTTGCTCCACCTCCCCTTTTGGATGGAGCTCATACCGCACACTCGGAGGGAAAGTGGAGTCAAAAGAGCATTGACCTACTTTTTCCGATGTAAGACTTTTTAATTATTTTTTTTTTATCAAAACATTTGCCATTTACTGTTTAATGCCAAGCTGACTGAGGCGCATCACCCTGTAATGCACACTAGGGACTGGGGTGCAATTCTATTGGTCAACACTCTAGGCTCGCGTAAATAATTAGTTTTGCTGTAGAGGCCAGGGGAGGGAATTTGGGAAGATATACATTCTGATAGATAACCTACTTTAAGTCATATCAGGGTCAGATAGTCAAATTTAAACATTAAGTTACTTCAAAAATATAATAATATTAACTAGAAAAAGTTGCATTTCCTGCGAAAATGCAGTGTGAATGCTGTAAGCTGAATTTGCTTGCAGAAAATGGCTGAAGTTTTTGAAGTCAACTGTAATAGACTTGCTGAAGTGTAATAAACAGAAACAGCTGAAAAAAGAAAAGGGGTGTGCCAACCCTAACACAAAGAAAAACTGTCACAATTAGCTAAAATAAAAAGTTGAATATCATGAAAAGTATAAAGGTTATGAATACCAAAATATATACCCGGAAAAAGCAGAATGAGCAGAATAGTTGAAAAGTAGAATGGTTAAGATAGCACAAAGTATGCAGAAGGAGTTGAAGTTCAAAAACGTACAGAAGCGTATGGTAGCATGTTGCCAAACACAAACATGTTGGTTAACAATAATTCAATCCATTCAGTATAATAAAAATAAGCTTAAAGGGAAGTGTTAGCTAAAATTAGATGAAATGCAAATGTTAGCTAAAATGCTAGTGGTAGTAAGTTGGCAAACACTAACATGGCGCTAAACATTAACAAAATCTATTTAGCAAGGTAACCTTAGCTGTTAAGTCAAAATTTGCTTACATTTTGATACCAACTGTAATACTAGTGTTAGCTTAAATACTAGTGGTTGTATGTTGGCAAACAGTATCATGTTCGTTACCTAACTTAATCCTTCCAGTATGTTAACATCTTCCCAAAATGCAAATTTTAGCGAACATTAGCTAAAATACTAATGTTAGCTTAAAAACGATTCGCAGCATGGTAGCAAACATGAACATATAGGTTAACAATAACTCAACCCATTCAGTATGTTAAAATCAACCCTAAAACCAAATGGTAGCTATTATTAGCTAAATTTCTAATGTTAGCTAAAATGCTAATGTTAGCTTAAATGCCACAGAAAGCATGTTGGCTAACACTAACATAATCGTTACCATGAACTTAATCCTTTCAGTGTGATAAAATCTTCCTCAAATGCAAATATTAGCTAACATTAGCTGAAATGCTAACACTAACATGTTGGTTAACTGTATCTCAATCCATTCTGTATGTTAACTTTAGCTATTAAGTCAAAATTAGCTAAAATGCTAATGTTAGCTTAAATGCTAGTGTTAGTATTTGCAACAGTGGAAAGACTAACTAATCCTTTAGTGACAGTAGCCCCTGAACTAAACTCTACCAGGGCCTGCAATGAATTTGCCATCTTTTTCACTGAAAAGATTCTAACAATTTGACGGTCAATCTGTACCTCAATATCGAACCCACAACCAGTGCCATCCCCAATCAACAACAATGTAGAGAAAATGTCTGAATTCCACGAATTAAACCAGAACAGCCTTGAAAAAATCATTATCCAATTAAGCTCCTCCTCCTGCTGTCTTGATATCCTACCCACAGCTTTTCTAAAGAAAGTTATTCCTGTTATTGGGTCTGATCTTGTTTAAATAGTGAACTCATCAATGCTATCAGGTGTCTTCCCTCAGGCTTTAAAAACAGCAGTTATTAAACCACTGCTAAAGAAGAAAAATCTGGACAACGCGTTAATGCAGAACTACAGGCCAATCTCTAATCTTCCATTCATCAGTAAGATTATGGAAAAAGCTGTGTTTCAGCAGTTAAATGGCTTCATAACAATGACAAACCGTTTTGATGTTTTTCAGTCTGGTTTCCGCGCTCACCACAGCATCGAGACTGTCCTCGTCAAAGTATTCAATGACATCCGCATAAATACAGACTGTGGAAGAACCACAGTGCTAGTTCTGTTGGACCTCAGTGCAGCATTTGACACTGTTGATCAAGATATTTTATTGGAACGACTGGAGAGCTGGGTCGGACTCTCTGGTACAGTACTTGGCTGTTTCGAGTCTTACCTAAAGAACAGGGACTGCTATGTTTCAATAGGAAACTTTTCATCAGAACGAACAGAAATCACATGTGGGGTGCCCCAGGGCTCCATCCTTGGGCCCCTCTTATTTAATATCTACATGCTCCCACTAGGCAAGATTATGGCAACCAATAACATTAGCTACCATAACTACGCGGATGACACTCAGCTCTACATTACAACGTCACCAGGTGACTCTGAACCCATTCAAACCCTAAATCAATGCATTGACCATATAAATGGATGGATGTGCCGTAACTTTCTCCAGCTGAATAGAAACAAAACTGAAGTGATTATTGTTGGACCCAAGGAGGAACGATCAAGAGTCAGCACACAGCTTCAATTAATACAGCTAGAAACTATTGATCAGGCTCAAAACCTAGGTGTAGTATTGGACTCAGACCTGAACCTCCAGGGTCACATAAAGGCAATAACAAGGTCAGCGTTCTATCACCTGAAGAACATCTCTAGGATTAAAGGACTGATTTTGCAACACGACCTAGAAAAACTCATCCATGCGTTTATCTTTAGTCGGATTGATTACTGCAACAGCATCTTCACAGGTCTGCCTAAAAAGTCAATCAGACAGCTGCAGCTGATCCAGAACGCTGCCGCTCGCGTCCTCACTAGAACCAGGAAAGTAGAGCACATCACCCCAGTTCTAAAGTCCTTACACTGGCTCCCTGCAGCTCAGAGAATAGACTTCAAAATTTTTTTACTAGTTTATAAATCATTACATGGCTTAGCACCAAAATATGATGAAGACCTGTTGTCACAGTACCAACCACCAAGACCACTCAGGTCCTCCAACTTTAGCCTACTAAACATCCCTAGACTCAGAACTAAACATGGAGAAGCAGCTTTCAGTTTCTATGCTCCCCTCATCTGGAACAGACTTCCTGACGAGTGTAGAGCTGCTGAAACTCTGAACTGCTTTAAATCGAGACTAAAAACCCATCTGTTTAGAATTGCCTTAGAGTAAATGCTTGATGTCATATGTATGAAATGTGTTCATGCTCTCTTGCTTTTTTTAATCTTTCTCTTGCTTTATTGTGTATCATGTGTAATGTGTGTTTCTTTTATGTGTTTTTTTTTTAAATCACCAAATCATGTAAAGCACCTTGAATTACCCTGCTGTTGAAAGTGTGCTATACAACTAAAATTGCCTTGCCTAGTATAACGGATAACAATAGCAAGTTAGCTAACAATACCTTACTCCATTTATAATGCCTACAATCCCCTAAACA
This sequence comes from Valencia hispanica, assembly GCA_963556495.2. NCBI lineage: Eukaryota > Metazoa > Chordata > Actinopteri > Cyprinodontiformes > Valenciidae > Valencia > Valencia hispanica. The sequence goes on from OY747714.1 coordinate 30,885,155, forward strand.
TACAAGTCTGTGTAACTGCCCTTAAAAAGTAATCACTGTTTTCCAGGTGTTGGAACAGTAAAATGGCCGCTGTTGCCTGCCTAGTACCTATGAGACTGTAATGATCATCATATTTTACAGAGTAATCAAAAGTCCTGGTGAACTGATTTGTATTAAATCTACAACTTGTTTGACATGTCTTACAATAACCCTGAAACGTCAGTTTTACAGTTGAGGGCATAATATATAGCAATTCTCTTTTGTACCACAAGACGGAGCTCCACCTAAAGCCATCAAAAGGCCTGCCATTTTTCGACCAATCACACGCAGGCTGTGACTGGGGGAGACAGCCTTAGTGCAGCACCTCACTTATGTCTCCTAATTTCTCAGCCGTTTTCACAGGTAACGCAGCTTCCGAACTACTCTTAATAACTTAAGAACCGCAAGGCGTATCGACGTCACCAATGTACCGTTTTTATCGGAACGGATAGGGGAACGCTCTCAAACCACTCAATTTGTTGAAAATATAATATTACAGCCGTAAAATAACGTCAAATATGTTGATAAATTTGATGGAAACATTAATCTGTCCTTCCTTGGTCACGAACTACATCCTCTTACTCGGAAAATATAAGGCCTATCGAAATTATTCTTTCACTGTGAGTATCAGCAGGCTTTGATGAAGAATCATGGTTCGTTTCATGTGTGTACCTCAATCTGTCTAGGAGCAGTTATTTTGTAAAAATTAGCATGATTTTGGCATTTTTGAATCTGAGCCGTTTTAGCGAAGAGCAGATTTGTTACACTCGAACAAACAAAACTTATGGAGAAACGGTAACAGGTATAAAAAATTTTTTTGAATCATGAGCGTCAGGAAGGTCTGAAGTTATATTTGCACAAGGCTCATGTTTCTACGTCGCATCGTTTATGAGATTTGACTTTTACGAATATAGGTCAGAATCCAGCCGTCCTCTGAATTTTTCTCAGTCCCAATGCATTCCAATGGTCCCTCCTGGGTGCGGGCACTTTGCTTCGGGTCGATTTGCCAAAAAACTGTAACTGTCACATAAATTTTGGTGAGATTTCCTGAATGAAAAATTGACAACCTACGTTTTCATATATAATATGTGCAGAAAGAGTGAAATATGTGTGAGTGAGCGGAAGTTGTTCGTGGAAAATCAGGAAAGTGGAAAAGTGTAATTCTGCTAGAATGAGCCACTCTAGCTTAATTGCTTCGCTCCCATAGACATTCATGTATTTTCAGAAATCTGATCATTTTGCGACCAAATATTTGAGGAATGATTGTATGAAAACGGTACAAGTTAGGAAGAAGATGAGACATACAGTAATAGCTGAAGAGTATGACTACATTTTAAGATTTGAATGGTGTTTCTAAGTGGAAGTATGTGGAAGTAGTTAGTTTTGCAAAACAGGCAAAATTTAGCGGAATTTTTGAGATTTTCCATTCATTTCAATGGGACCAAAAAAAGCATAAAAAGTTAAATATTATAAAAAGTATGAAGGTTATGAATACCAAAAGATATAGCCGGAAAGAACAGAATAAGCTGAATAATTGAAAAGTTGAATGGTTAAAATAGCACAAAATGTGCAGAAGTAGATGAAGTCCAAAAAACGTACGGAAGCTACCAGAAGAAGGTATGAGGATCTCAAGAGTGTGAATGCTGAAGGCATTCACACTAATAATGGCTTGCATTTATATAACATTTTTTGAGACCCTCAAAGCACTTTGCAACTCCATCATTCATTCACTTTCACACACTGGTGAAGGCAAGCTACAATCGTATCCACAGCCGGCCTAGGGCAGACGAACAGAAGTGAGGCTGCCTTTCGCGCCATCGGCCCCTCTGACCAACACCGGTAGGCTAGGTAGGTGAAGTGTCTTGCCCAAGGAAACAACGGCAAGTAGCAGACGGAAGCAGGAGTTGAATCCATGATTTCCAGGTCCCGGACCGACAACTCTACCACTGAGCCACAGCCGCCCTGAAAACTACATATCCCAGCTTTAAGGGCCACAGATATTCTTGGTTCTTTAGTGACCTTCTGGATAAGCTGTATGTGTGCTCTTGGAGTAAATTTGCACAAGCCAACCACTCCAGTGATTAAATTTTGTTCCACATCTGTTCTTGAATTTCTATAGATTGGTGCATTAAGTGTTTGAGATCTTTTAAAATAACTTCAACTCCACGATTATTGTGCTGAAATTGTTCACCTCTGGTCATTAGAACTTATAGATATTAAGACATAAATGGTTATTAATACTCAACATTCAAGTAAAACTGAAAACGTGCATCTCATACTCAGCACCCCTTTGACAGTTTGAGTAACACCCCTTTCTAAAAGTGAACAACCCCATTTTCCCCTCCTACTCTGGGCTATTGTTCAAGATTTAGTGTGACTAATGGCAGCTGTGGTTGCTCAGATAACGCCTGAGGCTAACGATTGACTATTTGTCAATCATCTAATGATTGGTAACGACAGAGGCACAGGGCACAGCATGTTTGTAGCTAGTCAACCCGACGCCAAGAGTGCTGATAAACCTCTACAAACCTGAGATGTAAAGGGGTGTTACAGAAACAATTACCTCATAGAGGAGAGGCAAGGAAAATTGTCTCATAAATCTGCAGTCTGGCCTGCCAACATTATGGAAGTTTTGGGAAAAAGGGTAAAACATGTCAGGAGAAAAATGACACATAGAAAGGTGAAATAAATCAACCTGGACTTAATTTTATTCATCTTTCATTATGCAAAGTAGATTTGTAAAACCACAATAATGATTGGCAACATTTCAAGTGACTGTAAATTAAGCTCGACCAAACTGACTTCTCATTCCTATACTTGACGACTTGACTTTACAGCCCCTTGCACAGTGACACAGTTGACCAAAAGCAGAAACACAACTGGCACAGGCTTCATTATGATGAACAGAACTGTTGAAAAACAAACTTCTTCACCATTAAAGACAGTTGGTTTGTTTCAGTTGAAGACTGCTTCATAGCACCTCAAATAATAGCACAATAACTCCAAAGTTTAGTGGCTGAAACTCATCTGTTCCCGTTAGCTTCCTGGCAGCACACCTTCCTAACCTGAGTGGAGAGGACATATCAGAGTGCCTTCACTGAGACTGAACTAGACGGATGTTCATTTTATAACAGTGATATATTAGTCTTGACAGCTGGTTGGCTGTATTTGGAAGCATTAGGTTACTACAGAGGGACATCCATTCAAATTTAGAGCTCAAGGACAATGTGGCAGGGTTGGAGTTCAGGAGTGATTGCAATGAGGCTGGAAGGAAAAAGGTTACATAAAATGGTGCTCCTAAAAAAAAATGTAATCAGGACAGTTGCTAAAATTCCAAACTAATAAGGAGGTAAAAATAAAAACTAGAGATGTACCAATCAATCCGCCGGTAAATAGAATCAGCAAATATTTCTAAATTAAGCTGAATTAACCTAAAGCTAAATTAACCACTCACTATGACAAAAAAAAAAAAAAAAAGAAATCAGACTTTGTTTCAGTTCAATTCATTTAAAAAATACTTGATGTTCTTGTAACTTATATTATCCAAGTTTCTTCAAAGAGTTGTTGTAGATGCTGTTGTGGGCAGGAATGATCTTCTGGAGTGGTGTGTATTACAGCAGATCTGAAGAAAGCTCTAACTAGGGACACTGTTTTGTTTAACAATCTCATAAAGATCCAATGAAAATTCTGCTGGTGATATGAATTGGGCAATTTTCAGCATGACAGACCCTGAACTGTGAGCGGCTAGTCAGAACCTCCAAAAATCAAAGCTTTTTCAGCCAGGCAAAGCACCATACCAAATACTAACAAGTTGTGCTAATAACACTCTTTGGTGTAGAAGCTGTTACTGAGAAAAGATAGTTAAAGCTGCAGTCCGGAGAATATATTTATGTATCAAAGTTTTATAAAGCTTTAAAATGATAGTGGGGTTCAACACTATGATAAAAGGCTAGTGCCCCACAACACTTGTTATTTTTCTTAATCCTACTTTCCCCCCGTAGACCCCTATGCGTTTCACACTGGGCGCCAAATTTTTTTGCCAATACAATTCGAGTATCCTCCTTGTCGGCTGTCAATTAACTTGCATGCGGATCTCGCAAACATGTGAACATGGGGCCGCGCAGACAGACCGCTCTGTGTCTTCCCGTTTATAGTCGCCATATTGTGAGAGAGCATCAGTCATGCAGAAGTTGCTCACCTCCGAAAGTGTTTTGGGAGGGGCCTTGGTACATCGGATTCAAAAAATCTCTCTTCCTTTAAATACTCCGGACTGCAGCTTTAAACGAGCACTTTTTTTTTTTTTTTTTTACAGTCCACAAAATAGAAATAGTGTTAAGGTGACCTTAACACTATTTCTACTAATATTTGAGAGAATGTTACTAACAGAGAAAGAAAGACCTTGTACTGTTTTAGATAAAATGTCTTATTTTGGATGTTCTGATCCAAGTACTAAATTATGGTGTTGATCGAGGCATTTTGAAGTGGCTGGTCAAAACTGTAATTTGGGGAGGGGGGTATAAATGTGCTCATACTTAAACTTGTTGGTGGGGGGGTGACATATGTGGGGTAATTTTTATTCTGTAAACCACTTTGAACTGCATTTTTTTGGGGGTATGAAAAGCGCTTTATAAATAAAGTTTGATTGATTGATTGATAGGCCCAACACACAATTTTGTTAACATGTAGAATCTGAGTGTTTTTCACCCTTTGTTTTTCCTGATTTTCCTCCCACACAACTAACTAGACCCGCGTTTAAAAGTGTTACAAGCTGCATTATCAATGAGTCAACTGGGAGAGTAAAACTTTCAAGTATTGGCTTAAACTGATGATGAAAACATCCCTAGCAGGAGCAAGGAGTGAGTTTATTACAGACTGGACATATATGTGTCAAAACAAACTATAAGGTTATGCAGATTTAAGGTGAAGTGTTGTCAGAACATAATTACCTTATACTTTAAGTTAACTTTAAGTGTTTTTGAGAATCTCAAGGATGTCCTGGATTGTGATAAAATATTTGTTTCAGTCAATAAAAATTGATAGTCCAACAAAAGAACGTCATTGGTACAACAAAGTGTAAGGGCCATTGAAGATGAAAAAAAAAAACATGGAGCACATTTTTACTCCCCAAATAACCCTCAGAAAATTAGATTAATTTCACATATTTGCAAGAAAATATTTGGATATTGTCTGAAGTCGGAAAGTCATAAATTATTTATTTTATCTTACAATATTTTACATTGAATTGGGAATTTGAGAAATGGCAAGTCTCATTAATATAATACATTTTATTTAAAATGCCCTTTACATGAAAAGATCGCAAAGAGCTAAAATGTCTTAAATGGATCAGGTTAATATGTGGGACAAAATCTTAGCCCAATTTACCCCTACTTCAACCATTAAAAAAAATAATTATAATATGAAAAAAACCTTAAATTGAACAAGAAATTGGGAGAAACAGTAATATGAAAAATATTAATTTGAGTTCCTATAGAAAAAAAAAGTATTTTCTAAAATCCTTATGGGCATGTCAAAGCAGTACAAAAATCAGAAGTTGAAACAGACATACTTGAATATGACCGGTGCATCTCTAACTAGATTGTAGGAAGTAAATAACGCTAAACATGAGTGACAGTGGTTGATGATTTCAGTAATGGGACCATATAAACAGTAATGGTACAATGTTTACTCTTCTGTTTTATTGATAAAACCGATCCGACAGAGTGTGAGGGTGCTAATGTAGAGTCACTGTACCCCGATACTCCTCCCACTTCGCTTCAAAACGCCACAAAAAGGTGTTGTCCTGAAGAATCCATGTTATGGGCAAGCAGATTCTGCAAACTCTAAACATATTTTAATTATTTAGTATTTAATTGCAAACACATATCATGCTGTACTTTTGCCATCCTTGAAAGAATAAAAGAGATCGGAGCTTCTTGAAAGGCAGCTATTTAATTGGAGGCTTTAGCTGAATGTCCAGCTCATCAGAATTGTAATTCACAGCCACCTCTAAGCAACAACGCTGCCCTAGTCATTTTGCTATGCAATGCTACAAGAGAATGAGGCTAAGAGAGCCCCATGAGGAAAGGGGAAAAAGAAAAATCTCTCAGCAAAATCTAATTACCACGGGACACAGCAGAACTCGCTTTCTGGTCTATAGCCATTAAAACAGTCTACCACCCAGCATCATCTTCTCCAATGATCTAACAGAACTGCCTTAAAGCCTACAAAAAAATTGCTGTCAGAATATTAATCCTCACAATGAATTTGGACAATCATGACTCGGCTGAGTTACTCTCTTGAGCTTCATAAATCAGCTCTCAAAGATAAGGTCAGGCTGAAGAGTAAAACTTTACAAGCTTTATGTCAACCCCCCTCCCCCGAAAAGAGCGGCTTTTAAATAAAACATCTACATCATGCACAAACTCAAATTGCTTAAAAAGCTCCTTAAAAATCAATAAATCTTGGATCAGTTCTTGTGTGGAAGTCCATGGCTTGATGAACGAGGCTGCAGAGCTTGCAGCTTGAGATTTACTGGTAGGCTTTTTTTGTGTGGAATCAAGGTATATGTATAAATACTGAGCACAGCACAAAAGGGATGTGTGAGCTCAATACAGTAAGTACAATAGCCCTGGTTCAGCCTGGGGTTCAAATTACATTCACCGAATGAAACACTGAGCAATAGAGACCTGTCCTCACAGATAAATTTCAGGTCTGGAGCAAGGCACATTTTCAATCAGTAATTTAATAAAAAAGCATGGAGGAAGTCTTTAATACAGAACACAGAAGAATCACAAAAAGTTTCCTATCATTGTTTTTTAATCTTATTTTCCAAGGTGGGTGGAAATCAACGCACATCAGACTTCACATTTTTCTGAAACCTGAACTAACTAATGACATAAAAATCACATAAAGAAGTCAACAGTGAACTTACCGGCAGTACAGAGCAGAATAAAGAAAAACAAAAACATATTTAAATGATAGTCATGGGCTTCAACCCCACATTTTTTATAACTTACAAAGGACATAAACTCAAACAAACGTATAGTCCGACTGTGGAAAACATCCTCAGTAATGGAAAGAAGGAAAGAATTTGAAGATTTTAAAATTTGCAATAAAATCAAATTTAAAAATGTATATCTATTTTATAGCTTTTCCTTTTTGCAGTTTCAAAAAGTCACAAACATTTGTTAGTGTTTCAGAGAATTGCCTTGCAAGTGTATGACTGGGGATAAAACTTTCTTCTAATAGTTTACAGGGGTATTGGCCCATTCCTTCTAGAAGAAATGGTGTAACTGACTCAGGTTTGTAGCCTACCCTGTTCCCACACATCTTTAAAGCTCTGCCCACAAATTTCCAATGGGACTGAGTTCAGGGCTTTGTGATGGGCACTCCATCTATTGGTATTAAAACTTTCACAAAGAACCTTTTGGCATTAGCCTAGAAACATTACCTAAATCTAATGTGTCACACCATTTTTTTTTCCTGCAAAACCATGTTTTGGAGCTAGTTCAGTCAGCAGAGTGAAACGACTTGTAGATATTAATCTCATTGGAACATTTATGAGCAGGGCTGGAAAAAGAGCAACAAAAGTGTAAATGAAGAAGAGAAAGACATGATACCAAATAAAATTTGGACAGTTGAGGTAGGGAATGGTAGCAGATTGTTAAAAAAATGTTTGCCTGTTTAAGAGGAACTTCTCTCATGTAGCAGAGGTAAAAGGTCTCAAGGGAGAAGTGAGTGAGATAGGACACAAAACCTGTGACACAAGCAACCATGCATGCTCACATTCAAAGTGAAGTCAGTTCATCAGGTTTTTAGACAGTGGTATAAAACTGAACACAAATATAGCAAACTCCACACAAAAAGGCCAAACTGGATGCTTTGTTGCTCTTAGCCAACAGTTTAACCCCTGTGCTGCTTCCTAAAACTTTAAGGGCACTGCTCTGAAAAGGAGGCCAGTTGGGAGTTTGACTTATCTCCTCACAGTTAGTATCAGAGAGTTAAGCTGTTTTATGCAACCATAGGACATATCCTTAAAATCTCGGACCAATAGATCTCTGAAGTAGATTATGTTTGATGTTCATGGAAAACTTTGGCCAACAAAGACAGGGCAGTGGTATTTAAAGGCAGTGTTTACTGTAGTTCAGTGTAAAAGTAGAAACATTCGGAACATCAGTGTCACGATGGTTTTGCTTTATGTGAATACAAGCCAAACTTATAACATAGTGAAGTTAATGCTGCATGGGTGTAGGTGTAAATCAATCAAGGTCTTGAGAGATTACAATGTCATATTTTAATTAGAGTCGTGCCACAAGAAACTGGAGGAGGTAACAGGTGTTCTGATATTTACACACCAAAGAGCTGTGAGGCCTTGATATGCGCCTTATGACACCTCATCCCACTGATCCTGACAAACTGATCTAATCTCAACCTGGGCTCGCTCCAAATATAGCTGGTTCTGAATTCTGGCAGTACAACACACAGATCCAAACAGCTAAGGTTCTGAGGGTATCAGCCTCATCACAGCACTCTGACGTGCTTATGTCCATTTAAGGGTGGACTAACAAAACAAAGTAATAGAAGATAGGTGAAGAAAGGCTGATTGTATTGACAGTTCAGAGCAGGCTTGCCTGGATACGACTTAAATGTGTTTAGAGTCCATACATTGCACTCTTGGGCTACCCTGATGTTTTCATTAAATTTAGGCATTTCACAAACTGCTGTCATTATTAAAGATGAGTTATGTTATCAGGCTTTAGAAAGTCATCTCTCAGTCTCTTTCCAGGCCTCTAGATTACAAGTACCTGCAGCCAATAATGTCTTTATGATACATCACAGTAATGGCAAATTTCTTAACTAACCTTGTTACTCATTGCTAGAATTATTGATTATGTATTAAAACAGCAACACAAAAATCTTACAATTACATTTACCCAGTTTAAGAAAAAACAGCAAGTGGCAACTTTATGTATGTTTAGTTCCTATGAGGCGCCAACTGTAGCTGGGAGGGACTGCTCAGCGTAGAGTGGGTTGCATGTGAGTGCTTTAGGATGGGGAAGGTGAAAATGCTAACATTTTTGTTAACATCTCAGCTTCTGAAAAATTATGTTCTTGGCTGCTTTTTTCCAACTTCAAGAATTCAGTTGAATGAACGTAGCTCTATTCTTCCAAATCATCAGAATACCAGTTGAAACATGTAATGAACTGGTCAGCTATTACAGAGAAGTTTTAATTGTTGTTTATCAAGGATATAAATTATTCTTGGCATATCTTTTATTCAAGTGTAAATATAAATATTTTTCAAAATGGATACTTCTTTTAAATTGTTTTAATATCTTGAGATGCCTATCTCATGTCCAGTGAAAATCAAACTTCTTGTTTGTATAGAAAAATATTTTAAAATGCCAGTGACATGAATAATTTTATCAACAACGTACTCTAAAATATGGTCTTTAGATGTTCTTGTCTGAGGCTATTGATGCAATCTGCTTCAGTAGCTACGTTCAGCTCCATTTTGAGAAAAATAAACTTCAAAAGCACATTTTGTTTTAAGAGTTTTCTATGCTTCATAGAAATACCAAGTATGATTAATTCTTGTAACTAAACATATTGACAGCAGAATCAGGTATTAAAATCAGTAACTCCCAGGTGGGAATCTCTAACATTAATATTTCTCCTAAAAACTTCAAGTTACACATGATCAAAGCCAAATCAAAATCATACAATTTACACTTGATCAATAGGGTCATCGGCTTCAGTGCAACTACTTGGTTTGGTCCAACATTTGTTCCACATTAAATCAGAACAATAACAGAATATAATAAAATAATCTGATTGCATGATATTTAGGGTTGAAGCTAATGAAGCAGTCGTCAATAGATTTTCGATTTTTAATTTAGACTCCACCATCTCTGTAAAGGTCATCTAAGCATTAGCAATAGTCTCCACAGAAAGCCATGTTGTCAAATGACGAGATGCATAAATGCAGAGGCAAAACCATCTGGTCCAATTAATTATATCTGAATCAACAACAGACTATATACAGGAGCTCAGCAAAATCAGGATTTATTCAAAGTAGATATATATATATATATATATATATATATATATATATATATATATATATATATATATATATATATATATATATATATATATATATATATATATATTCTTTTTAATAAAAAAGGAGACAAATGTCACAGACACTCGGCAGCTTGCAATTAGCTGAAATTACACCCAGATACACAGAGACAGCTAATGAGTCTGGCAACCTGCTCTGACAGAATCGGCAGTCTTTCTGGTATCAAAGTGACATGCAGGTCTGATGTTTCACCAGCGCTACAGGCACAAACGGTCTCAAAGACGAGTGCTAAAATTGGAAGGATTTTTTTGGGACCTCATATTGCCTTTTGTTCCAATAAAGCCTCTGTCAATACCTTCACAAATGATCTTCACAAATGGCCCTGCTGCTTCAGTCAAAAAAACTAATGTCTATATAAACCATGTTTACACTCATAGGTGAACCAGATAGATGGAAATAAAATGAGAATAAAGGTGTTTTCTGTACAGAATTTAAACCATTGATTCATTGTATCCTTTTAGACTTTTGCTGGTAATGTAAAACTATAGGTCATAAAATCTGCATTGTATCAGTGTATAGTACAAAGCTCTCTAATCTCATGGGGAACATCTGAAAACGTGAACATAGGTAGAACATTGCGGATAAGCTGAATTCCTCTGATCTACCTACAGCCGGACGATAAAACGGCAGGCTACACTGACAGGACAGACTGTCCTGAAATGTAATGGATTCCTCCATTGCTGTGCAAAATACGTTCTAGCACTGCAAGATAAATGACAGCCAAACATCCAGAACACCAAAGATGACAACAGCAGACACTCCTCTTTGGCTTTTTGGAGCAGCACATTCATTCATGGAGATATGAAAAAAGTAATTTGAACACAGCAAGAGTAATAAGAAAGCCTGATTTCAAGACCAGATAAATCAGACAACCCAAGTAGGAGGTGGATACAGATATGCCATTTGTTCCCATTTGGTGGCCCACAAAAACCTAAACAAATAAGCCTTAGAGACTGCAGTCCGGTAAACCAATATGTCATTGCTTTTATTCAATAAAAACAGTCTCTCAGGATAAAAATGGCTATTAATCTGACTGAGAGATCAAAAGTAATGGAATGGAGGGTCTCTGGTTTGTACTGAAACCAAACTCAATTGAGCAAATTACAGACATCACAAATGCAAGTGTTTGTGCTGCAGCCTAGATCTGTTTGCATATCTTAGCAAAAATATGCTAAGATAGGCATTTACTTATCTTGGGATAAAACAACATGTTTTCTTCTTTGCCGCGAATAGTCAGATGAGATGAAAGGCACATCTCATAAATTAGAATGTAGAAACACTGGGTATAGGTAATTAGAACAAGATATTTTGTGGTTTTGTGTCTCAGAGTTGAATGTCTTTTGGTATAACTTGTGCCAACCACAGAACAAAATCAAAAGATGATGATTGAAGCTTTGTGTCCTTATCCACAGTGAAACAAATCACGTATAACATGGGCTGAAAGGCCACGCAGTAAAAAGTAAGTTAGTACTCCAAAAGCAAAATAAACAGACAGATTACAGCTTGCAAATATAAGGACCTCAATTGTTCAAGACAAAATTCAGGTGCTTGACCATCACTACATTTTGCAACCCTAAGAATGTCATCCCAACTGTGTGTGGATTTTCTGCTGGAAGAGGGACTGGTGCATTTCACAAAACAAATGTCATGATGAGGAAAGAACAATGTGTGGAAATAATGTGGAAACATCTCAAGACGTCACCCATGAAGTTAAAGCTTAGGCATAAATGGCTTTCACAAATGAAGGACCTTAAGCATGGTGCCACATTAGTTACAAAGTGGCTTAAGGACAACAAAGTACGTGTTTTGGAGGGGCCATTACAGAGCCCTAGTCTCATTACCATTAAAAAACATGTGGGTTGAGCTGAAAGGGAGTATTGGAGTAAGGTAGCCGAAAGGTTATACCAGTTCTGTCAGGAGGAATGGGCCAAAATTCCAGCAAACTATTGTGACAAGTTTATTGAAGAATACCAAAAATGTTTAATCCAAGTCACACAGCTTAAAACGCAAATCTACCAAACAGTTCAACCAAATATCGAGGAACTGTGTGTTAAATTCTGAAAAAAAACATTTTACAGGAAAAATCTCTCCCCCATTATTGTGGGATTTAGCTAAATTAACTAGTTTTGGTAATCAATCTGACCTAAAAATGAAGAACTCTGGTATGATTTAACATCAGACAGCTGGTTTAAAAAATATATTTTTATATAGTGTGTAAATATGTGATTTCAACTGCAAATAATATTAAAGAAAATAATGTAATAAATATTAACCGAAGTCTAGAAACTAAAAAAGTTTTTTATTCAGACTTGGAAATAGTTAAAAAAAGTTTTTTCAGATTTTTACCAAACATAGGGACACTGTTCCACCTGCAATCCTGAAAAGATTAGCGGGTCTAGGAAACAGAAGGCTGAAGGAATTCGTTTCCGTTAAATTTTTTTCCAAGACTGAAACAGTTCAACCTTTGTGTACAGTACAATCATATCACAGCCATTTATTCCCTCAACCAATTGTAGATTTGTATAGTTTTTGGTTTTCAAAACAATGACAAATAGTCAAATTCTTTTGAGTGAGCAAATTTGGTAAGAGAACTTTGGAATAGGACATTTTTAAGGCTTACGGCAGACATTAAAATAAAAAGTCTTCCTTTATTCTTAGCTGTGAGAGACTAACTTTATCTAACAGTGCTCTAGAGATTAGACTTCAAGGTTCCTTATGAGGAAGAGCGGAAACTTATGCTAGCTGTTATGACACACCACCAGAGAGTGAAGTATTTCTTGCTATCTTGGGGAAAAGAACCACCTATGATTTTAATTGCAATAATTTGTCACCTTGAAGTGCATCAGTAATAGTGCCTCTCTGAAAAACCCTTCCACAGGTACAGTGGAGGAAGGTTATTTGCCCTTTACACAATTATTTCTCAGACTGTAGGGGAGGACATTGCAGGAAGTTCCTAAAACCAACTTGAGTTTAGTGCTTTCATTACAAAACCGATTTATAAAGAAAGAGACATTCTGTCTAATTTACTTTCAAGTGTATCATCATTGTTCCAGAGGCTGACGAGAAACCTTTCGACTCACTCAGAATAAGTCCCTGAATGGATTTGACTTTGACAGGACAGAGAAGTGTTTACATTCCATATAAACTGCTTGATATCCCAAAAATGTACTTCTGAGCAACACGTCTGTTTTCTACCAAAAGACACAAATTACATCCAAAGTGGCACAACACAGCATCCATGTGGAAAAACACAACTCAAAAATCCCCAGAAGATGGGATGATGAATTATCCTCTATTACATGTTTGACAGTGAGGCTTTTAAATTCTCACTACTGTTATGAAGAAAAGGTGCGGGATGACAGCGTGATTTATGCTCTGCAACACCAGCCGATATCATTGCAATTGTCCTCTCTTTTATATGACTATCACTTCTTTACAAAGAAGAACTTGCCAAAAGAGAAAAATTAACATTTCAATCTGCTGATAAAAGATTAATTTATAAACATTAATAAATTAAAATCCATCCACTTACTTTCATGTTAGATTTAATTACATTTCGCTCTTTATGTTGTTACAGAAAAACAGCATTGGCTGTAAAACCTCAGCCCATCCAGACAAAGACACAGATCATAATCAGCAATAAGGTAGGCCAGTGATTATTGCATTATGCATGATAACCTTTGTCCTTAGTTAAATACGGAGAATATTCTTGATTGATTTATGTGGCAATATGATTATTCATATCGCCATGTAATTAATGCCATAGGCATGCTAAAGGAGGATCCTGGTTGTGGAGACTGGGCAGAAACTAAACAACAGACCCATTCTAAGATGGTTAAAGAATAATAAAAGGTTTGATCACAGTATCTCTGTGCTAATGGCATATAGCAAAAGCCATGCAATTCTAGGGTTCCTGCACAATTCTAATATATGAACTAATTCTGTCTAAAACAAACGAAGAGTATAAATTCATGTCAAAAATTCTTAGGAAAGGAGGGAGGAATAGAAGAATGAACGGACCGACAGACAGAGAGACATGATGGGTAGATAGAGCTTTAAAGGACCCCAATGTCATAAACCCACTGGTTGAATTTTAGAAGTTCAGATATTTCTCATGTAGACACTGGGACATGAAATAAATCTTTAAAGACAACCTCAGGCTTCTGCAATCATCTACATTAGATAATTGCCTCTGATGAATCTGAAATGTCTTCCCTATCAAAACATATTATATGTGATTTTTTCATCAAGGCTGATTGCTTGAATGATGATGTTCATTCAGCTTCTCTTTCCTGACCTAAACTGACAGGACTCTTCTTTTCAATTTGTTGTTTTTTCCCCTATGTCCTTCACGTGTCTAAAGACTCCAGAGGGACCTGCTGTCAGGACACTCAGACAAAGGTCAAGTCACTCCTTTAAATAGGCATCATGGAAAATAGCCTAAGGGTAATTGAGCCTGTTGACGAATCCTTAAACGGACTGGCTCGTAGGTAAACAATTGCAGGTTGCAAGGGAGCCGCTTGCGAAAAAAAACACCATCTTAAACTCAATTACTTGTTTGCAAGTCTTTTGTTAAACAATATTTGTTGCTAAGATAAACATCCTCTGTTAAAGGTGATGGATATATGGCGAATAGAAACAACGGAAATATTAAAAACATACTCAGCTTACTCAACTATAATGATTAATGCTCGACTCAAAACAATCCCAACGATGAATCAACTGCACTTCACAAAATGAACAACAAGCCTCTGATGTTTCAGTGTAATGAATGTCTTTAATGTCTATCGCAGGCTGCTCACTTTTAACAATATTAAACTGAACATGAACAGTGTGACCATCATAGTAGGTTACTGTTTTTGAGACAAAGCTAAGACGACCTGTGGGGCTCATCGCCAGGGAGATCTGATTATCAGTGACATACATGTCATATCTACTTGATCATGGTGAATGCCACCAAACAGCAGCAAAAAGGCCATTCAGAGTCTAGCAGCATTAACATTTAAGATGTGTGTTGTTTAGTACTTAAAGAGTTAAGTTTAAGATGTTAATTTCAAACATTTTTAAACACTGAATAAGAGCTGGATAAATTACGTTTTTGAGGGTCAGCATGTGTATAATCTAGTGGGACAAATTATAAATGACAATCAAAAACTATGCAGCTACAAAACACTTGAAAAAAAGGTCCACTCTGTATGCTGTAGCTGGGTAAGAGTAACTTGGAGAGTCAGGTAAAATTGTCTTTGTGGAAATACATGACATGCTTGTCGTCATGTTGCAGAAATGTGTCAAAATTCTCACATTATATATATCCAATTAGAAGGACGTGCTTTGTCTCATTTAAACATTTTTCAGTAGCTTTCAGACTTGTTCAGAACATTTTCTGCAAACTGAAAAGAGTGTAATGTTCATGGAAAGCCGCAGCTAGCTGTCTGCTTTAGTAGAATGCTTTTGCTCAGATAAAACGAGTATGAACGGAGGTGCTTGCTTGTCCTTGAGGTCCAAGCTGCCCACATTCACTGATACAGTAGGTATATCAAAGAGATGAAATTTTGTAGGAAAAGCGCTTTATAAATAAAGATTGATTGAAAGATCTTACATATTCATGCACAGATCTGCAGTATGGTTGGAAGACTGTAATCACAACCGTCTGATTGGCAGACTCCTTCCACTGATACAGAGCTACTCCACCAAAAAATGTAAGAATCTGTTTAAAGCTGACATTTTTGCTGATCATTGTGCCTTTTTCTATATACTCAAGAACAAAGTAAAGCAAAGATGTTTCATGGTTTTGAGCTTTCAGCCTCTGTTGGTCAAGTACCATGGTGGAACTGGAAATGTTGGCAGCTTTTTAGAAGGTAAGGGTTTTCATTTTTAACTAAAAACACAAGGACACTCATGTTTACAGTTAGCAGTTCTAGCCACGCTAATATACGACATCAAGGTCAGATAAAATTATCAACTTCTGCTACTTCGACATATTTTTACTCAAACAATAGCCATCCATTCAAATACTTACAGTGGCTTGCAAAAGTATTCAGCCCCCTTGAACTTTTCCACATTTTGTCACATTACAGCCACAGACATGAATCAATTTTATTGGAATTCCAGGTGAAAGACCAATACAAAGTGGTGTACACGTGAGAAGTGGAACGAAAATCATACATGATTCCAAACATTTTTTACAAATAAATAACTGAAAAGTGGGGTGTGCGTAATTATTCAGCCCCCTTTGGTCTGAGTGCAGTCAGTTGCCCATAGACATTGTCTGATGAGTGCTAATGACTAAATAGAGTGCACCTGTGTGTAATCTAATGTCAGTACAAATACAGCTGCCCTGTGACGGCCTCAGAGGTTGTCTAAGAGAATGTTGGGAGCAACAACACCATGAAGTCCAAAGAACACACCAGACAGGTCAGGGATAAAGTTACTGAGAAATTTAAAGCAGGCTTAGGCTACAAAAAGATTTCCCAAGCCTTGAACATCCCACGGAGCACTGTTCAAGTGATCATTCAGAAATGGAAGGAGTATGGCACAACTGTAAACCTACCAAGATAAGGCCGTCCACCTAAACTCACAGGCCGAACAAGGAGAGCGCTGATCAGAAATGCAGCCAAGAGGTCCATGGTGACTCTGGACGAGCTGCAGAGATCTACAGCTCAGTATATATATATATATATATATATACACACACGTGCGTGCGTGCGTGCGTGCGTGCGTGCGTGCGTGCGTGTTGGAACAGGGTAAAGCACTTCCAGTGACGGGATATGATGTTCACTGTATCTTCTTGATCTCCAAATGCCACAAGAGGCTGGCCAGAAAATAACAGAACAAAGTAGCTTAAGAATAAGCAAGATGTCTCACTTTAACAAACACTAGGTCTCCGTCTGGTGTATTTTCAGTTAAAACATGTTTGCTCTTCGTTCAGAGAGGCTACTTGCAGTGGTTACACTTTCAAGGAATTTTTGTCCAGTAAGAGTTGTAATACTTTGTAATAATTAAACTCTCCAACCATCTATCCATTCATTATCTATACCAAGTCCCTCCTCTGAAGGTTTTTTTTTTTGGGGGGGGGGGGGGGGGGGGGGGCCTATCTCCAGCATTCTTCAGGTGAGATGGAGAGGCAGTGTCCACCCTGGAGAGGTCGTCCATTGCATAATTTTACACTAGTAAATTGAAAAGTACGATGCTGTAAAACCACTCTTGAAAGTACATTTTTCCAAAATGTTCCAAAAGGAAATACAACAGAGTATGTGTAACTAGCTACTACCCACCTCTAAACATGTGTTCCTGCTAATACCAACCCACTGACAAAATGGCACTGAATGTACATACATCTGTCTACTAGTGTTGGTTGGTTGCCTAGCCGATACCCACCTCTCATCTCCTCAAGCATGAACAGGATGGATGGGTGGAAGGTTTCCAAACATGTTATAAAAATAATCAATAAAAAAGGAGGGAAAAAAGATTTTATTGCATCATTTTGCAAACTAAGTTAAGGAAAACCAAGCTGCAATCACTTTTTAACACCATACTTGGCGCATACAGCAGGAACACAGACTTTCTTACTGCCTGTATTTACAGTTGAACGCTTTGGTGACTGTGGAGAGTCTGATGCAACCACCTTGTTAAAGTTCTGAGAAAATAAAAGCATGTCAGAGAGAGGCACATGATAAACTTATTTTCCAGTGCTGAGTTCCAGTCTTTGCAGAAGAACAGATCAGAATTAAACCCCTGCAGGAATTTCAATGCGTTTATCTGCTCCAACTTAATTTTTACCAAGCGTACAGTTTCATTTAGCTGCCGACCGACACTGTACAGTAACTCGAGCAACGTAAAACACATGGGGGACATGCTTTCTTCTTGCTGCCCCTGTGGTGTTGTCCTTTTCAAATCTGAAGCCCAGCTGTGAAGCCCCCAAAACATTTACTCCACAGAGTCTTTTCAAGTACTATCTTGGTCCCCCTAGACACCCCTATGGAGCTGCTCAGGTGGCCGAGAGCAGAGAGACGTGATCGTACTGGGCAGCTTCCAGCTGAGAACACGTCTCTCAGTGTGAATGCCAAGCAGAGCATGCATGTTCAATGTAACAGTGTCCTTTGGGGATTCAATAAAACAAAAAAAGGTATTAAAACTAGAAGCTATGACACGAGTTAATGGCTGCCACAAATAAAGGTTCGATTTATGTAAAAGTAAAACACATGAGCACCTGTGTATAATACTAACACAGCCTTTCAAAAAAAAAGGTCCTATGGTGGTGGAGTTAGTATGATGCTCTGGAGCTGGTTTCTAGTGCTAGACTTTAAACCAGTGTGACTCAGCAGCATGGTCTCTAAAACTTGTTAAAAAGTTGATTAGGTACATGTAATAAACCCTGAAACATGATTTTTTTTTAATTGTTAGATCAGTTTGAATAAACTGTTTAAATAAATGTTAATTTTTTAAATACTAATTTAGTTTTTATCGTTTAACAGACTTAGAAAAAATGAGAAAATTACCAGAATTTCTTTTTGCTAAAAGAAACTAAATTCGCTTAACAGAAATAATAGTTAAAATGAAATAAACCGTGATCTGTCAATAATGTACACATAATTTAAAGAAATAATATAATCAGCAATGTTATTTCTTCATGAAACTGAAACACACTCGGAAACAGAAACTTGGTAGTAAGTAGGGATTTGTATTGGCAAGAAACTGGTGACATATGTATCACAATACAGTGGGGACGATACGATATATTGCGATACTATGAGTAAGACTATAGTGATTTCTAAAACTGAATGTAACTGTAGAAAAACTGTCACAGCCTTCTAAACACTCCAACCCGTTTCATATATCGTCAATATCGTGACATAAAATATCGTGATATGTTGGTATATCGATATTTTCTTACATCCCAACTAGTAAGTACTGTTAAGAACTGTTGAATCATTTTATTCTTTAGCCTGAGTGTTGGTCTAATATTATCAAGTAGATCTGCAATATGTCACTCTCCGAACTATTCACCTCAGTGAGAAATCATTTCAGCCTCGTTTTAAATCCCACTCCCCATCTATCACTGTTTCTCCGTTTCTATTCCACAGCCCGTTTTCTTTCTCCCGATGACATGATTGGAAACGCATGCAGACATCAATACCTGTGCCGTCTGCTTGCCATTCTCCACGATTTCAGGGACTTTCTGAAAGTAATGAGACTTTGGGACGTGTGTGAAAATGGATCACATCAACAGGCAAAGCAGAAGCAGGGAAGAAGGCTTTATCTCATGTGCTAGCTCGCCACAGAAGTCTATATGTTGGAAAAGCAACTCGTATTTGCTTAATAAACCATATAAACACTCAGCAGGAGTTTCACTGTCTCCATGCAATGTCCTTTTGAAATAAGCTCTAAGAAAACACCTCTCTCGGTTCCGGTCGTAAAAGCTTTTTCCTGCACTTTTACGCCTCCAATTTCCCTCTTTACTGATCTGCTTTCAGAACACATCTGCTGCAGCATTTGATCGATTATTCTAATTAGAAGATAAACCATGTTTATCGAGAAGTTGGCTTTAAAAAGTTCACACTTTTTTAAGTGGGCTAATGTAAGGAACTGTTTATATGGGGTCATAATCTCACTAGCCAAAAGTGGGATCAGAGCTAATATGGGAATCGAGCGTATCACAAAATTATGGGAAAATAATCCAGAGTTAAATTAAATTAAATTCTGCGTTTGAGCAATTTTATGACATTACAAGCTAAAATAAACCTTGATTTCTGACACATGTTCTGTCCTAATCTTGAAATAAAGCTCATTTGTCTATTAGTGTTATTTAGATAAACTTTTTTAAACTAACCCCATAAATCCAAGAAATACACAAGCATCCAAATAGATTCGAGTGGCAGTATTTACATCCATCTCTATCTTTCTCTTTAAGTTTGCCCACATCAGAGTCTTACCCTCTGAGAAGCTGATGAGCCCCAGGATGTGCAGGAGCTTGATGGAGGCGAACACCAGCACCACAATGCCCACTGTCTGCAGCCCCTCGGTCTCCCAGATGCCTCTCAGCATTGCTCCACCCCCCACCCACTCCGGCCCACCATATTCCGACCCAAAGCCAGAGCCCGACCCAGCCTCCTCTCCTTCCGAACCCTCGCCAGGACCAGGACCAGCACTCCCACCCGGTCCTGAGCTCCAGTTCCCCTGCACCCACTCCAGCGCTGCCCCAGCCTGTAAGCACCGGCCGGGCAAGTCCCAGCACCCTCCCCCTTCCCCTCTGCTCCCTAAATCCAGTCTGGGTCAGTTTAATCCGAGCCCCACCTCCTGTTTAAGAGCCAGATGAGAAGAATCTTAAACTCATGAAGAAGTCAGAAAACTTAGAAAAGATGACCTTAAAAGTCCACGCAGGCTACCTTTTTCCCCCCTCAAATGAGACAAGTGACAGCTGTGTAAAAGCAGAACAGAGAAAAATCTGGCTCCTCTCTGACAGTTTATGGCTTTCTGCTGCTCTTTCAGACGAACACACTGCCTCTCTGCAATGTAAAGGGGAGGGAAGATGAGAGGGAGTGGATATGAGCATGGGAGCGATGAAGGGAGGGCAGCAGCAAGAGGAGCACTGCAAGAAGAGGCACAAGTTCCTTATGGAAGTGTATAAATTAACTTCAGCTGCACTTCCGAAAATATGAAAGGGAGCCTAGAAAGTGTAACAAGATTGTAATGCCATTGTTGACTACTGTTCAGCGATATTAATAAATCAAGTAAACGGATTATGTGGCTGCAGAAAGAACCGAGGAAGCAGGAAACAGGGACCAAAAAGTTGAAAGTAATTGGATTTGTACAAGCAGAGGCTGTTCTGAAACGCGGTTAAGTTAATTAACCATTTACAGCTCACTTCCTGCCGTTTAGAACATTGTTTCTTTTACCAGCTTATTTAAAAAAGGCTTAAAGTAAGAGCAAACCATTGCGTTTAAATGTTTTATAAAAACAGTGTATTTTTAAATGAAAATTTGTCTGGGGTGAGTCAGAATATGTATGCTCAAACAGATCTCTTGCAACCGCTCCCTTTTATAATGTTAAGTCCACCTGCATGAAGCAGACAGACAACGAAAACCAGACACATTAAGTGACTATGAGACAAAGTGGCAGATTTATGTGGTTAGTATTTGGCAACAAAGTAGAGAAAATACTACCATCTGCTGGCCTTCTCCAGAGAGTCCGTTTTCTCATAATCCACAGTGGTTTCTCTAAAGGTGCGTCTTAATAAATGAGAATATCACTCAAAAGTTCATTTAATTTGGTAATTCTGTTCAAAAGGCAACAAAATCCTATATGGTATAGGAGTGATGTGTTTCAATAAGAAAATTAGAATATTACATAACAATAAAAAAAGGTTATTTAAAACAAATCTTATGATGTACACAATCACCCCTACTTTTCACCAGACAGATAAGTATCACATAACACCTGGAAAGCAAAATACTCAGCTGACAGCTGCCATTAGAGTCAATGGGTCCGGTTCCACCAGGCGTGAAGCAGCGCAAATCAGATGTGTCCCGGAAGCGTTGCAGCACGGCCCTCTTCTAAATTTATGCAGCAGGTCTTTTTTTTTACGTGCTGCGCTTCTAAAACACGCCAAGCTCAGCAGTTTAGATCAGGCCAGACAGGAAATCATACACAGGAGGAGTATGAAGCATCCGGAGAATTTCAAAATAAAAGACAAATCCAGTGGAAAATAGGCAAAGGCTGACAATATACTTGCTTTTAACTAGTGTTTGTTTGAAGCATTGTTTGTGCGCATCATCTGAAATTAACGCGATGCATTCGAAAGCTGTAATATAGGACTAACCAGTAGGGGAAGTGTAGAGCACTATCGGATGTGTACCGGTCAAAGGCGGCAAAAGCAGAAGAAAAACGAGCAACAATAGCAGTAAAATGTCGAAGAGTTGTGATCTCAAAATTGACCAGTTGTTGATTTCCTCAGCTGTCGCCATGTTTGTTTTGTTTGTACCCAACAAATGCGGCACTCTATCCGGTCTGAGTTCTATACTCTGCCCCCTAGCAGTATTCTCCAGCTAGTATGTGAACAAGATCCAGCCTGCTGCTTGCGTCAACGTAAGGTTAAAAAGCAATAATGTTCTCAGCCTCAAGACTAAAAAGGGCTATTGCTAAAGAAGTTTGCTGTTCACGGAGTGCTGCGAGTACATTAGAGTGTTTAGTGGAAAGAAAAAGCTTGGTAGAATCAGGGGGAACAAGGATAACTGAAGCCTGGAAAGGATTGTTAAGTAAAGTCCATTCACGAGGAAGAGACTGCTTGTGGTGTCAAGAGCCACAGTATTTGGAAAACAACTGTGTTGAGCAAAAAAAGAAGACACTTCTGTAAAGAAAAAAAGATCTCCTTAAAAGTTCAGAGAAATTTTGCGTTTTTAATTAGCGTCAATCAAATTTTACAGCCTATAACACCTGACATGAGTTTCATTTTTTCAATTTTTTTACTTTTTAATCATACTGAAGTGTTGTAATGCATCGGCTATACTGCATGTAAAACATACAATTTTAACCGATTTTTTAAATGTTTCAAGGAGAAAAACAAGTAGTACTTTATGGCTGGAACGACAATATATCTCCACTCTATTTGAGTGTTCTGTTCGCCAGTTTTTGCTTCAACCATACATCTCTGCTGTACAATGCAAAAACAAAAGAAGCTTCCAGCTTAACTGCAATCATCACGGCAGGATATTATGTTAGCTCCCTGAAAGGAATCGTAACTCACCGCTTATTCAATTACTCTGTGATAAATGGTGCATGGATGGAAAAGCTAACAAACACATTTTAATTACATTCAGCTGCCCAGAGCTGGTCTGAACTCCAGACCACATCAAGGAACGTGATCTATGTGGGGTTCTGTCTTTTTTTTTAAGAGTTTAGAATCAAGATGTCTGGCAAAGAAGTAAAGAAATGCAACAGATAGTTATTAGTTACTGGGACTATAACACATAAACCAGAAAACCCTTTATTCTGTTTTACAGTGTTGTTTACACAGTAATGTGTTCTGGACACAGTTCAACAGCAAGGCTTAGAACTACTTCAAAACGTCGCTCTGTTTTTGTTGTTGCTGGCATATGTAGCAGGACCTCTACGCTGTATGGAAAAGTAACTCGAAAAATTTGATTGAAGTATTTTTTCGGTCTGGATAAATATGCAAAAATGTCTGATTATCCAAAAATAATTCTCTTATTCTTTTTATTCATCTCTCCCACCATGTTGGACTGTCTGTATGGTTTTCATTTTCTGAAAAGCTGCGTTAGTTTAACAAATGTTCACTGGATATTTTCCAGATAGACAGGCCTTTGTGTTCATGTTGGTCAGCAGAGGCTTTCGCCTTAGAATGCCGTCATAGATGGTGCTTCTGCTCAGGTAATTTTTTAAATTATTCAATCAGGAACACTGACCAAGTAAGGCCTGCAGTGCTCGTCGTTTTCTGGGTTCTTTAAGAACCTCCTAGATTTGTCGCACATATGCTGTTGTTGCAATATTTCCACGCTGGGCACTCCTTTGACGGTTTTCTCCATTTATAGATTTATAGATTATGACCAACTGTGGTTCACAGGAGTCCAAGGCCTTAAAAACGGCTCTGTGGCCCTTTCCAGACTGATTGATGGTTAGTGAATGCATTTGTCTGTTCTCGAATTTGTTTAGATTGGGGCATGATGTGCTGCTTTACAAATTATTTTAGCCTACTGACTGTGGTCGGACAA
This sequence comes from Valencia hispanica, assembly GCA_963556495.2. NCBI lineage: Eukaryota > Metazoa > Chordata > Actinopteri > Cyprinodontiformes > Valenciidae > Valencia > Valencia hispanica. The sequence goes on from OY747714.1 coordinate 30,909,044, forward strand.
GTTCTAGTCGAATTAGTTTGTTAGTTGATTGTACAGGTCTGGCAGGAATCAGGCATAAATGTCATAAAAACAGGACCTTATTTGATGTTAAATGCTGTTTAATGATCATTGTGACATTTAACTGTGACAAAAATGCAAAACCACAAAATCTGTCCCTAATGTAGCTTGCAGAATTTCAAGCTCTGCATGCAAGCATGATGAGACTAATGACACCTCAGAAACCTTTGCAAAGATGTGTTTCGAAGCCATCTCGCTACACTCAAATCCAACATGCCCATTGCTTTAACCAATTCTTTTATCTTATAAACAAACTGCAGCACCTTTACTCAGACACCCACATTTTTTTCTTACCATTCTGCTCTTCTCAACAAGTAGAATCCAATTTTAAGGGATTTTCACAATTAGCTTTAGGAACAACAACTTTAAGAATTCTGTTAATCACTATTTTACTTCCAAACAAGCTAATATTGTTTTTTTATGATTTAGAAAATAGTTGCTTTTATTATTTTGTTCATAGGCAAGTATTAAGAAAACTGATGAAAATCCAGCCTTAATTTACAGCTGTATTGACCTCGGGTGTTTAACCACTGATATTTTCATCTACACAGCAACTAAATGTCAATATCAAGTAGCACCAAACAACTCAATGTCCATAATTCAACAAGTCTTATCTGTTTTGTAGCCTAGAGCGACACTCAGAGAAAGTATGATTCCAGAAAAAACAATGTGGCTTTCATTAAAGCCATCATCAATCAAAGCGACGGCGGTGCGCTGGATGGGCAGAGATGGGGTTGTCTCATTGTTTACACATCAGCTAAAGCACTAAGTTTGACATAATTGGGTGGCACCTGTAGGGGGTTATGTGCAGCCATGCAAAGCAGCAGTAAATGTTCAGCTATTGTTTTCCTAACGTGAAATAAATGACGTTGTCAAATTTACAGAGGTGGTGCCTACAAGTGGGTTGGTAATTATGAGCTGTGAACCAGAGCAACCGTCAGTGAAGCGGTATGGGCAATCAGCCATGGAGTGCCATGGGGTGACTGATACCACTGAGTTATTTGTTGGCTCACAGTGACAATTGCTTTTTCACACATGAAGATTTGCTGTTTTCAGCTCTAACCTTTATGCAGAAACAACGAATGGGAAGAAAACTTTAATGTCGATGACTCAAATGATTTCAGCTTATAATTTTGTACACTGTGGATGACTTTCATGTCCTAGTAACCACCCTTTCACAGTTGGCTCAAACACTATTTTCATCATCAGAGAAGAAGTAGGGGAGGTGAAGGAGTATAAATACGTCGGTGTTCACCTGGACAACAAACTGGACTGGGTTTGCAACAGTAAAGCCGTCTACAAGAAGGGACAGAGTTGACTGTGCTTCTTGAGGAAGCATAGGTTCTTCATGTTCAGAGCAAGATCCTGCATATCTTCTACAAGTCTGTTGTGGAAAATGTAATCTCTTCTGCCATACTCTGTTGTAGTAGAAGCATCAGAACTAGGGACTTAAAAAAGCTAAACACCCCGATAAAGAACGCTGGTTCTGTTCTGGGGACGACTGTGGAGCCACTTGAGATGATGATGCAAAGAAGGATTCTTTATGAAATTAATACAACCTTCAACATCTTCTGTCATGAGACTGCAAGAACATAGCATCTTTAGTCAGAGGCTTCTTCAGTGAGCTTTAATACTGACCACTACAAGAAATACTTTCTGCCCACAGGTATCAGCATCAAAAACAACTCTTTGAAGAAACTTGGATAAAACTAATATACTACTCACAAGTTAGGGATATTGTTATTTACATGAGTGCTATTCCTATTTGGTCTGAATTTTAATGAAATAAGTTAACATATCCTTTGATATTGCTAATAATAAATGAGAAGAAACACCATTTTCATTAGTGTAATATTTATTACCCCCAAAATTTAGACAATAACAAGGGTAGCCCCAAATAACACAAACTGACAATGTCTGTAGCGGATGTTTCCACCATTTGCCACAATGACAGCTTGACAGCGACGTCTCATGCTCCTCACTAGCCTCATGATGTTGCAATGCGATCCACTCTTCCACAAGTGCTACACACAGTTCTGCCAGGTCACTTGGGAGTGGGGTACGATCATCCAGTCTCTGCTTCAGCTGGCCCTAAACATGCTCTATGGGGTTCAGGTCAGACGACATTGCTGCCCATACCATATGAGACACTCTGACTTCCTGAAGTCGAGCTGTGACAATTCTGGCACAATCTGGAGTAGCATTACCATCCATGAACAGAAAGTTGGGGGTGTGCTGGCGGAATTGGGGGATGATGATGGGTTCTATGATGTCTCTGAGGTAAGAACGTGCAGTGACTGAGCCATCTACAATAACCAAATCATTTTTGCGCTGACTGGTGATGCCTGCCCAGACTGTTAAACCTCTTCCACCAAAGGTAAGCCTGGGGACCATGTTGACCTCGGCGTATCGCTCACCTCGCCTTCTCAGGCAACGCTGATGACCATCATTTCTGTGCAAGGTGACCTGGCACTCGTCAGTGAACAGGACGGTAGACCACTGCTGCATTGTCCAGGTCACCTGGTCTTGTGCCCACTGCAAACATTCACAGCAGTGTATTGGTGTCAGTGGAGTCACCTGCAACGGTCGTCTGGCATTCAAGCCAAAGCAGTGGATTCGGTTGCGAATGGTTTGTCTGGAAACCCTAGTACCCCTCACATCTCGTAAAGGGCCTGCAGCTGTGTGGCAGTTGCATGACGATGTGTGAATGCATAGGCCCTTAGGTACTGGTCATCGTTGCAGTCTGTCACTCATGGGGCTATGGTCAGGTGGCGCTGCTCGTCCGTTAAGTGACATCGTGTGTTCATGGCTGTTTAAAGGATGAAGTTGGAATGACCTGCTGACAATACCAGGGCCCTCATTTATCAAACGTTCGTCGAAACTGTCGTATATACTCTATCCTACAAATTAAATTTAGAATGTTCGTACGAACAGTCAAAAGTCTGATTTATGAAACGTACGCATGTTCATCTGATTACAAATCCCACATGTGCGAACCCAGGTGCTAGTACTTATAGTGCTAGTGCTTATATTTCTGTTGCAGAGCAGACATAACAAATGTGGCAAAGAATCATTTAATTTGCTGTTATTAACTTCTTTTGAAACCCGTAACTTTTTTGTACAAATTAAATCAGTTAAATTCGTACTGAACATTGCTGTTTGGTTCCATCAGCTCGGGGATAACCAATAAAAAATATAACTCTGCCTGGGAGAAAGTTACACAGGCAGTAAATGCGGTGGGGACAGTGGAGATGTTCCTGTTGAGAATAAGGGAAAAATGCTTTAATATCAAACTGAATACAATAAAACTTCCCTCAGCACACAGCTTGGCCAGATCTCCTACTGAGGGTGCACCGATCCTCAGATTTGACACTTGTGTGGCCATGCGTAATTGGAGACAAAACTTTGGCTGCCATTAGCACGCACGGAAAAAGCTACAACCTGCTTCACTGATAAGCGGGACCATTGTCACAGTACAGTTTACAAAGCTTTTAATTAAAAGTGTAACAACATCCTATTAAGCTGAAACGCTTGATGTCACAAATAAACAAATAAGGGGGGGGCTCTGCGCACGGAGAGCGCAGATTGCGAGTAACAGGATCTCTATGAATGATCACCCCCAACATTAAATTATGATTTTCTTGACAAATTTCAAATATAGTTTAATGCAAATCCGTCCATAAATGTTTGAGTTAATTTGCTAAAAGACAGACAGACGCCAACATAAGCTCCTTGGAGGAGGTGATAAACTGCTGAGAGAAATTTTATGTCCAAGTTAAACTGAAGAGTACTTTTATTTAAAAACATTTCTACGCACAAGTACAAATTGACAAATACCACACAATGGGTAGATTGTTCCTACGCACGTAATACGCACACATCTGTGCGTAAGTACGGTTGATAAACGAGGGCCCAGCTTTTTAAACCCACAGAATGTTGAATTTGATGCCACACTGAACAGGGGTGTCTTAAGTATTTTTTGGTGTTGGCCCCAATATGTAAGGCACACTGTACACAGTGAGACCATTACATAGAAAACACAAAATGAGGCGTGTCCATCACCCCAATACAATTGCCTCCCCATCCCAAAAATCTCTGCCATACCATATGTTTGGCATCCACTGAGTCTCTTATGATATCCTTAACTTATTGTGAGTAGTGTATGAAGAATTTTCCAGTGTAACAAAGAGTTCAATGAGTGTAAATACATATGGAACAAAACTGGTTGAAGCCATCTTCACCTGAAGCATTGGTAACAATGCCTGATTATCAGATATTTAGGAAGGATAGAGAAAGAGGAAAAGGTGGTGGTGTACTAATTTATGCAAAAACAACCTTAACATGTAGAGAATTGGAACTACCGGAAACTACAGAATGTGATTGTGTTGCTGTTGAAATTAAGCTTTCTAATTAAATGTCTTTTATCTTTATTTGTTCATATCGACCTCCAACTGCAAAAATTTAGTTTTATAATCAATTTCGATTAATATTAAGTTCATTTAGCTCTCATAAAGAGATGACTATTTTAGGTGATTTTAATATAAATAGGGACGACAAAAAAGCTAGGAAAAAACTTAACTTACAGAAAACTAATATTTAGAACAAGTAGAGAATTCAACTCTAGTAACAAACAAATCACAAACAATAATTGATCTTGTATTTACAAACAAACCTGATAGAATTACAAAGACATAATCTTTTGACAGGCATTTCGGTTCATATATTGCATATTTCTGTCCAGAAAGCTCACAAACCGAATATTTAGAAATTCATCCAAAGATGCACCTTTTTATGCCAGTATAATACCAAAACATCAAATGCAAAATCTTAAAGATGAAGTAAACAAAATGAACTGGGCAGAATCAACTTCCGTGAGTTCTATAGAAGACTGTTGCGATTCTTTCCTTAATAAAATAAAACATACAATTACCTCCTTTAGTCATAAAGTGAGTTTTAATATAAGGAAAAGTCAAAGACACCCTCCATGGCTAGATCAAACGTGTAAAGATGTAATGAAATCAAGAGATATACAATTTCAGTGTTACTTAAAAAGTCATTTGTCTGTAGACAGACAAAAATTTACTCATTTACGAAATAAAGTAAGAAAGGCAAAAGCAACCTTTTTTATCTCCGTTATTGAGCATGCAAAAGGTAATGGAAAAAATGTGTGGCACATATTGAATAACTTATTGGGTAGTGAGATAAAAAAATGAAGAGAATTCTACAATTAGATATTAATAAGGAATTGACAAAAGATCCTTTGCTGGTAGCAACTACTTTAAAATCAATTTTTTTTTAAGAGTGTAATTGAATCAAAAAATGTTAGCCCTCATTGTGCTGTTCACAACCTGATTAATCATGAAAAGCCCATATTTCAATTGGAAAAAATATCAGAAAATGAAGATGCAAAGATCATACAATCTATGAACTGTTCTAAAGCTAAAGATGCTAATGGCATTGATTCAAATTTTATAAAAAGTAACTCCAATTCCTTACTAGAATCAATAACTTACATGATGAATTTATCAATTCAACAGAAAGCAGTTCCACGAGTGTGGAAAGTAACTACTATCACTCTTATTTTTAAATCTGGTATGAGAACATTGGAATCCAATTATAGACCAATCACGTTCAGTGTTTACTGGATAAATGCTCTCATGTGGGAGCAGTTTTTCTGGATTTTAAGAGGGCTTTTGGCTCAACCACCAAGTGTTATTACAAAAATCTTATTTACATTTTTCTGCCAATGCTGTCCAATGGTTTGAGTCTTATTTGTCAAACAGAGTACAGCTTGTGGTGATTGATGGAGTATTACCTTAGCCGTTCTGCAAGTGTTCCACAGGGATCAGTTCTCTGATCTTTATTATTTACTACATACATAAATAACCTTCAAGACGCTTGCCCCAATATTACTATTCAAATGTACGCAGATGATGTAATTTCATCCAAGCTACTGTAAACACTCTCATAAAGGTTCAGGATTGGCTTAATTAAAATGGTCTTGTGCTTAATATCAAGAAAACAATATGTATGACATTTACAAGAAGACCAATAAAAAGCAATATCACAGTTTCTTTAGGAGGAGAGGTACTCGTGTTGATGCCAAATTTCAAGAACTTCACGTTTCAAGAACTAGAATTATATTGGATTCAAATCTAACTTTTAAAAAAACATTAAAAAGGTTGTAAATACTATAAAATGTACTCTTTCAAATTTTAAACAGAATCAGATCTTTCATTTACACAACTGCTGCTAAATCTTTTTTTCATTGTATGATGTTATCACAGACTATTGTTTTCTTGTCTGGTCATTTGCTGGGATTACAGTCTTAAAACCTATAAAACAGCTACATAATAAAGCCATTAAGGTTTTTGAACAAAAAAACAACTATCCATCCCATTAATTTCCAATTTTAGAGAAACAATTTTTTGAGTTTTTAAAATTTTAAAAGTTTTAAATATACCTGCATTGTTTATAAATCATTTCATGCGTTGGCCTCACCTCCTTTGGGGAACTTTATTAAACAAAAACATAGAACTCTTAGAACTAGAGCAGTCAGCAGAGGAGACTGTGAGATTCCACTTAGAAGAACTACTGTGGGACAAAATGCCACTGCTGTGAAAGGGTGTCAAATTTGGAATAACATTCCAATTTCAATCCGGGAATCCCCTATCTTTATTGTTTTTAAAACAGAACTTTAAAAATGGTTAAAAGCTAATCAATCTTTTGATCATCTGTAAAACTGTTTTTTGGGGGAAATTGATCAAATGTAGGGTTGACTGGAAATGGGGTATTTGCTTTTATGTCTATGTTTAACCTTTTGTCTGTAAATGTATTTTCCGTCTTAAATGTATGAGGACTACAGATGGAAAATAGCCTATGGCTAAATCTGGTGCATTTACACAAATTAATTGTACTGAGTGTCCATTAATGTGCATTGTCCTCTTCAAATAAACAAAATACTAAATTAAGCTGATGTTTATTCATTTTTGTTTAAGACTATTCATTAAATTCAAATTTACATTATGGATAAGATTTTTCTAACGTCTGCTACGCTAACACTGCAGGTCTTAATGCTCAATCCCAATTTTTTTGAGAAAAATCTGATTTTTTTGTAGGCCCACATGCACAGAAGAAGAAAGGACGTCACATACAGTGCACTCTGTTTAAGGAAATAAAAATGGCGGCTACAGACAGCCGCCATTTACAGTTAGTGTTTGTGCAGCAGCTTGGGAGTTCCTGCAGGGTTGGAACCAACAAAATTTTTACTAATCGAGTCGCAAAGCTCACGTTCTCTCCATTGACTGGCTCTGTCTGCAGTTCCCGCTGTGCTTGTTCGAGCATTTGCCTCCTCCAGTGCAGATTAGTGACATCTGTCTCACATCAGTGATGTACAAGACAGATGTCATGCGACATGACCATTCAGACTGCAGTCGCTTTCAAAAACATCTATTATGTATTGGATTTGGTACCACATATGAAAGTAACAAAAAAAGTAACAAAATAAAATAAAAAATCTGATTTGTGCTGTTCAGACCGTCATTAAAAATATATATATATATATGGGTCACATATGGGCAAAAAAGTATTTTATGTACTTTTGCCTGCAGTGTGAACGTAGCCTAAGAGTATGTAAGCAGCAGCAGCACCAACTGTTGTTTTTCTGTTTAATGAAAGATTAGATCCTGTTATACGATTTTGTACATACACCAACTTAAGACCAGGGTAATTTTATTCAACATTTTCATACCAGGGGCAGTCTCATGCAGGCCCAAGTTTAATTTAGTTCATCAATATTCTCAATATTTTTTAACGCAAACTCATTATTTGGTCCTCTCAAGGATTTGCAGTCCTCTGTCTGTGCATCCTTCCTTCTTGTTGTTGGGTTGTTCAAGCTAAACTGTTTTATCTCAATCTATTGCTCAGTGGGAAAACTAACTACATTAGCAAAATGGGACCAAAGTCAGACATTTGGACATCAGTCAAAAGTCATGTTAAAGATAGATGCATCCAAAATCAACACTAAGAAGTTAAATGTATTTATGCACAAGTAAAATGACAACCTCTCTCCATCCGCAGTGCTACCTTGATCACCCCAGATTAATCATCGTAGTGTTACAGGGAAAGGTCAATGCCTTGGTGAAATGGACAGTAGCACAAAGCCTGGGGCAATGTGCTTTAGCAGATAACATTGACCTGCTGGTCTGCCTGTCTTAGCAATATTAGCCCCACTTGCTATTGGCAAAGACAACATGTTGAGACAAAGAGCAGGACATCAGGTTTTTTTGCAGACAGCTTGTCATGTAATTTATGGTGGACTCTCCTAAAGAAGCAAAGTGGCTGTTATGATTAACCCTTAGGTGCAAAACACAAATGTAAAACATGCATTAGCCAAGAGAGTAAAAGAAATACAGCAAAGGTGAAATAAAATGGCAAAGAGAAGACAGGATGGCTGGAGCCACTGTCCAAACATTAAATATGTAGAGCAGAGTTCAGCAGCAAGAAAGAAAGACAATCAATACAATCTGAGTTTTTCTTAAGAGAGTGTTTAATTGTAGGTATGAAAAGGTTTAGGCAGCTGGGCTTCAGTTTTTTCAGTGACACCACAACAGTAAATTATTTCATTTTAGGCAGTCCCAGTGATCTGTTAAAGCACAGATACTGTACATTTTCTACAGAGGTAAAAAAAGTCAAAGACCAAGGCTACACTAACCTGGATAAATGTATGACAAACTTTTTCGGAGGCATTTGCAACTAATGTCATAAAAACAGAATGTATGGTATATTTTAGAAGTAATTTTTTGGTGCAGTTATGTGCTTTTGGCAAAACAGATTTAGAGAAACCAAGAGTAGCAGCCTATCAGGCAGCCTATTAGGCATGCCTATCAGCAGTGTTTTGTGGGAATCCTTGCAAATGTTTACTTTTTCTGAGATCTTTTTCTTTTTTTTAGGCAAAATGCAACTTTTCCCCCAAAATAAATGTAAAACTAGCCTTTTTATTTGACAGATTTATGACTCAAACATCTCCTGATGAGCATACTTGTCACCTTGCCATACTTGTTATCTGCTTGTCAGCTCACAGTGGTGGCACCTATAAGCCAGTAACCAATTTTTTCTTTTTTCTGTCGGGTCGGATTTTCCCGTGCTGTCTGCGGATGTGCTATCAAGCGCGTTCATGTTAAATGTTTCAGCACTCGCAAGCAGTTCAATGGATTGTGCGAATACACAGAAAAGACCAAGGACAACTTTGACACCAACAGTAACTCCACATAAGACTAAAAAAGTTAAACCCCTGACAAGTGCCCAGAAAAGATAGAAGATTGAGAGCGACCAGCGTACGAGCGCCCGCTGCGAGAGCGAGCAGAAAGGAGGAGCAGTTCCGTTTTTTTGGCCACAAGTGTCAGTCGCGAGTTTAAATTTCAGAAAATTGCATATAGCCCCTTTAACGTGTCCTGTCTGGCAGTGTGGAGCTTAGAATTGGTGTCTGAGAACCAAGTAGAAGCCCAACAGCTTTACTTTCACCTTATATGCATTTGACAACAATTATGACAACATAATCACCATCAAAATTGGTGAATAATGTCAGCATCTAATTATACGTTTTACTTGTGTATTATTTTATTTCAGAGATAATAAATGAACGTAAAGGGTCAAGTACTTCATAAAATAAATTGACAGAACTATGTCTACTACAAGGATTGCTGGATGTTCTTCTATTAGATACTTTATTAGGTTCTACTAAAGGATCTTGTTCTAAATAACATTTTCAGACCAGATAAGAGATTTACCAAATGAAGAAATTTAAACTTTAAATGCAGTTTTGACTCAACTATCTATCTATCTATCTATATATATATATATATCTATATCTATATATATATATATATACACATATACATATATATATATATATATATATATATATATACATATATATATATATATAGATATATATATACATATATATATATAGATATAGATATACATATATATATATAGATATAGATATACATATATATATATATATATATATATATATATATATATAGATATATATATATATATATATATATATATATATATATATATATATATAGATATATATATATATATATATATAGATATATATATATATATATATATATATATATATATATATATATATATATATATATAGATATATATATATATATATATATATATATATATATATATATATATATATATATATATATATATATATATATATATATATATATATATATATATATATATATATATATATATATAGATATACACACACACACAAGCGCACACACACAGTATGTATAAATAATTTTAGCACAAATAAATGTCAGCATGACCAGGAGACATTTTACCAAACACACTTCACCTCTGTAACAGAGTTGGACAAAAATAAACTGAATGGCAAAAAAAAAAACATCTAATACCTTATCAAGTATTGCAAATTGCTTTTTATTTCCTAAATGTAGTTAGGTACCTTCTGCTGTTAAATAAATACCTATCGTAGATGTAATCAAAATCAGAACTTTTATATTTCTGCAGAGTGCTGTGTTCACACTTCTCCACAAGTTATATAAGATAGTGTTGTATAAGATTTTCTAAACAAAACCTAACCACAGTATAGTAAATTGCATAGAAATGCATTACATGAGGTCCAAATATGAACAGAACCATTTCTGAAGAGAAACAAATACATTTCTGGCTCCGTGGACTCCTGAGGTCATCTTTAAACACAATTGTAATAATCTTATACCTTTAAAATAAGAAATATTATTTCTATTCAGTTGTGTAGCTACATCCACTGCTGTAAGTGCATTAAATGAGATGATATAACTTATTTGTTTGGTCTATGGATCTAATAAGAAACTGAATACGATAACACCAAGCAGCAAAGCAGATATTAATGAGAAACAGTTTTAGATTTCATAAAGAAATGGGGGAAAATGTGTAAGTAAAGTTTTGGAGATTTTAATATTACCCCCAAAAGCATTTAAATGTGTTAAGCCCTGTGAAGAAAGAAGGTCAGCAATTTAATGAGCCAACAAGTCTCTAAAATTCAAGGCAAACGTAAATGAGTCAGACTCTTATGTAGCAGCTATCATCAGTAATAGCACTGTTCGCATCTCTACTAACAGAGTGAAGAATCACACCAAAGCTTGGAATAAAACATAGCACATTGTTTTGTTATGCAGGCTTTGTGTTATATCAGGAAGTGCCAAGATTATGTGAAAATTCTGCACAAATGCAGGAACTAGGAGGACATGAAGCTACAACCCCATACATAGTAAACTAGTCATTTTCACTAAAGCCATTCTAAGTGACCTACATCTGTGCCAAAAGGTCCAATTCTATAAATGAAATGGCATTTAGAGTCTGTGAGCAGTCAGTTACATTGTAGGCAGAGGTGCAACTATTCAATTCAGTTAGGTTCCGTTTATTTATATAACACCATTTATATCATATATAACAACTAACACATATCTCAAGGTACTATACAAGGAAGAAAATTGTCAAATTCCTAACCAACTATAAAAACAATTGGTTCAAATTTAATACTGATCAATCCAATTCATTCCAATCAAATCCAATTCCTGTAGTCAGATTCAAAACCAAACATACAGTCCTATTTAATCTTAATAAAAATACAGTGCAGTGAAATGTATTTGATCCTTGAGTGTCAAATGGCTATCAAACTATATTCACATAATAATCCACTAATCATTAATCACATACTTTGCAACCACTGAATAGAGTCGGATAGAATATCTAAACAAATCCAAAGAAAAAAAAAATCATGCAAGACACATTATCTCCATCAAAACACATGCAACTGCAGACAATGTAAAGATGGAATGAACAACATCATCCTCCTCAGCGGTTCATGGCTTCTGTGCATACTACTCAACTAAGCACCAATTTCTGAAAATGTAATAAATACACAATTGACTGAAATATGTTCTTATAAAAGAAACCAACCAACCAACCACTTTAGTTCTGCTGACTCTGAAACACAAATGTATTGCTTCCCCGTGTTTAAGAAACTAATTGCTTTGTGTACAAATAACTGTTTTGTTCCATTTCTTTTTAAATGGCATGGTAGCAGTACTTTCTACCTAAGGATAGCAGTTAACAAGTGCTACACACTTGTAACTAGGGGTTTTGATTGTTTCCTTTCTGACTTTAAGGGCAAACAATTGTGCCACCTACAACAGTAAATTTTGCTGACTACTGTGCTTACACTGGTCAAAAATTAGATACATTGCTTTCCTTAAAACACAATTTCTAATTATATCTTCATTTGACTGGTGAAAACTACAAAATAAAACTGAAATTACTTTTACCCTGCAGACATGGTGCTGAAGTTAGCACAAATCTAGAAGTTGAACATTGGTAATTCAAAATCTGTTACTTCTCTTTATTTTGCTGTATCGTTTCTTTTTTCTTCTTTATTGTGTTATATTTTTATTATGTAATTTAATTCAATTCAGTTTATTTATATAGCACCGATTCACAAGCGATGTCATCTCAAGGCACTTTACAAGAAAGTCAGTTTAATACAAACATTCAAATCAGTTTAAAGCTTTAGCTGGTTTACCATTTAAGGAATCCCAGCAGATTGCGTCGAGTCATTGACTGGCAGTTGAGCCTAGTTGATGCAGACTCCAATCATAGCAATCCCTCATACTGAGCAAGCATGCAGCGACAGTGAGAGGTAAAACTCCCCTTTAACAGGAAGAAACCTCAAGCAGAACCTGGTTTCAGTACGAGCGGCTATCTGCCACAAATGTCTGGGGGTTCGAGAAGACAGCGCACAGACACAGAAAGAAAAAAAAAACTGATGTAAGAGTAATTTCTATATTACAGAAAGTAAAAAGTTGATAACAGGACAAGTGGGATGCTCAGTTACTGGGAAGCCCCCTGTCCAACAGGGCATTGCAGCTAAGCAGGATAGCAGACTAGGTGTAGCTTTTATGGAGAGAAAAACACAGAGAAAACAAAGTTAACAGTCAAAATAACAGTAAATAATGCAAATGGAGTAGTAGTAGAAGAGAAGAGTGAAGAAAAGTGGCCATGTGGTATGTAAGCCACTTTTAACTGCCTTGTTGGTGAAATGTGCTATACAAATAAACTTGACTAAAATGCTTACAAAATCAATGGAGTGATTTTAATCGCTGACACCAAAAAGCTATACATTTAATGCGATGTACAGTATTCCTAACACCAAGTCCTACTTGCAAATCCCCTTAGAGAAATCATACCCCAAATTATAGATATTTGGTCTAAATGTTCCTCAAGTTATATAGTCAAGCTCATAAAAAAACAAATTTTGTACCTATCAAACTTGCTGGTAGTGAGAAACATATTCAGAAATAGCTAAAGAATAAGAAAAGACTCCGAGTCTAAATAGTCATAGAAAAAGCACAATTAAAAGCAGCCCTAAAGTTGAATCAATATTAGGAATATTATAAAGAAGAAAGCCTTAGCTTCGTGTTCTTGATAAGAGGCCCATTTTTTTCTTCAAGGCTGAAAGGAAGGCTAGTGTAATCCAGTCTCTGGTTTAAGAGGCCCATGGAGGGCAAATAAATTATACACATAGGAGATAAGCTTTAGACCTTCCAGTAGGCATACAGATTTCTTCTGTACAAGTAACAGATCCCTCTGGAAAAGACAAACGCATTACAGCTTCATCCACTCCGTTTTCTAAGCTCTCAGGCTCTATAGCTCCCTTATTGCTGAGATAAATGACGTGGTAGAGTTAATACTGGTGGAAACATCTCTAAGAATGTCAAATCCAATAGAGAGCTTTAAAACACAACACCTCTTTAATACCTGCTCAAGACTCCAGCCAAGTAGCACAAATGGTCCTGGAGTTTGCTTTTTTTTTATTACTCTTTTACTGAATAACATTTCCAGATAGTGGAACGAAAGCAATAAGGAACACTCTTCCCAGGTTATGAATAGCAATAACAGGACAAATATTAAAAGGAGACAGATTAGTCACATAATATTTAATAAAAGAGCACCGCTGTGATTCCTTTTGTCATGTTGATTAACTTGCTCTATTCAAATAGCCTCCCTGTTATCTGCTCTTTATACATTTCTAACATTTCCGGCTGATGAGGTATAAACACTGATTATCCCTTCATACATGCAAGAGTAAACTTGCTCTAAATTAGCTCTAACCTTTTGGACAAAATGACATTCCGAATGAGGGAAATCATCTTTTTAAAAGATGTGAGCAAGCTTAAACTATTGGATCCAGTTTAGACCAGATGCAATACACCCCACCTAAATCTGAAGCCATACATTCTGTAAGCATTTTCCAGTTATATTTTTATGACTATATATTGATGAGCACTGAAAAGAAAATCCAACTGGTCCCAGGGATTCCAGTCAAAAATGCTGTAATATCTTTTTTGCACCAGTAGATGGCAAATACCTAAAAGGAATAAAATCAAAACTCAAGAGAAAATCATGTTTTATGACATGAAAGGTTAAAGTCTGTTCATGTTTTTTCTTCAAACCGTTTATCATTTCCTTTTGTTTGCTGAGGCAACTTCCTCAGCACACATTTAAAATTTAATTTGAACTGATTCTGTGAAAAGCAAGACTGGTTTAGGAAGTCCTAAGGTTGTTGGATTTCTGGCACAGTAAGTTTGATCTTTTCTAATTATCTTTGGACTTCCCTCTCACATGCAAACATTTTCAGTTTTGAGAGGATCCAAATCACTTCCCAGTTCACAATTAATGTATAGTAAATCCAGCAAGTTTTTTCCAAGATTGCCCAGTATTTGGCTCCATCCATCTTCCCATCAACTCTGACCAGCTTCCCTGTCGCTGCTGAAGAGAAGCACCCCCAGAGCATGATGCTGCCACCACCATATTTGACAGTGGGGATGGTGTGTTCTGAGTGATGTGCAGTGTTAGTTTTCCGCCACACATAGCGTTTTGCATTTTGGCCCAAAAGTTCCATTTTGGTCTCATCTGACCAGAGCACCTTCTTCCACATGTTTGCTGTGTCCCCCACATGGCTTGTGGCAAACTGCAAACAGGACTTCTTTAGGTTTTCTTTTAACAATGGCTTTCTTCTTGCCACTCTTCCATAAAGGCCAACTTTGTGCAGTGCACGACTAATAGTTGTCCTATGGACAGATTCCCCCACCTGAGCTGTAGATCTCTGCAGCTCGTCCAGAGTCACCATGGGCCTCTTGGCTGCATTTCTGATCAGCGCTCTCCTTGTTCGGCCTATGAGTTTAGGTGGACGGCCTTGTCTTGGTAGGTTTACAGTTATGCCATACTCCTTCCATTTCTGAATGATCGCTTGAACAGTGCTCTGTGGGATGTTCAAGGCTTGGGAAATCATTTTGTAGCCTAAGCCTGCTTTAAATTTCTCAATAACTTTATCCCTGACCTGTTTCGTGTGTTCTTTGGACTTCATGGTGTTGTTGTTCCCACCATTCTCTTAGACAACCTCTGAGGCCGTCACAGGGCAGCTGTATTTGTACTGACATTAGATTTCACACAGGTGCACTCTATTTAGTCATTAGCACTCATCAGGCAATGTCTATGGGCAACTGACTGCACTCAGACCAAAGGGGGCTGAATAATTACGCACACCCCACTTTTCAGTTATTTATTTTAAAAAAATGTTTGGAATCATGTATGATTTTCGTTCCACTTCTCACGTGTACACCACTTTGTTTTGGACTTTCACCTGGAATTCCAATAAAATTGATTCATGTTTGTGGCTGTAATGTTACAAAATGTGGAAAAGTTCAAGGGGGCCGAATACTTTTGCAAGCCACTGTAGCTTCTCTACCCATCGCCAAGGTTGAATCCTAAAAATACGAGAAACGGCATCTAGTTTTGTACTTTATTTACACTGAAATTTGTAGTTTTTCAGTTTTTTAGGAATGTTAATTCATTGTGATCAATTCACAGCTCCCCTGTGATTAATTAAAGTAAAATTTTTAATTGTTACAGGAAATGTCATGTCAAGTCATGGTTTGGTCATTCTCTGCTGTAGCAGGACCTGGTCAGATCACCATGGTACAGTAGTATACACCATGAACTCTACTGTATTAGGAGGAGACTTAAAAAAATGTAAGACCACATGTTAAAAAAAAGAAAGAAAGAAACTAGACCCTGCAACATAAAAAGGATCCAAACATAACAGTAGATCCACCAATAACTGGCTAAAGACTGAGAAACTGGAAGTCCTAGGCCCAAGCCAAAGCCAGGATCTTGGTCTTGAGAGGTGTGGGGTGACCTGAAACGGGGTGTGCTGGCAAGAAACCCCTTAAAACACATAACACCTGAAAGCGAGTAGTTGGACAAACTTTTTTCAGACAAATTTCAGAGACCGGAGACTGTTACAAGTGTCTAATTGCAGAAATGTATAGAGATTGGAGTTGTCCTTAGAACTAACTGCATTATTTCAAAGAGCATGAACTCGCCATCAGCCACTCTGTTCTGAGACAGGGTTAGCACTCTGCTTCTAAATGGGACGATTTTCTTTCTATCATTAGAACAAGAAAAAAACTCCACAAGAAAACACCAACAGTGAGACAATAGTAGAGGTCACAGATTGTTAGTATATGACACCAATCCACTGCATTTGACAATGGAGGTAGCATGTGTAACCCATCACATAAAGCTCAGCTATTTTAAAACATATAAGATGTGATGCACATACAGTGAGTAAGGAAAGTATTCAGAGCACATTAAATTTGTCACTCTGTTTCATTGCAGCCATTTGCTAAGATAAAAAAAAAGTTTATTTTATTTTTCATTAATGTACACTCAGCACCCAATCTTGATAGAAAGAAACAGAAATGCAGACATTTTTGCAAATTTTTTTAAAAAGTAAAACAAATATCACATGGTGTTAAGTATTCAGACCCTTTGCAGTGACACTCATATTTAACTCACATGCTGTCCATTTCTTCTGATCCTCCTTGAGATGGTTCTGCTCCTTCATTAGAGTCCAGCTATGCTTAATTAAACTGATTAGACTTGATTAGCAAAGGCACACACCTGTCTGTAAAAGACCTTACAACTCACAGTGCATGTCAGAGCAAAGGAGAATCCTGAGGTTGAAGGAACAGCCCAAGGAGCTTAGAGACAGAATTGTGGCAAGGCACTGATCTGGACAAGGTTACGAAAGAAACTCTGCAGCACTCAAGGTTCCTAAGAGCACAGTGGCCTCCATAATCCTCAAATGTAAGAAGTTTGGGATGACCAGAACTCTTCCTAGACCTGGCCATCCAGTCAAACTGAGCAATCATGGGAGAAGAGCCTTGGTGAGAGAGGTAAAGAAGAACCCAAAGATCACTGTGGCTGAGCTAGAGAGATGCAGTAGGGAGATGGGAGAAAGTTCCACAAAGTAAACTATCACTGAAGCCCTCCACCAGTCAGGGCTTTATCGCAGAGTTGCCCGACAGAAGTTTCTCCTCGGTGCAAGACATATGAAACCCGCATAGAGTTTGCCAAATAACACATGGACTCCCAGACTATGAGAAATAGGATTCTCTGGTCTGATGAGACCAAGATTGAACTTTTTGGCGTTAATTCTAAGAAGTATTGTTTGGCGAAAACCAGGCACTGCTAATCACCTGCCCAATACAATTCCTACAATGAAACATGGTGTTGGGAGCATTATGTTGTGGGGGTGTTTTTCAGCTGCAGTGACTGGACGACTGGTTGCAATTGAAGGAAAGATAAATGCGGCCAAGTACAAAGAGGTCCTGGAAAAATACTGTACCTCTTCCAGAGTGCTCAGGACCTCAGACTGGGCCGAAGGTTCACCATTCAACAGGACAATGACCCAAAGCACACAGCTAAAATAACAAAGGAGTGGCTTCAGAACAACTCTATGACCGTTCTTGACTGGCCCAGCCAGAGCCCTGACCTAAACCCAATTGAGCATCTCTGGAGAGACCTGAAAATGGCTGTCCACCAACATTCACCATCCAACCTGACAGAACTGGAGAGGATCTGCAAGGGAGAATGGTTGAGGATTCCCAAATCCAGTTGTGAAAAACTTGTTGCATTATTCCCAAGAAGACTCATGGCTGTACTAGCTCAAAAGGACGCTTCTTCTCAATACTGAGCAATGGGTTTGAAAACTTATGACCATGCAATATTTCAGTTTTTTCTTTAAGACATTTGCAAAAATTTCTACATTCCTGGTTATTTTCTGTCAAGATGGGGTGCTGAGTGTACATTAATGACAAATAAAATGAACTTTTTTGATTTTAGATAAAGGCTTCAATGAAACAAAGTGACAAATTTAAAGGAGTCTGAATACTTTCCGTACCCACTGTACATGTTAGTGTGCCCTTTACTTAATTGTCATTAAAGCTACTTGTTCCAAAGCGGCGGCTGATAAAAGCCACACCTTTGGCAGGATCATTTGCTGTCCTTGTCAGCTGTCACATCCCCGTGCACTGGTGGCATGCCACTGTCACTCACTGTCTCACAACTAAAGAAAGGCAAAGAGAATGAAAAGACCCATTTGCGTCAGGCTGTGTTCCAAGTCTATTTTTATCCAAAGGCCTTCAACTGAAAGAATACCACAGAGTAATAATCAACCTTTACAAGTTTCTGGGCCACATCTTGGCTGGTTATGCTTGTGTTGTAAAGGTCTCCTGTTTGTACTGTGCATCAAACACCATCTTGGTAAAAACAATGACCTTTTTTGGCAGAATTGTGAAAAAATGTTCATCCCAAATACTTTAGATTAAAAATGGATTATGCACAAGTGTTTCTGCCGCCAAATAAATAGGTAAAAAAAAATATTTTTTAACTCAGTTTTTACCTTCATTTGTATATAATGCCAAAATGCACACATCTGCAAGTTTGACGAACGTGGCTAAAACTTTTTGCAAACAATATAGTGTAAAATATGCAAACATCAGAGGTCACTACAATACACACTGTTAAATGGATACAAATTTGAAGCATGCGAGCACATTGTCCTACGTGCTTCAAAAGTGGCCAAACTGGCAGAAGGGAGGGTGGGAAATTTTGCAAACACTGACCCTTTGCCTTTAAAGCAGCATCTATTCTTCTGGCAACACTTGCACACAGTTTTTTAAGGAACTTGGCTGGTAAGTTGTTCCAAACATTTTGGAGAACACATATCTTCTGTGGATGTAGGCTTCCTCACATCCATCTGTCTCTTCATGCAATCCCAGACCTTACTGATGCAGTATACCTACCTTGTGTCTTGTTGCTGTGCTCAGTCTTGGCATGACATGAAACTATCTTCCACAACCTCACAATGGTAGCAGAGTTTGGGTGTTCGTCACCCAGTTTTAAGCCTCCTACACAGCTGTTTCTGTTTCAGTTATTGACTTTGTTTCAACCTACGTGTGACACTGATGATCATTAGCATCTGTTTTGCATAATTGGTTGATCATACACCTGAATATAATCCTACAAAATCCCTGACTGTGCAAGTATAAATATAAGAATTGATGCTGGTTTGAAGGCAAAAGTTAGTAACTGATCTGATTTAGATTTTTCTTTTGTATGGTCACTTTGCATTTTGTGAATTGATAAAAGTAAACAATCATTTATATTTCTGAAAGCATTCTTGGTTTACAACATTTTTTCACACCTGACAAAAACTTTTGCACAGTACTGTAGGAAAGGGAAATATTAAACTCAATGAAGTAGTGCCTAAAACCTTTGAAAATAATTATTTGTGTGCGTGTGTGTGTTACGTAATGTTAGAATAAAAGGTTTATCATTTTAAAACTTAATTTACACTTCTCTTGATGCACTGGAATCTAACATTTCTCATATATTATGTGGTCTTTCTCCCACATTTGGTGGGTGAGGAGCTGTACAGCCAGCAACAACAGTGTAATTCCGAGTTGCATGAACTTCGTTCAGCTCTGGTTAGATCAAATTGAAAGGGATAATTTATTAGATGTCATCAGGAGTTGTTTGGATGATGTTTTTGAAATTATCCCAGTCCCAGCACTCAGACTTACTGCTGTCTGACATAATTGGAGTTACATTTAGTAGAACAATTTTAATTCAATGTGACGAGTTCTAAAATGCACTGCATACAACGTATCAGCAATATTTAGCTCCTTTACATTTAAACAGGTATAGTTCTGAAAAAAGTAATTGCCCCCCCGCCCCCCCTTTAAATCATTAATCAACTTAGTTGTGGTTCCATTTTAATGGCCAATAAAAAAATGGATTAGCAAAATACATTCAGTAAAGCATTTTACATTTTAGTGACATGAGCAAATAATGTATTGCTTTACTTTTTTTTTTTTATCAGCACAAGGTCCAACTTCTAATGGAAGATTTTTGCTTGTTGCCTGTGAAAGCTCAGCCATACAACAAACAGGTTGGCAGCCTGTACAGAAAACAGATCGTATAAATAACAGGTGGCCTTCAGAGCCTGAGAGACCCAACTACTAAATATTAGATTCACACTTTGAAGACAAAGATTCAGTGTGGCACCTTGACAAATCTCTAGTGGGCACTGCTTCTGCTATTGTTTTCTATTAAGCTACACAGAAACAACCCCCAAAAAAGTTGCATGAAAAAAAGTCACCTTTCGTGTTTTCTGTAGTCACTACAATTTACCAACTTTTAACTCACTTTACAACCTTAGCATTGATGTACTGCAACTGTAGACAAACTTTTCTTCTTTAAATTGAGAAACTCTCCTTGAATGGGCAACATCTTACTCAGTTTGATCTAGAATTCATCATTTTGATTAATAGCTAACAACAATGATACCTCTAAAAGTGCTTGTAGAAAATTAGTTTTTTCTGCCATTTTCATTCACTTCTATTTTCCAGCTTTTTAGTGCTGAAATTGTGTCAGTTTTTCAGGCTGATCGAGCTTTTAAAGCTTCCAGCTGCTCTAGGATGACATTTGGTCCTCAGCTGTCTCGCACTCATTTGGATAAACAGGTTATCCAGGATCACACAAAGGTTGCTGAATATGGAAAATGAGTCTGAAATAAGACCAGAAGCAGGATTGAAATCATTAAAAGCAGGATGGTAAATCATAATACTTGGTCAAATGTGCAATGCATGAGTCATCTTTAACTGTTGAGGTAATAAGCAGCGGTCAGGTGAGTCAGGGAGATAGAACGTGGGGAATTAAAATAGCTTACAGGACGCATGTAGCGGCTGAATGATCAACAGACTGAAAAATTGTCTTTTATAATATAAAACGAAACTTAGGCATCACACAGCAAACAAAAATCTAAACATTCTTCTAAACTTACCAACGATATAATTAGATAGATTTATAAAAGAAGTGAAACTTCCTGTGAGCAACATGTGACATCTCTGAAAAACAACCTCAAAGCAAACCAAACTATCAAATCCTTCCAACTAGTGCGAATGCCTCCAATAAAAAGTAAAAAAAAATAAAAACCAGGTCGCCAACAAGTTCACCAAAAGGAAAAGATAAAACCAACAGTTTGTCATTTCCTTACCGTCATAGCCAGCTTCCAGCAGCCCAAACTTCTCCAGCACCTTAACAAACATGACCACCACTACCAGCACGGCGATCATTTCCAGCCCCTCAAAGCTCATAGTCAACATGTCGCTAGGGTCACAGGTTGCCCATGGCCGGTGACGCTTAAAAACTCACGGTGCACGGTGGCACTGTTAGCGGGTCATTTGGAGCCCTCCATCTGTGGCTCTGATTAGAGACCGGCACAAGTCAGAGAGGGAGCGAGGAAGAGAGGGAAAAAAAGAGGGAGGAGGGGGAGGCAAAGATAAAATACACACAGAGCTGTGAAGGGAGAATGGGAGAAGGAGAATGAATGAAAGTAATCACATTGAGAAAGACAAATAATGGACCAAAGGCTGTAGGAGAAGATGCATCCTAATGATGGATGATTGTTTACTAATGCTACCTTTGAGTGGAAGTCTCCAGTGACAGATGTTAGCAGGAAGATTAAAGTCCCAAGAGATGGAGAAAAGCATTGATGTTTACTTTAAAAGATGTTCGTTTTTATCTTTTGGCAGGGGGGATTTATACCAAAATTAACCACCAACCTAAACTATGGTTTCATGCTAATTAGCAGCTGGTATATCAGGTAGTTTTTAACAAAACCCGCTCAAGATCCAAAACTAGATATTATGGAGGCCGCCTCTGATTGAATCTGGCTTATTAATTTTAAATTATGCTGTTGTGCTATTTCAGTTTTGCTGTACTGACCAAAAAGTTCTTGGTGTCAATTTACCTCCACTCGGCTCCACTGATTGAAGCCAGCCAATTTTCCCTGGATAGGGTTGATCACAGATCTGCAGGTTAAATACTGAAAAATCAGCAACTTACCTAATAAATACCTCAAAATTTTACTTTTGTTTTTGTTCCTTTTAGGATAGGGGTCACACAGTGAGGGCGAAGACACGGAGGAAAATATCTGAGCTGGAGCTTCAGGACATGCAGACCTGGGTATGGCTGGTGAAACTTAGCAGAAAATGTATGTTGTCATTGTTAATTCAAGAGTTAAGATTACTTTTTCACATAGGGCCATATCGATTTAGAAACTGTCTTCGCTTGTATTTACTCAGATTATTTGATATTAGAATTGGTTTAACCATCTGAAAAATATAAACCTGACAGAAAAAAGCCAAAACAAAAGAAAACTGTAAGAGGGCAAATACTTATCCCCTGCATTTTAAGTTCAACAATAAATTCAACAGTTCACCTCAAAGCAGTTTGAGTCCTAATTCAATACAGCTAGATACCAGACTCAAGATCATAAGTAACCCAGTGTGTAGGCATACAGTCTAATATGGTCCGTTTTGGTTCTGTTCTTTAAAAAAATGCATGTTCTTGGTTAAATTATAGAGATTAAAATTCAAAAATCAGAAATCAAGTTAAGATATCTAGAGCTCTAAATATTTATCTTGAGCTTATTTATTAGAAGCTTTAACTAAAAGCTTGACATTTTTTCCTCTTTTCAAACTTTGCTCTTTTGGGTTCCAAAGCTTTGATTGAGGTGAGTCAATAAAGAGGCTCCAGGATGACTGATTGGTTTTAAATGTCAGCTGGAGAAATAGCTCCAATGTTCAGCTTCGCCATAACATGGACTATAAATGAGGAGAGGAAAAAATGAAGAGGGAGAGATCAGGCAGAAAGACAACATAGCTGGACGGAAAAGGGTTTGAGGTTCTTAGAAGAAACTTGCTTGCCGTAAGGTATGGGGGAGGTAATTCACCTAGCATCTTCTGATGCTAGGCACCAGTTTTTTCAAGTAAATCATGCCTGGTTAAGATTGACCTTATCCCTTTGTTGAGTTGAAAATCTAATACCCACATTATTCTACACCTTTGACACCATGGATCAAACATTACCAGAATGTACACCTTAAATGTTTTTACTATTAGTTTTTGGACAGAAAAATCCAAAATCTCCAGAAAATTCTCAGTAAATGTATGGCAGATATTTCTGCAGTTGTTGGGATTTAACAACAGAAAAAATAAAAATCACAGACTACAGACGTATGGATAAACAAATGCATACATGCATGGACGAACAAATGCAAGGAAAGATAAAGGAAATAAAGTTAATAGGTTTTTTCCCCCTTTGTTCATACTTCTACAGACCTAAACAAATAGTTCAAATCAACTCCAAACATTTCTGGACCTTAGTGGACTGTGTGGGAATCCTAAAGAAATGTGGCATCTCTGCATTTGGGCCTGGCCCCACCAGATGTCGCTGTGGAGCTGTAGGCACGCCATGCTTAAATTAATCAGAACAGGATCGTTCTTTACAGATATATTATATAAAGAGCGATTCAGTTACCAAAAAGATTCTGTTATAAACATTTGTATACAACTATCTAAGTCTTTGCCAGAATACTGACAAGCTCAGTAGGCTAAATCCTCTTCAAGAAGTGATTGGGGCTGGCTCTTTAACGTTTGTTTAAATGATGAAGATCTGAAATCACAGTGCGCATGAGCAACGTGCACTCAGCAGACAGCCGAGGGGCACAAATGCCATGGCCCCAAGCTGAGATTCTGCTACCTTCTTCCATAGAGAAAGGCAGCAATGCGCCATCTGGCGTGCAGTCTGTTGGAAATTTATTAGAAGAAAAAAAAGCAGCAATCCCGCTATCAAACCCCGGCCCGTTTTGCCAAATGCGAAAATTGGTTGTGCAGCATAACTCGTATTAAAATATCGGAACAGCACATGTCACCAGCCAGTGGATTTTAACATCATTCAAGGACTTTATGAGATTATTATAGAATAAAGGGGATTATTTGAAAGACCATACAGTTATTGAAAAGTTTGCCCAGATGAACGATATGCATTTTTTTAAACTTTTTATGTAGTGTGGATGTGTGCTATTTTATGTGGTTCATTTAATATTGAATCAATATTAAATTAATCACATAAAATAGCAATCAATATTATTAATCAAAGTCAGATTGTATGCATCACAGGAAAATGAGTTGCTGTGCCCCACCTAACTTATCATGCCAGATACGCCACTGCTAAGGCCTGGTTCACACCAGACCCAAAGCGCTGCGATCCTCCACGGCTGGTGGAACATAACATAAGCAATTTTTCAAAATAAAATACTGCAATTGAAAAATGCGATCATATTTGTTTAAACAGACTATAGAGATGAAAATAAACAAACACACAAAGAGCCCCACTTTGAGGTTATTTACTTACCCATGATAAAAAAAACTAGCTCTGAAAAAACAACAGCTGAGCAGAAGCGCTTGTTGACAGTGACGGAGAAAAACGCATCTAATGTGAACAGGGGGCAGCGGATAGCACACGATTTTCGTGAGTGCGCCGCTTCGCAGCGCTTCCACAGCCAGTTTGAACCAGGGAACACAAGAAGATGATCTTTTCAGGATACTTTAAGCATGGTTTGAACATGTTCAGCGGCAAGATCCTTTCAGAAAAGAAGCCTAAATTGTGTGGTCAAAAGAAAAAAATTTTAACCATTGAATCTTATTTTCTGTTTCTTTTGGAAAGCAGAGTACGTGTCCGATGTACGGGGCACTGAACATGTGCACTCTGTCTCAAAACTTGTGAATGTCTGCTGAGAAGAGGTGTAGCCAGATAGGAAGCACATTCAAGTTAATAGAAGGCCTTTCAGAACCTAGAAGACCAAACATTTTATGTTTGTTTTTTTCAGGTTTCTTTTTAACTCTAACAACAGAACATAAGCTAATCTCAGAGAATCTTGCCTGGCGCTCTAGCATCTGTTCTCCAATCACCTCAGAATGCAGTGTATAATCAAGGCCTTGGGCTAATGGTAATGAAAATAATCAAGGTTTTGAATGTCATCATCACACACAGTATGCTACATCAATCAGAGTATGATTGGTGAAGAAGGTAATTGCCACTGCATAGCATTGTGGTGAGCTGGTTGAAGCAGGGGAGCTTGGTTGCGCTGTGGTGTGGGTGGCAATGTCTGTAGCACCTGCAAACTGATTTTAGACGGTAACATGAGAAAGGTTTCAGACTAAAATGAGAAGGAAGTGACTCATATTCAAACCGAAAAATGATAACTAAGATATTGATTACAATGCATTTAGATGTAGAGAAGACGACTCGCTGAAGTTCGAATGATTTTCTTGGCATAGTTTGGGCCCCTTTATATTTACTTCGCATAACTCTAATGCCCCTTCCTACTTCAGTGTTGTTAGTGACCACGTCCATCCTTCTGATGGCAAGTTTCAGCAGTGTGAATTCTGCAAAGACAGAAGGGCCTACTGGTTTGATCAACTCTCAATTATAAGTATGTTTTCTTTTTGTTTTTCTTTTTTTAGGTTTTGTGGCCACAGTGGCCTTTAGTTGACAGTGGACAGTACAGAAAGGGGAGAGAAGTGGGTGAGAGACATCTGGCAAAGGTCCACAGGAACGGGAGTCGAACCTGGGATGACTGCTTTGAGGGCTGGGGCCTCTGAACATGGGGCGCCCGTCTTAACCACTGTGCTACGCGACCCCCCTTAAGTATGTTTTCTATAACTCTCAGGAACCACCTCTGACACCTTTTTTTTCCTTTCACTTAACTTTCTACGTGGAACTTCAGAACCAATTAGAAAGGCAAACTTAGGTCATACTTTACTGTAAGGAAATGTGGATGTTTGAGGAGTAGGTGTGTTAGAGTTATTCTGGTCTGATAAGGAGCCACAATCTATTTCATAGGAGTTGACTGGTATAAAGACAAACACACTATAATATAGCCAATATTTGTTGATGTTGCAGTTACTATCAATTTCAGTGTTTAATTTCTATCTTGCAGGAGGCTATTCAGAGACTCTAAGAAGTTGTTTTTATATTATTATTAATATTCAGATTTTTAGTGAAATACTCATCCTGCCAGCTGTCCCCTTACATAAAAAAATATATTATTTGTTTTATCTCTAATTCAAGAATTAAACAAAAAACTTATTAAAATGGCATGCAGCCAGGTAAATCTTTTTTATTATAAAGAAAGTGTTTTCAGCAAATTACGTTACAATTGATTGACCTTCAGCAGACAAAGCACAGGTCTGCGACATGACGCTAAAACAAATTAATGTATTTTATTTGTTTGGAGGAATTGTTGACGAAGACTGCTGTGCCTTGTACTCTTCTAATAAAATGGTTAATACCAAACTAATCTGATTTGGATCATCTTAAATTCAAGTACAAGTTAGTCTAAAGACGAAGCATTTTCCCAGTAAGAGAACACAATCCAATATCTACTCCTCTACCGGTAATCAAATTGAAGAGAAAAACGTTTTTTTCACTCTGCAGGAAACACTGTAGACCTCGGCTAACATAACTTAATATTGTTCTAAAAACGCTTTGATGCCTTAGTGAAATTTATTAATTTGTGATAGTGGAGATTTAATTAGTTTTAACTTGCACTTATGGTCAAACAAAACATCCCACATGCAATCATATAGAGTCTTATTAATGCCCATTCTTTATTTATATCCTAAATCCTGAAGGTTTTGCTGGTCTCTCACTTGCAGCAGCAGTTTTGTATTATTTGAGTGTGCTGCCATCAAGTGGAAATGACCAGAAGCTACAATTTAGACTGATTTTGGACTGATGTTGCAAAAAACACTTCAGATACCTGATTTAATATAACTGAATGATTTTAACATTTTCACACAGACTTTACTGCCAGAAGAGCTCTATCAATTACATGGTAAACCATTTTACATTTTTTCAAGTATGACATTAAGATTAATTTCCATGGTCCAATTCAGAGTTCTGAGTTTGTTTTTGTCTAATTTTAGGCATTAATAAACGTTCATTATAAATTCTAATGCAGACATTTCAACAAAAGTGAGGATTTGAATATAAAAGAGGAAAAAAAACTACACAGAATTTCGATCAAAGTGAAAGTAAAAAGTCCTAATATCTCCACTTGAGAAAGAAAAATCATAAATGAAAATTATACTACTCAGTATCTTTTAGGTGCAAATAGGATTAATTCTTCCACGGACGAAATTCCAACTACATCAGCAAAAATGTCACCCACTTTCACACCAATTGTTGATATCTTGGTGTTGAAGAAGTTGCTTTTGTCTTTAAAAATATCTCAACTGTGTTACTGTAAGAGTAAAATTATCTAACCTGTACTTGATTCCTTTCTTTTTCTCTTTCTTTAAAGCTGGTCAAAAACAATTAATCCAACCAAAACACACACACACACGCACAGCGCAGGCCAACAAATCCATCTTCAGGAGTGATTACTTAATTCTCTTTTCGACTGAATGCTGGAAACTGAACCACATGTATAATACATTACAGTTAGCGACTCTATAATCTATTTTTTTCTGACTGCATTGCTGATATAACTTAGTTGTCTGACACTAGTCGACTTAGAAAACCGAATTAAAACACAAACTTTGTATTGGCTAGTTAATGACTTAAAGGTTTGCCATTTTTTAAAATGACAGTCTCAAAGCCGTAAGAATTTTCCACCATGTTGTTTCTCCTTGTGAAAAGGGCTTTAAATTAGATGCCAGTGAAAAGGGCTGGAGAGATGCTTCTAGCTCAGAGTAGTGTTGACGTCTACCTCCAGCCAACTGTGCTGTCAATTAGCTGGCTAAGGGGAATTCTGCCACACATTTCCCTTTGTTAAAAAGAAAAAGTGGACCATCATAAAATAAACACATAGGTTTTGCAACTAGATAGTACCCACCCATTCCAGTTTTCCAGTTAAGGTTACACCCTTTTGCAACAAGGAATGACTGTTGCAATGGTGTGTCTGATGGTTTAATAAACAGCAAGTGAGGTAGCTAATCTTGCCAAATATACCAGTCTGTAAGGTTTGTAATGAAATATTACAACACAAGAAAGGTCAAGAGATAATATAACAAAGATATACTCATATCTAACCAAAAACTTTTATTTGACTTTCATTTAACTGTACTACAATTTAAACAGTCCACTGTTGATTTCCAGAGATTTATAAATCCCTTTTAGAATTGTAAGGCTCACAATCAAACTGAATCTAGTCAACAGCTTTGCAATGATGGGAACTAGGTTGTTGTTGCACATGAACTCCTACTTTGCTCAACTGAGTGAGATACAGAACAGGCACAAGAGGAAGGGCCCAAAAGAGTAAATGTGCATGACTTATTTAATATGCAAATATTCCTTGATGTCATCCAAGATGTCTGCACATCTCAACACCCAATGTATGTAGGGGGTTACAATGAGCTTTGTTTGAATTAAGTGTCTAGCAGCTTCGCAAGAGGATGGCTGGGTCAAAGAAAACATATTAAATATACATTACAATCTAATACACACATGAAATTATTAAAATAACATTTTAATTAAAATAAGACAACTTAAAGGTTGAATATGGAACATTTTAATAAAAAGCTATTTAAAAAATAATAATACCTCCACGGGTGTTTCAAATGGTGCAAAATGAAATCATTTTAATTTAAATATAATAAAATTGTATTAAAATATGATAAAATATAAATTTTAACAGGGACGACAATGACGTAATGTTTACACCTACCGCCAGTAGTGGCCGCGGGGTGCCAGATACGGTCTCTATGATCCAACTATGTGGTCGTACAACTTGGTTGGTATTGGGAAAAAATGGCTGAGTCTGCAAGTCAAGCAGCATCTTCAGAGCCCTAGAGGAGATATTGTTATCCGTCTCAGGAGAGGAGTGACCGGAGAAGAACAGAAACTAGAGTAGTTTTAGGGGAAGGCTACACTAAATGGACCCACATAAAACATGTCCACGGCGTCAAACACACACAGAAACGGCGACTTTCCTCGGTAAGCTAAGTCACTTGCTAACTTTAACTGTCAGTTAAACTGCTCTTAAATACATTCCTCACTGGACGCAGTTCAGGCTGGTAACTGGGCGTATTGGCAGCGAACCAGGCAACCCAACAGCTGGAATTATTTTTTCCATTGTTGTAGCTACAACTTAGACCCACTAGATGTTGCTATAGTGTTCAAGTTCCATATCCAACCTTTAAATGTATGTATCCCACCAACACAACACATTACGGTGGGATGTTCAAGTTTGAGCGATTCTGATCTAAAATGTACACCATTAAACCTCCAAATGTTTATATCCCAGAACAAATTAGTTACCCCAGGTTGTCTTTTTAAAAATAAATACAACCTTAAAAATGAGCCAGTTTGTCTAATGGCTCTTTGAAAGGGATGGCTCAACAAAATCTAACTTTCTTTAATCCCCTTAAACTGATATAAACTGCATGAAAGTGCCATAGGGTGTTGAAGTATTTCCTGTTTTACATGATCCAGGGAAGAAGAACAGTGATGAAGATATTCAAAACCAGAGCTGTTTTGAAGCCGCTTTGGTGTGTACATTAATGAGCAAAAAAAGCTGACATTTCATGGTTGGGTTTACCTTGTAAATGAACACAGGTTTTAGTCAAAAAAAAAAAATAAAGATAAAAATTACAAAAGGACATAAGGATCTGTTGAGAAATATTCCTAACTGAGATGCTACATTATGTATTTTTTAAATATATTTTTAAGTAGAGATAGTCGCATACAAATGTGATTATGACAATATTGTCAAAAACATTTATGATTTCTTTTTTTTTCACCCAACCTTACTCACTCAAAGTGGACATATCTAAATTCACTCTAAATTCACTACAGAAAGCATTTAAGGGCTAAAAAAGTGGAATTCTCATGATATGCCCCCTTTCAGATGGTCAAATGTCTGCCTAAAGGGGGATTTTCTTAAAGCTAAATAAACTGTGTGGCATCTGACATGCCTAAACACAAGATACTCCACAATGTTTATTATACTATTGATTCATCTGGTTATCTATGTTTTCATTTGCACGTGGGAACCATTGACTTGTTCACAACCTAGTCCTTATCTCAAGAGTTTAAAATATGACTGAATACTGATATGGAAAACATTACTCAGATATATATATATATATCTATATAGATATATATATATAAATAATTACTAGGTACGTTATTATTAGTAAAAGAGTAAGTATCCAAGAACACTGGAAAGCATCAAAATCTCTTCAATTCCTGAAAATGTTAAGGTCTTAAGTTTGTTCTACTCACTTATGACATAAGTAAAAAAAAAAATCATGTTAGTTGTAATAAAAATGAACATACAAATATCTATACATCACTAGATATCATCATAGTGTTATTTTTGGTGTGAACAAGGATTTTACTCCTAAATCAATGAGATGAAGTTAATTTGAAATACAAAATGCCTTTTTATTCGTTTTCTTTCTGGGGGGGGGGGGGGAAGCTGCTAGAGTTCAAAGAAAAACTTTTAAAGAGCTTCAGAAACCCTGAAGATTGATATTGTTTCCCCTTTGAAAGTGGAGCTCCTTGAGGTAAAAACCTCAAGTCTGTGATGCTGTTTGTTTTTCAACTGTGGTAGGATATTCAGACATTTTAATCCCCACCATCTAAATATTTCATGGTTTATAAAAACATCCTTGTGGTAAGAGCTTGTCTCCAATACACTCAGTGCTGTCTGTTAGCGGAAAGTCAGTTCAAACTCTTATTTTCCTGAGGCCCCATCTGTAGCTGTTAAAAGAACAGAATGAAGGTAAACCTACAACTAGACTGCAGAGCAAAAAATGCTGTTCTCTGTGATGCATACAACCTCACTTTTATCAATATTAAATATACCACCTAAAATTGCACAAACCTACACGCTACAAACACCATTATATATCAATGAAATTAAAGAACAAAACCTTTTTTATACATTAAATTACAAATAAGGATCATTTAGCAGTTTTGTTAATTTCTTGAACAAAAAATTTAGATCTTTCAACTAGGCAAACTTGTTTAAAAACGATATAATCTTTCAAATAATCCCCTTTAAATCTATAATTATCTTTCAAAGTCCTTGAACGATGTTGAAATCCACTGGTTGGTGATATCCCAATGTCTAATTTTCTAATAAATAAAAAAAATCTTTAATTTTTATTCAAGAGGCCATGTGCTAAATTTATTTAATAAAAAAATCCACTTCATTCTTTTTCTTGTCTTGGTAACAAGCAAGGATAAACGGATGGCTGCAGGCCCGGTGTAATGTGCAGGCCTGGCCTGCCCATTCAAAATCAATCAATCAAATCCAATTTTATTTGTAGAGCACTTTTCATGATAAAATCAGCACAAAGTGCTTCAAATAATAAAAACAGAAAAATAAACAAAGAAAACACATTTAAAGCTAAATCGATCATACACAACCAGTTAAACTCTCATCACACACAAGACAAATACAGACCCCGTCCCCCGCCCCTTCCCTGCAAAAATACTCCTTAATGTGTTCCTATCTCTTTAAGTGAATATACAATAAAAATAAACATCTATAATGATACCACTGTAAGAAAACCTTATTTGGGAGCTCCATCCACACTGGAAGCCATTCAGGTATCAGGCAAGACCAAGACAGATTACAACGGCCTAAGTTCTAACCATGCAATATATCGACTCTAGTCCACACTCCATACCAGTCAGTGGTGGTAATGCACCAATTTCTTGTTTGCAGGCTGCTGATAAACACAAAGAAGAAGAAGAAGAAGTAGTAGTAGAAGTGTTATGTGTTATTGTTAGGCTAACTTGCATGCTAACAGTTGTGATTAAACTGTGTGAGAAATACAGACAAGAAAAAGAATTATAAAGGTTGTGAGCAGCATATTACGTTGGATTTTGCACATAAGACGTGTTGTGGACAAATTATTTTAAAAGAGGACAATACTGGACCGTTGCAGATGAAATAACAGTTTTTGTTGGAGATGGCATTTTCCTGGGTTTTGAAATGTGGCTTCGAAAGGTTAGTTATGACAACTTACCTTTCTTTGCTTTCAGAGTGGTTTGACAAAACTGCTGTGTCTACAGTTATGATTGTATCATTGATTGGCATACATCATTTGAATCACAAGCAGGGATAGGTTGGTGTTGAAATTCAGCCCGAGAGCTTGAACGTTTCTTTACCTCGGGTGGATCGTGGATCAGAATTATGCTTTTTTTCCCTCATGAATATCTCAAACTATATTTGGAAGCAATGTGAGGTTAGGCAGGGTTCCTTTCAAAGCAGAAGAGAGCTGCTGACGTCTGGTAGCAGCTAGCAAACAATATCACAATTGTTGACAGCAGAATCCACCACAACAGCGAGAAGTACTGATCACTCGCAGCTGTAGTACCACCAGTAATGCTGACAAAGATCTTCAATAAAGAAAGATTCCTCACTCACGTACACAAGCAGTCACACAGCAGGATCATGACAGTGCCTCAGCTGCGGGTCCTTTTGGAGTACAAAAACAAAAGTTCTGGCCACTGATCTAGAACAGACTGGCCGTTCAGGAAAACTTCCGAATCTCCCTCTGCCCAGTCTGCCCCTTAAAGAAACTCAGCTTTCAAATTAATTGAATATGTACATAGAAAGGGTGTCAAAAGGAAGATTTGACCCATAAGTGCGTAACACACCGCCAACGGGACGTCAAAACACTAGGGGGGTTAAATACCACCCCCCCAGAGAAATAGCCCTGGTGCTGGGTCTTGATTGCTGGACACCAATATCCGACAGAATGTAAACGTGACGTGTGCTATTCTGATATTTTAATAGGAGTTATGCATGACAAACGTTCGCATTTGGCAAAATGGAACGCATTACTTCCTTCCGGTTTGGAGCCCCGCAGTTTGATAGTGGGCTCAGCTTGGGACGTGGCAGACAGGAGGGTCACAACCACAGCCCAGAGGATCATCGGTGGCCCTCTCCCATCTCTGGAAGAACTAAACAGTTCCTGCTGCCTCAAAAGAGCGAAACAGATTTTACAGGACTAATCCCACCCTGGATACAGTCAGTATGCTTTGCTGCCGTCAGGCAGAAGCTACAGGACAATTAAAACGAGGACAAACATTAAAACACAGTTTCTACCCAAGAGCCATTATCACCCTAAATCCTGCTCCTAAAATCTGAGTGCCTTTTAGTTCAATATTGTTTTTTAACAAACACCTTGTTCAAGCATAAAGGTGTCCATATGTGCACTTGACACCAGGACACCCTAGGCTGCAGCTCAATGATCGACTTGGTTGTCGTCTCATGCGATCTGCGGTCGCATGTTTTGGACACTCGGGTGAAGAGAGGGGCTGAGCTTTCAACTGACCTCTACCTGGTGGTGAGTTGGCTCAAATGGTGGGGGAGGATGCCGGACAAACCTGGAAGGCCCAAACGTGTTGTGAGGGTCTTCTGGGAACGTCTGGCAGAGTCTCCTGTCAGAAGGAGCTTCAACTCACACCTCCGGCAGAACTTCAAACACGACCCGGGGGAGGCGGGGGATATTGAGTCCGAGCGGACCATGTTCTGTGCCTCCATTGTTGAGGTGGCTGACCGAAGCTGTGGCCGCAAGGTAGTCAGTGCCTGTCGCGGCAGCAACCCCTGAACCCGCTGGTGGACACCGGCAGTAAGGGATGCTGTCAGGCTGAAGAAGGAGTCCTATCAGGTCTTTTTGGCCTGTGGGACCTCTGAAGCAGCTGATAGGTACCGGCAGGCCAAGCGGAGTGCGGCTCAGATGGCCGCGGAGGCAAAATCCCGGGCGTGGGAGGAGGTTGGAGAGGTCATGGAGAAAGACTTCCGTACGGCTTCGAAGAGATTCTGGTCCACCATCTGGGGGGAGCGGTTTGCCACCAACACCTGGGTGGTGGTCCCCCAGTTTAAAAAGGGGGGACCACAGAGTGTGTTCCAACTACAGGGGATCACACTTCTGAGCCTCCTTGGTAAGGTCTATTCAGGGGTTCTGGAGAGGAGGGTTCGACGGCTAGTCAAACCTCGGATCCAGAAGGAACAACGTGGTTTTTGTCCTGGCCATGGAACACTGGACCAGCTCTACACCCTCAGCAGGGTCCTGGAGGGTGCATGGGAGTTCACCCAACAGGTGTACATGTGTTTTGTGGACTTGGAGAAGGCGTTCGGCCGTGTCCCTCCTGGAGCCCTGTAGGGGGTACTCTGGGAGTATGGGGTACCGGGCCCCTTGATACGGGCTGTTAGGTCCGTGTACGACTGGTGCCAGAATTTGGTTCGCATTGCCGGCAGTAAGTGGGGCTTGTTTCCGGTGAGAGTTGGACTCCGCCAAGGTTGCCTTTTGTCACCAATCCTGTTCATAACTTTTATGGATGGGATTTCTAGGTGCAGCCAAGGTGTTGAGGGGATCCGTTTTGGTGGCCTCAGGATCGGGTCTCTGCTTTTTGCAGATTACGTGGTCCTGTTGGCTTCATCGGAATGTGATCTACAGCTTTTGCTGGAGCGGTTCGCATCTGAGTGTGAAGCGTCTGGGATGAGAATCAGCACCTCCAAATCCGAGGCCATGGTCTTGAGCCGGAAAAGGGTGGGGTGCCTTCTCCGGGTAGGGGATGAGGCCCTTCCCCAAGTGGAGGAGTTTAAGTATCTGGGGGTCGTGTTCACGAATGAAAATGGAGCAGGAGATCGATAGACGGATTGGTAGGGCATCTGCAGTTATGCGGCGCTGTACCGGTCGATCTACGTTCTTACCCTCATCTATGGTCATGAACTCTGGGTGGTGACCGAAAGAAAGAGATCACGGATACAAGCGGCTGAAATGAGTTTTCTTTGTAGAGTGACTGGGCTCTCCCTTAGAGATAGGGTGAGAAGCTCAGTCATCCGGAGGGGGCTCAGAGTAGAGCCGCTGCTCCTCCACATCGAGAGGAGTCATTTGAGGTGGCTTGGGCATCTGGTCAGGACGCCTCCTGGACGCCTCCCTGGTGAGGTGTTTCAGGCACGTCCCACCGGGAGGAGGCCCAGGGGAAGGCCCAGGACACGCTGGAGGGACTATGTTTCTCGGCTGGCCTGGGAACGCCTTGGATTCCTCCCGAGGAGCTGGAACAAGTGGCTGGGGAGAGGGAAGTCTGGGTCTCTTTGCTTAAGCTGCTGCCCCGCAACCCGACCCTGGATAAGCGTAAGAAAATTGATGGATGGACTGTTTTTTATTTTTCTTCTTTTTGATTTATTTGTTCATTTCATTTATTGTGCAAAGTTCTGAGGTCTTTACACTGGCTGCCTGTCTGTCAGAGGATAGACTTAAAAGTTCTGCTGCTGGTCTATAAAGCTCTGAATGGTTTAGGACCAAAATACATCAGTGATCCCCTGACTCAGTATGAACCTACCCGATCCCTCAGGTCATCTGGATCTGGTCTTTTATCAGTTCCTAGAGTCAGAACCAGACATTGAGAAGCTGTGTTCAGCTTCTACGCTCCACATGTCTAGAACAAACTCCCAGAAAGCCTCAGATCAGCAGAAACACTCAGTTTATTTAAATCCAGGTTAAAGACCCACCTGTTCTCAGCTGCTTTTGATTAGGTTTTTATTCCAAGTTTTAAATCTGCACGGCTTATTTTAAGCTAGATTTTTTTTTGGTTTCATTTTAAATCATGGGTTCTTATTCTTGTACTTTTGCTTTTTCTGCACCCTGCTGTAATGCTTTTGATGTTTTATGTAAAGCACTTTGACTTGTCTTCTAACATGAATTGTGCTATAAAAATAAACTTGCCTTGCCCTGCCAACGTTAAGGAGCCGTGCAATAAGAAATTCTGGATCTGATGGATGTGTAGGTTGTCTTTTTTTGTATTTTGCTTTTATTCTTTGTGTCTTTGCACCGGTGGATTGCATCCAATATCGTTGTACAACGTACAATAACAGAAAAGCTATTCAATCATTCATGCCCCACGGCTGTCTGAGCGCATGTCGGGCATGCGTACTATGATTTTACGTGTTCATTATTTAAACAAATGTTAATGGGCTGGCCCCAGTCTCCGGTGCCTAAGAGGATTTAGCTTACTGAGCTTGTCAGTATACTGGAAAAGAGATATTTATACACAATTGTTTATAACAGAATCTTGTTGGCAACAGAATCTGTCTTTATATAATATTACACTATAAAGGATGATGCTGTTCTACGGATTAATTTAAATGTGCATAGAGCTCCACAGCGACATCTGGTGGGACAGGCGCCACTGGCCCCAAATGCAGAGATGCCACAGCTCACGTTTATATCCACCAATATTCAATAAATTCAGTCTGGAGGCAGCCAAGACCACTTTTATACATCCACAGAGCTCCTCTGTGGGTGGAGCCCCGCAGTTTGATAGTGCTTATTTGACAACTCACAGTGTTGCCAACTGTCTCAGACAGAAAGTAGCTGAAGTTGCCCCAGAAAGTTGCTAGATGTCGCCAGATGTCGTCATGCACTAATTTGCCTAATTATTATGTCATCACGTGATGACGAATTAAACAGAAAGGAAGAAAATAATTATATTTAGATTAGGATTTTGAAATACAGGGCTTCTTTAATGACTTCTTTAATAACTGAAAAATAATCTAAATTGGGACTGCCCTAACAGAACCCAAAACAGGTTTACATCCACATCAGGGGCTAGAGACACACTAGCAGGCCGCCTGCTGACTGGAATCGAGTCAACCTTCAGCTTGATCACCCTTTAATTGGTGACCATTTGGTCAGAAACTCAAAACTCTAATCTTGAAGTGATCACACCATACTAAGTTCTACCAAGTGGATGCTGTTACTGAGAGAAGGCAATATCAAGCTATTTTCTGTTTAATGTTTAAAATGAGGGTAAAAAAGGAGAACAGAGATGTAAAAGACCATCTAATAGAAAACTGTATTTAGTGTGAGAATTTAAAAATTCCCCCCTTATCCAAGTATCAATAATTAAATGGTATCGAGTACAGCGGACCCCCCAGTGGGTTAGGATCCACAGTCATGAATATCTGAAATCTGCAAATACTTGAGCTGCCTATTTTATTAGTTAAAAAACACCAAATATAAATTAATATGCATTACACACAGCAGAAACAGTCATAGCACTACCGCAGAAACTAACTTCCATGGCCTTCATTGTCTCCGCTCTTGGGGTTAAAGCCAATAAGCACCAAGAAAGCTAAATCGCACTGCTGGATTGGCTGCTTTGCAAATGCCAGTCAATAGCACGTCAAGTAGCATTGCTTCTAGGTATTTCAGCATATGTTGTATACAAAAAAAGGACACACATTTTCTGAAAGAAATCTGGAGCTCAACCACAAATAGGCATTGTTCCACAATATATTTTTAATGCTGTTTTTATACTCTTTTTCATTATGATTCAAGAAATGTAAATGGTCTATAACGAGTCAAAAATCAACCGGCAGGTCACAATTTTGCCAACGCCAGAGACCAAAAATCAGCCACAACATTTTGATCAGTCCATCTCTACCTGCTGTTTGTCGCTGCTTTTCTTAATTTAAACGTGAGCTTAGCAATAAGAAAAAAAGCAAAAATTGATGAAAGAGCTCCTTTCAAAAAGGGCAAAGATTACATGTTGCTTAAATCAAGAATCAAATCAAAATTAGAACAGAAACTGCACTTAGCCCCAGCTAAATTTATTTCAACAAGAAAGTGCCCTGCAAAAGTATTCTAATCTCCTGAGCTTTTTCACATTTTGTAACATAACAGCTTCAGTGTACCGTACAGAGATTTTAGGTGCTATACCAAAACAGAGTACCGGTAATATATAATATACTGTAAAGTAGCTGGAGAATGATACATGTTCGAGAATTTTTGCAAATGAAAATCTTAAAAGTGTGCCATGTATTTATATTCACATTGCTGATTTAATATATTGCAGTTTCATTTTGTCTACAATGAAAATAGCAGATCATAATATGTTTCTAATAACTTAACATCTAGACACTGATATTTTTGACCATTCTGCTTTACTCAAGCTCAGTTTGGACAGTTATCGTCACAGCTTTCTATATTCTCAATTAGTGTTCAAGTTCATGCACATGCTATGATCAAAACCATGCCATTGAAACACTGACTTACAGAGGTGTAAGGGCTTTTGTCTAGCTAGACCCATTATCTCATTAACTCTTACCAGCTTTGATGCCTCTGCTGCAAAAAAACCATTCCCACAGCCTGATGCTCCCAACACCATTTTTCACAATGGGCATCATGTGTTCAGGTAGGGTGTTAATTTTCCACAATGCATTGCATTTTGCCTGTAGGTTAAAAATTAAAATTTTTGCTTCATCTGACCAGAGTTCACTCTACAGATTAGGGCAAGCAAAGTTTGAAAAAACTAATTTTGTTTGTGGTTTTCTCCAGAATAATTCAAGAATATTTTCATCTATTGATGAAGGCCAGACTGACCAGACCAGTCAACAGATTCTCCCACATAAGCTGTGGACCTCTGCAGTTCCTCTAGAGTCTCCATTAGCCATTTGGCCGCTTCTCTGTTGAATACAGTCAATTTAGATTCAATTCAATTCAGTTTATTTATATAGCGCCAATTCACAACAGATGTCATCTCAAGGCACTTAACAAGAAGTCATTTCAATACAATTATACAAACATTCCAATCAGTTAAAAAGTTTCCTAATTAAGGAATCCCAGCAGATTGCGTCAGTCATTGGCGTGAGGTTGGGCAGATTTCCAACCACAGCAATCCTTCAGCAATCCCTCATACTGAGCAAGCATGTAGCGACAGTGGAGAGGAAAAACTCCCCTTTAACAGGAAGAAACCTCCAACAGAACCAGGCTCAGTAGGAGCGGCCATCTGCCACGACCGTCTGGGGGTTTGAGAAGACAGAGCAGAACACAGAAGGAACAGAAGATCCGATATAAGAGAACTTTCTATGTTACAGAAAGTAAAAAGTTGATAACAGGACACAGTGGATGTTCAGTTACTGAGAGGATCATCCCAGTCGATGACCCCCGTCCAACAGGGCATTGCAGCCAAGCAGGATACCAGACCAGGTGTATCTTCGATGGGGAGAAAAACACTGAGAGAAAACAAAGTTAACAGTCGAAATAACAGAATGTACTGTAATACAACTGGAGAGTCGTAGGAGAAAAGGAAGTAGCAGAGTGAAGAAAATTGGTAAGTCTGTCCTCCAGCAGTCTAAGCCTATAGCAGCATAACTACAGAGATAGCTCAGGATGACCTAAGCCACTCTAACTATAAGCTTTATCAAAAAGGAAAGTTTTAAGCCTGGCCTTAAAAGTAAACAGAGTGTCTGCCTCACGGACTAAAGCTGGGAGCTGGTTCCACAGGAGAGGAGCCTGATAACTAAAAGATCTGCCTCCCATTCTACTTTTAGAGATCCTAGGAACTACAAGTAAACCTGCAGTCTGAGAGCGAAGTGCTCTTTTAGGAACATATGGAACAATTAGATCTCTGATGTATGATGGAGCTTGATTATTAAGGGCTTTGTATGTAAGAAGAAGGATCTTAAATTCTATTCTGGATTTAACAGGGAGCCAATGAAGGGAAGCTAAAACAGGAGAAATGTGATCTCTCTTTTTAATATTCATCAGAACTCTTGCTGCCCCATTTTGGATCAACTGAAGGCTTTTAATGGCATTTTGTGGACTTCCTGATAGTAAAGAATTACAGTAGTCCAGCCTTGAGGTAACAAATGCATGGACTAGTTTCTCAGCATCACTCCTGGACAGGATGTTTCTAATTTTAGCAATATTCCGGAGGTGAAAGAAAGAAATCCTAGAAACCTGTTTAATATGGGATTTAAATGTCAAGTCTTGGTCAAAAATAACGCCGAGGTTCTTTACGTTATTACTGGGGGACAATTTAATGCCATCCAGATGAAGTGATTGACTAATCAGTTTCTGTTTAAGAACTTCTGGTCCAAAGACAGCAACTTCTGTCTTGTCAGAATTTAAAAGCAAAAAGTTTAGGGTCATCCATGCTTTTATGTCTTCCAGACATGCCTGTAATCTACCTAACTGACTGGGTTCATCAGGATTTATGGATAAATATAGTTGTGTATCATCGGCATAGCTGTGGAAATTTATCCCATGCTGTCTAATGATTCTACCAATTGGAAGCATATATATGGTGAAAAGAATTGGTCCAAGGACAGAACCCTGTGGAACTCCACAAGTAACCCTTGAGAGTGAAGATGATTTATCATTTAGATGAACAAACTGGAATCTATCAGACAAATATGATTTAAACCAGCCTAGTGCTGTTCCTTTGATCCCTGCAACATGTTCAAGCCTTTCTAAGAGAATATTATGATCGACTGTGTCAAAAGCAGCACTGAGATCTAACAAAACCAGAACAGACACCAGTCCATTATCTGAGGCCATGAGAATATCATTAGTAACCTTCACCAGTGCTGTTTCAGTGCTATGATGAGCTCTAAAACCTGACTGAAACTCTTCAAACAGCTCGTTACTGTTTAGATGTTCACAGACTTGATTAGCAACTATTTTCTCAAGGACTTTGGATAAGAAAGGAAGGTTAGATATAGGTCTGTAATTCACTAAGTCATCTTGATCAAGGGAAGGTTTCTTGAGTAAAGGTTTAATTACAGCTATTTTAAATTCCTGTGGTACGTATCCGTTTACTAAGGATAGATTCATCATATCCAAAATGGGGCCAGGAACCAAATGGAACACTTCTTTAAATAATTTGGTTGAGATTGGGTCCAAAATACAAGTTGAAGATTTAGATGAGGCTAATATTTTTGATAATTCTGAAAGCTCGACTGAATCAAAACAGCCTAAGCAATACTGAGGTTCTACAGTTCTTTCCGATACTGACTCATTTACTGAGGAAGAAGTAATCATGTTTGGGAGGATGCCAATGATTTTATTTTTAATAAAATTTATTTTATTTATGAAGAATCTCATAAAATCATCACTGCTAAGAGCCGGGGGAATAGTTTGCTCAACAGAGCTATGACTCTGTGTAAGTTTGGCAACTGTACTAAAAAGAAACCTAGGATGGTTTTTATTCGCCTCTATTAATGATGAAAAATATGCTGTTCTAGCTTGTCGAAGGGTCTTTTTATACAGCAGTAGACTGTTATTCCAGGTTAAATAGGAATCCTCTAGATGTGTAGAGCGCCATTTTCTCTCCAACTTCCTAGTATTCTGCTTTAAAGTACGCAACTCTGCGTTAAACCAAGGAGTCAGCCTTCTATGGCTAGCCACTTTCTTTTTTAATGGGGCTACACTATCTAATGCCAAACGCAATGAGGACGTAACGCTGTGAACCAGACCATCAATTTCTGAAGGGTTAGAGATAGAATTGCTGCCATCCACTGTGTTACTCTGAGACACTGAGGAAAGTAAGAATGGTACAGATTCTTTAAAAATTGTTACAGCATTGTCTGATAAAGTTCTACTATAATGAAATTTTCTTTCAGATTTAAGATGGTCAGTTAAAGTAAATTCAAAAGTTATCAAGAAGTGGTCAGACAGGACCGGGTTATGTGGGTGGACTGTTATTTCCTCACACTCAATACCGTATGTCAGTACAAGGTCCAAAGTGTGTTTACCTGAGTGGGTCGATCCCTGTACTTTTTGAGTAAAGCCAATTGAGTCTAAAATAGCATTAAAGGCTGCATTTAGGCTATCACTTTCAGTATCCACATGAATATTGAAGTCCCCCACTATAATAACCCTATCAG
This sequence comes from Valencia hispanica, assembly GCA_963556495.2. NCBI lineage: Eukaryota > Metazoa > Chordata > Actinopteri > Cyprinodontiformes > Valenciidae > Valencia > Valencia hispanica. The sequence goes on from OY747714.1 coordinate 30,951,096, forward strand.
TATTTAATACTATATCAGATAAAAAATGTGAGATCTGATCCAAGAATTGAGAGTAAGGGCCTGGTGGACGATACAAAACCACAAACAAAAATGGTCTTAATGTTTTGCAACTTGGATGAGGAAAATTAAGGGTTAGATGCTCAAAAGAACTGTAGCTATCAATTGGTCTGGGACTAATTAGTAAATCAGAACGGAAAATGGCTGCAACTCCTCCTCCTCGCCCAGTATTTCTAGGAATGTGAAAATTTAAATGACTGGAAGGAGTTGACTCATTTATACTGACATAATCCTCCTGCTGCAACCAGGTTTCTGTGAGACAAAGCAAATCAATGTGATTATCACAAATCAAGTCATTTACTAACAAAGTCTTTGAGGAGAGAGATCTTATGTTTAATAAACCACATTTAATAGATTTATTTTCAGTCAAAGTTGTATTTATTTTTATGAGATTTCCATAATTTGCTTTTGTTGGCTTAACTTTTAATCCATTTAATTTTGGCCGTGGGCAAGACACTGTTTCTATAGGGTAATGGGTAGGTAACAGTACAGAAGCAGCAGAGAGGTGGGTTAAACTACGACTCTGCTTCCTGGTCTGGACCCTGGGTTGTCAGTGTTTTGGAGGATTAATAAATTCGGCCATATTCCTAGAAAGAAGAGCTGCTCCATCCAAAGTGGGATGGATGCCGTCTCTCCGGATCAGACCAGGTTTTCCCCAAAAAGTTCTCCAGTTATCAATGTAGCCCACATCGTTTGCAGGACACCACCTAGACAACCATTGATGGAATGACAGCATGCGGCTAAACATGTCGTCACTGGTCCGATCAGGCAGGGGACCAGAAAAGATTACCGAGTCTGACATTGTTTTGGCAAACTTACACACCGAAGCAACACTAATTTTAGTGACCTCCGATTGGCGTAACCGGATGGATGGTCATATCTTGGTGGGTTTTCAGTTATGCCAAATTCTTTACAGTTTTTCAGACCATGGATTGAACAGAGCTCTGGGAGATGTTCAAAGCTTGTGATACTGTTTTATAACCTAACCCTGCTTTAAACCTCTCCACAACTTAAATTCCTGGTCCTGCAAATATTTTTTTTTTTACCTTTTTTTCTAACCTAATTTAGTGACTTTTTATGGAAATTTGTTGCACTGGATTTTAGGGGGGTAAATCATATCAAAATTCTGCTATAATTTTAGAGTAACTCCAGTCTGTAGATGTAATTTTTTGCAACAATAAAAAAAAAAAAAAAAAAAAGGATAAAGCCTTTGCTTAAAGAGCATATTGCAGGTTAAACCCCACCGTAGCCACTGTTTAGAGAAATATATTAGGAATTGGTCCTAAATAAAAAAGTTATCGTAAATAAATAATTTCAGACATCTGGACTTGTTTTTGTGAGAAAATTTAGCCTTCGCCAGACCGGAAGTGAAGTAGGCGAAGGAAGACCCGTCAGCTACATCAATAGAAAACAATGGATTTTAATCCTGGATCAGACACTGAAAATACCTTAAATGTTTTCAATTACACACATGATGGAGCACAACCATACATCTATGAGCCTGCTGCATGCCCCAGAGACCAGAGAGAGACCAGGGGAACAATTAATGGCCAAAGAAGAGAGATAGAGCTGTGGTGTCAGGACAATCAGTGGAGAGTCAGTCAGGTGTCGTGGTGAGACCGATATCATAAACTCATGTGCTAGCATCACAATTTTGTACAGATTACTATCATGTACCAGACAATAAAAAAACAGTAGTATTTGGCAGCTATTATAGTTTTGATCCTTGCCAATATTAAATAGTGAGCTTTTCCATGTTCTCTCAAAAAGGTTAATATCCATTCACATAACGTGGTATAGCCCTTTAGAGAGAGAGAAGCGACGTACACATTTTCCTGATACCCATTTTGTACTGCTTATTTGACAACTCAGAGTGTTGCCAACTGTCTCAGACAGAAAGTAGCTGAAGTTGCCCCAGAAAGTTGCTAGATGTCGCCAGATGTCGTCATGCACTAATTTGCATAATGATGATGTCATCACGTGATGACGAATTAAACAGAAAGGAAGAAAATAATTATATTTAGATTAGGATTTTGACATACAGGGTTAAACAATACATTATTTAAACAGGGGAAACATGTTACAGGGAAATGTGACTTCTCTCTTCAAGAAGAGACTGTGGAACATGTTATATTATTTTGTCTAAAGTAAACTGTGGAGAAAACTGGTACAAAATTTACAAGTTATCAAATTGCAACTGGATATCAAATACCTTTAAAACAAAATTTAAAGATCTGAAAAAAAACAATTTGCTGAGATATCTCAAGAAGAAGAAATTAATAGAGAGAATATAGTTGTTTGTTTTTTATTACTTTGTAATAGGGATGTGCATAAATATTCGACAATCGATTAATTGATCATTAAGAATTTCATCGATGACATTTTTTTTTACCGGTCAATTAACGCATGTTCTGTTGCGTAGTGAGAGTTTTGAAGGAATGCAATAAATGTTGCTATGTAACAGTAATTAAACACTTTACCACACGAGGTCGATGACTGAAAATAAAACTCACAGGCCGACTCAGTTTCTTGCAAGTTTCTGTGTATTTCAAAAGTAGCATCGTCATGAAGAGGTCATAGCAAAGTGTGGCGTGGGACCACTTTGACTAAACAAACAAACAAAAGGCTCGGTTCACTGCCAACACTGCGAAGCTGTGTATAAGTACTTGAATTCACTTCCAACCCTGGTTAGAAGCGGAGCATCCAGCTCTTGGTCTCAACCTAGCATCAAGTCGGTGTTAGCACGGAGGAGCCGAGATGCACAACGAGCAGAGAAACTTACTCACCGATTACTTTCTGAGGGAGGATCCGTCACCCCTGTATTGCACCTCTACAGACTGGTGGAAAATGAATCAAACAAGATTCCAGAGGCTTGCCAAGTTAGCAAGGAGGTATGTGTATCACAGCGACGTCTGTCCCCTCACAGCAGGTGATCTCAGCGCTGCAGGTCAGACGCGACAGCAGCCTGGTGACCGTCAGTCTGCTCACCAGGCTGCTTTCACTTCTGACCCCAGCGCATGTTAACATGCTCATCTTTCTCAACAAAAATCAGTAGACTGGTGCTAAAGTTGTGTATAAGTTACGGTTTCTTTCGTTTTTGTCTTTTTTACTCTGTTAATGAGCCTAATTCATTGTTAGGTATGCTGATCTCTCTCATCCTCTTTCTCAACTCTTTTTGCCAAATGTAACACAAAACTATCAGACCTATAAGTGTTATATATATATATTTTTTAGGTTATTGTTTAACATGACTTTTTTTTTTCCTTTACTTTTTTGGAGAAGAAAAATATGATTGTCAGTTGTGTTAATGAGTAGCGTCTTTTGGCTGTCGGCTCCGCTGCTTATAGCGCATATTTTCTTTGTGCAACTACCGGGAATTAACTGCCACAAGAGGTGTCCCACTTGTAATGAAGATCTCAATGAGGAAACACGCTATTTTTCTATTCTCACTGTATTTAAATATAGCCTATGAACACTTAATTTTAATATAAAAATATCAATGATTAATCGAAAATCTATCGTTAATTTTCCCGATGATCGATGAAGACAGTTTAATTGAATGCGCATCCCTACTTTGTAAAAATAGGTGGGGCATATTTAGCATGCATCAAATGTTTCTTGCCAACCGCCATTCAACAGAAGTTTATTGCTTATGGTATTATTTTCAATGTTTTTTTTTGTCATAAGTTCTAAATGTCCTACGTTTTTGAACTCACCATACATTTAGAACGTTCCTTGAATGCACCACATATGTACAGTCAATGGATGCAGCGTAGTTCAGACAAGCTCCTGCCTTAATTCCCGTTGAAAGATCGGTCCTATATAGACCAATTTGGTGAGATTTGTGGAGGCCGCCATCTTGCGACGCCGCCATTGCTGCGGTGACCAGCGTCCATACTCATTCAGTGTGCTGTCATTGTAAAACGACCCTCTACATTGACAGTATGATGAATACCTGGATTGATGATGTTAGACAGTGGCCTCTGTAGCTGACGGAGTCCAGCGCTGTTCGACATAATGTTTAGATGTTGCCATGGCAACGCCGGAAGTCAGCGCTTGCCCGGAAGTTGTTAATTTGCGCCAAAAGTGACCTAAAAGTAATGAGCGAAAAGTAATGGTGGAGACATTCAGAGTTCTGTTCCTGCTGAAAATTCTACTACTGGTCTACCAGGCAAACACAGTAATGTTGTTAAGCTATATGTCATAAAAATGTGGGTTCTCAATGAGAATTGGAAAGAAAATTAGTGGTTTGCTGAGTATTTGTTATTAGAAAGTGCTCCGCCTGTGATTATCTGAACAAGATATTGAAAGTTTTATTTTTGTCCTTCAGTTTTCACGGTGTTTCGTGGTTTGTTCAATAAAGAAAACCAATGCATCAGTAAGAAGCGTGGATCTTTTTGGACCAGAGTAGTTACAGCCTCCAGTAACTGATAGTTATACTAAATTAATACGGATATTAATTTCAGATTTAGTCATTTTTTGAACAACAGTACGATTAATAGGAAGATAATAGACTGTACCATTTAACAATGCGCATATAGCATGCGTAAGGCGTGTAGAAGTTGATAAGCTAGCCGTGAAATTTAATCATTATGGACAGGGTATGCGACTTAAAAAAAACAAGTTTGTGTTTTGTTTTAGATATTGAAGAGTATTTTACTGAACGGCTGGCGTCCGATGACCAGAGAAACGGCAACTACAGGGGTCTGTTCGAGGGTCAAAATTACCTGAACTCTGGATGGGTCAGGCATATTTTACACCGCGTTTTAGACGACCACATTGTATTGAAGAGATCACTGAGCCATTCGCTGTCACCGAGATGTGAAAGTGATAGTGAGAAGAGATGGTGGCCAGGTTGAACGTCTCTGCTGTGACTGCACGTCAGACATAGTCTATGGCTGCCCGAGGGGGAGCGCTCACCGCAGTAATGGCGGCGGCTCGACTTCCGGTTATTTCGCCGAATTGGTCTACACATGCAGATTTATTTTTTACTTTTGAATTAACATTAACTACAAAACAACTTTGTGAGTGGGTAAAAAAAACGAAAAAGGTTTATGATAGTCTGTGGACATAGTCTGATCATGCTGCATAAACATGCGCAGATCATTCCCTTTCTGAGCTTCGGGAAGGAACAAGCTGGGTCTCTAAACTGCAGGAAAAATCAGCGACAAACCTTCACAGAAAGTAGCTAAGGGTGGTCAGAAATGTCGCTAGATTTGTCGCTAAGAACTTTTTGGAAAAAAAGTCGTTAAGGGGGTCTGAAAAGTTGTTAGAAATAGCAACAAAGTCGCTAAGTTGGCAACACTGAACTCGCATATCATGTCGCATCTAATTTTTGATATTGTTCTTGGTAATTAGCAGCGTAGGCAACAAGACTTAAATGCCAAGATCCTGTCTGCATAGAGCTGAGCCTCTGATGGATCCGTGACCATGTCTCCCGCCTGCTGCAGCCCCAGAAACAGCCACTGACAGCGGTGCCGATAAAGTTGTGTGCACTGAAGGAACTGCGCCTTGTGTCAGTTGCATCTGATCTTTGCTTCTGCATCCCATGTTGAACTCTGTCACATCGCTGGGATGGTAATCCTCCGGTCTGAAGTGAGCGCCACAAATTACCATGTTTTTCATAAACAAAGCAGAAGTGAAATCTCATCTTTTCAGTGGAACAAAATGCACCCAGGAACGGAAGACTGCTCCGTTTTTGTTTTTATCTGGAAATTTGTGGACTCAATGTCCTGACAGCCTACTGTTTGTACAGCCTCCACAAACACAATCATTTACCATTTTTAAGACAAATGCACTCAATACAAAACTAGTGAACATGCTGACTCTCGATAACACCACCGCTCTACCCGGTAACTAACTACTCGCTACACTGAGCTGAGGCAGCGCATAGCATATGACTCCCTTCAATTACGTCACACATCCAGATTATGAAACTTTATTGAAATTTGTGGCGTTATGTACAGTAAAAACAAAAACTATCCTCAATAAATGTTTCAAATACTCATTTTTGGACATGTTTTCTACATTTTAGAAAATATTTAACCTGCAACATGCTCTTTAAGAAAGAAAGATGAATTTTGGTCTTTAATAAATGGCTTTACAGCAGCTCAACTTAGTGATTCATCCAGAAACAATGAAGCTGTTAAAACACATACCTTATATTAATAACCAATATTAGAATAGTATTCTCTTATATCAGTCCATAGGGCAAATCTCATTGGTCAGTAGTTAATGATGTAATCTGCATCAATGGGCTTGTATCTGCTAGGAGATAAACAATAAATTACCATGTGAATTCGAACTGTTCTCTGAAATCTCACTCACACCAAGGCACTTCTGAACAAGAATATTTCTGCAAACAGTGTTGCATGTCACAGATGGGTTGGAAGAAGACATTATGAGATAAATTCAAAGTGCCTTTGGCAGACAATCACTTAAGTTTTACAGGGATTATTTGCCTTTGAAAGACTTGGGGTCTGTTAAACTTTGAGCAAAGCAATAATTTAATGTAATTTTAATTTATGCAGAGCTTGAGTTAATACAGCAAGTTCAGCTTGCTTTCTCTGTGGTTATTATAGTGAGCAGAGGGTCAGGAACAGCTTACATAACAGGCCATGGTTGTATTCTTCCAAGGTTTTCTTTTTTTGGTAATGTGATCAGATGGATCGTAAGCAAACATTGACATTTTTGGGATGGCTACCTTTAAAGTGACAGCTGCTCTCTCTGCGGTTGGCCAATGTCTTCAATCAGTCCTGTAAACACCAGAAGGCCTGAAAGGAGAAGGGGGCCAGCAACAAGCTGCAAAACTGGACATCGCAATCACCCCTACGAGTTAATTCAATTAAAAATTCAACAAAAAATTACTCCAAAAATTCAGAGTTTGCTCTAAATCCAGGCAGCTGCTTCTGACTGACAACAATTCAGAGTGACTCATACTGTATTTAATGTTCTGCTGCTTCCATTTGAGCAGCTGAGTGTACCTCTCTCACTCCTACACAGATTTCAGCTCATAACATCTCCCAACGACAAACAGGCAAGACATTTTAGATGATTGAAAGCACAAGGACAAACCCATCACAGCAACACCCATAGGTCTCTTATCTTCAGTGCATTTCATGCACAGTGGGAACACTCACAGCTGACCCACAAGAGTTTGAGAAGGTTACAGTTTGAGTAGGTGCTTATTGGACTATCATTTCTTTTCACAATGATAAATGCAGCAAGAGAAAAATGGAGTGTGTAGAAAACCTGCACTGCAAGCTTTTATAGAGCGAGTGCATTATTATTTGTCCGCATATACAAAGCCTCACATGGTATATTATTTGTATACATTTGGTAAATGACACCATTTACTAATATATACAAAATTCAATTTGTGCAATGACTGACATCATTCTTGAATCGCAGATAAGGCTGAGATCTCTGATTAAACAACCCAGAATAAATTATGCCTTGTTGCTGATTGGAGTGACCTTTCTAAATCTTACCATATAAATTTTAAAAAGTTACTACTGGTGTATCATGTTGGCTCTAGAAATGTGGAAGTTCAAATTTACTTCAGAGTTTATATATATATATATATATATATATATATATATATATATATATATATATATATATATATATATATATATATATATATATATATATATATATATATACACACACACAGACACAGCCTGGCCAAAAAAAGAGTTGCCACCTTGATTTAACTAAGCAAAAAGGTACAAGCCTCCTTTTGGATAATTACTGCATGGGCGATTATCTTTCAGCTGGCAACAAATTATTTAACCCCTACTGGAGCAATGAGTTGTTTCTCATTTCATAAACAACCATGTCGAAAGACAAATCTCGTGGTTGTTGAAAACATGTTTGTGTGTTTGAGAAGGGTCAAATCATTGGCATGCGTCAAACAGAGAAAACATCTAAGGAGATTGGAGAAACTAGTAAAATTGGGTTAAGAACTGTCCAACGCATTATTAAAAAGTGGAAGGATAGTGGAGACCCATTGTCTTCGAGGAAGAAATGTGGCCCGAAAAAAAATCCTGAATGATCGTGATCGGCGATCACTTTGGTGAACGTTTGGTGAAATCAAATCAAAGATAAACAACAGTAGAACTCAGGGCTATGTTGAATAGTGAAAGTAAGAGCATTTCCACACGCACAATGCAAAGGAAACTCAAGGGATTAGGACTGAACAGTTGTGTAGCAGTAAGAAAACTACTAATCAGACTGGAAGGCAAACTGGAAAAAAAAGGCTTCAATTTGCTAGGGAGCATAAAGATTGGACTCTGGAGCAATGGAAGAAGGTCATGTGGTCTGATGAGTCCAGATTTACCCTGCTCCAGAGTGATGGGCGCATCAGGGTAAGAATAGAGGCAGATGAAGTGATGCCTACTGTACATGCCTGTGGGGGCAGTACCATGATCTGGGGTTGCTGCAGCTATTCAGGTCCAGGTTCAGCAACAGTATGAGCTCCAAGAATGAGGTCAGCCGACTACCGAAATATTGTGACTGACCCTATTCCATCAATTGATTTTTTCTTTCCTTATGGCACGGGCATATTCCAAGATGACACTGCCAGGATTCATCGGGCTCAAATTGTGAAAAAAGTGGTTCTGGAAGCATGAGACATCATTTTCACACAAGGATTGGCCACCACAGAGTCCAGACCTTAACCTCACTTTGAATCTTTGGGATGTGCTGGAGAAGGCTTTGCACAGTGGTAAGACTCTACCACGATCAATTCAAGATCTTCGTGAAAAATGAATGCAACACTGGATGGAAATAGATCATGTGACACTGCATAAGCTTATCGAAACAAAGCCACAGATAATGTGTGCCTTAATCAAAGCTAAAGGCGGTCCAATGAATTATTAGTGTGACCTTTCTTTTTGGTGGCGACTATTTTTTGGCCACGCAGTGTATCTAGGGAAATAGAGAGGCCTCTAAATCAAATGTAGGGTTTTAAAACAACAATGACCCAACCTTTACCCCATTATTACATTTTAAATCCATCTAATTTTGCTAGTGGTAGCAGCAGGTTTTGGTCTTCTTTAAAATTAATTTTAAAAAATTATCTTCAACCTCTGGCTCTATCATTACCCCAATTTTCTTTGGAAATGTAGAATCATTTTGAGGTGAAATCACCTATTATGGAAAAAAAAATTCTTAAAAAGGATGAGAAAAGATTTTTTCTGCAGTTCAAAAGTCATTTTTTATTCAACTTGTTGATCAATAAGGAGACAGTACATACAAAAGCATTGCATAAGTTGGCCTGCTTCCCAAAGCCTGACCTGACTTCTACTATATAGTATTTGGCCATCAAAGATTATCTTCTAAGTTTTGACTGTCTCCCTGCTCCGAAACCACAGAATCAAAAGTCTAAATTACCTCCTTGACATGTCAGCAAGTTTTGCAAAGGCCTGGTAATTTACCGTTCATTGGATTCTGGTTTGTTCAAGGAGAAATGCATCCAAATGTCGCAGTAATGTGGCACTAGAAGACTGGAGTTGCTAATCCCTGCTCTGTGTAAATATGTTGTTCTATTCATAACAATTAAGTCCTTACTGAGTTAACATCATTGATCTGACAACATTTAATTACGAAGTGTAAAAAAGAAATGGTGACTAGTTAAAACCTTTAAAGGAACATGGGGCAGGATTTGTGAATAAAGTAAACATCCATGTCCAGTTTTTTAATGCTGTTGGGTGATGAAGCATTATAAACCAAAAAGAATGAGCCCACCCACGTATCATTCCATTTTCTTAAACTGGCTGTGTGCTGCAAAATGTGCTGCAGTTCGGGTCCGAATTTCCAGCGCTGTCTTACCGGTGTGACGTCAATTGACACTGCTTGTGCATTCTCGACAGCTTTAAAAGAGGAAGAAAAATGGTCGCAGACCTCCACTGATTTAATTGTGAGAATGGATTCTTCTCTTCTGCAACTGGGAAACGACCAAGGACGACTCACAACCCACTAAAAAGTGGCACTATAGAAAAGAAGTATGTCACTGTGAAGAGGTATGTTTTTTTTGTGAAGCGTTTGTGCACACTTCCGTGCGGCTGACTGCAGATACATGCAGGCCACGTCGCTCGTGAGTATTGTTTCTTCATTCTGCCCCATGCTCCTTTAAGAACTGAGAATCCTACAACTGGCTGTTAGCCACTAATGCCTCTAATATTGGTTCTCCTACAGAGCTTTCTCTTGGTTCTTAACAAATATAGAGCTGTCTGGCCCAGAACTGGACGATATATAGAAAAAGAGCATATTGATAATAAAAATAAGTCATATTGATCTTTTTCGATAGTTATTGATAAAAATCAAAAAATGTATTTTAAGTGCAGCCCAGGTCAATTTATGCTATTCTTTAATGAACTAATTTTAATAAAGTATGCTCAAAAACTCAATTTAACCCTTTATTCAAAACACCTTTTGTACCATAACTGACCTTAGTAACATCAGTAAATACTGAGAAACAAAGAAAAGACTAATGTTTTTAACCATTGTGGTATTGATTTGAAATATTTTAATTATTTTATAAATCTAAATTGTAGGTTTATCTTGATGCTTTTTTATTTCTTTTAAAAGGTTTTATACAGACATTATATTAATGGCTCCAACCTTTGTTTTATTTTGTGTGCAGAACCTGGCCAATAAAGCTCATTCTGATTTAGTTCAACTGCTAAAGCTAACAAGCTACTAATCAATGGCTGAGCATGGTTACCCAAAACACTGGAAACAAGTCCAGAGATTGGGTTCTAGAGCCAGCAGATGTACCCACCCACATTTGTACTTTTTAAAGCGTTTTTGCTTCTAGCGACGTGATGAAGTACCGGATGGACCTCTTTAAATAAGTTGTTAGCAGCACAGTGCGTGTGTCTGTGCAACCGTGGCAACAGCAGGATCAGACGGCACCGGTCTGCAGTGGGCCGGTTGCTGCTTTGGTCCGGCCATGACAACGTTGCCGACTGTAGTATTTACTGTGTTTTATTTAGCTCATTATTAATTATCTCGTATCAGTTCAATATGACTTGGTAATGACTGTATTATTTAGCTACCCGATAGGCTAGGATCGAAAAGGAAGAGAACGTTTTTTATTTAAACTTTTTATCAACCTTTTTTAATTTCTATTAAAAGGTACCCCCATAAGCCTAACATTATGTGTCATCTCGTTAGCTAAATATTTCATTACACACTTACATAATGTGATACCGTTTATCACTAATAGTTTTTAACGTTTATGCAATAGTATTTTTTGTATTGACTCTTTACTCAATTTTAAATATCTTTAAATAAAATGTATATTTGGATTTTAGTGTTATTTTATTATGTCCAGGATTTTTATTGGCCAATACTCTACAACACTTAATACACATTTTTAAAACGATTTTTTAAAAATGCAGCACAGCTGGTTATAACACCATCCGATTCTGATTCCTGTTTTAATCTGAATTTATTTTTACGTTTCCCACTGTTATTAATTGGCAACAATAGCTTCATTCCATTAAGTGACATTGAAGTAACAGAAATGACCATTTTGGGTCAGAAAACATCAATTAATCAGTTTTAGTTTATTTGAAATAGGACATAGTTGAGGCTCTACTGTACACAAACTGCCTCATGCAGATGTAAAACACTGATACATAATATTAATGAAGTTCACTGCATGACTTTATTTTTGTATCCCATGTTCTCCTTTCTAGGTCTCTATGAAATATGCTTACATAGCAAATTACCGTATGCTCGGTGATCTATTGCTTCACTGAGTCCCTCATTCATTTTGCTCTCAGGCTCTCCAACAACCCCCGAGTGAAATATGATTTACCGTCCTTTAAGTGTCATCTCTTCTCTCTTTCCCCATCACACCACTAAATATAACCCCTGGCAGTTATTGTCTGCTGGCTGCCCCACTAAATCTTTTATTGTTTTTTAATGACGAACGGACTTTCACATCTTTTGTAATGGTGGCATGCTGTGATGTTGATCGGAATAATAATAAGGCGAGTAAAAATATAATACAAGCGTCAGCTCTCTGGTGTGCTGCGTGTGCCCTTACTGTGAAAGCAACATTAGGAAAAGCTAACTGGGGAAAAAGTCGAGCAAGTTTGCAGAGTTCAGCTTGTAGAGTTTACCAAAATGTAGCCAATTTCAAGGTAATTTCATGCACTGCTGATGTGGCAACACAAATGAAAGAGATAAGAGAGAAAACAAGATTAACAGAGAATTTTCTGGACCAGATTTACAGGCAAACATTGGCAAGAAAACATTGTTTAATACTAAAAAAATCAACGATAAAAGCAAACAGATGACACCCAAAATTTAACTATGTCTTCACCTTTGAATCTTGCTTACCTGTCGTCTTGCTTCTTTGTTTTGGCTGTAGAGAGAAGATGACCATTAAAGCTCCCATGATGCCCTGCAGACTTTCTCACTTACTGATCTCCAAGTCCTGCTAGCTTTCACACACTCTCACTCCCACACTTGACAGGCTTCAAAAGCTTCAGATTTCAGAGAAAGGAAAAAAAGAGAGGAAAAAAACACGGAGAGAATTGAGAGAGAAAGACGCTTGGAGCTTTGGATGAAAACCCTGTCCAATACAGTCCAAACCTTTCCTTTATATCCACCTTGGTGAGGTGGGCTGTACATCGAGGGGAAGGAGTGGGTGTAAAAGAGCCCTCGGATGAGTTTTGAATTTGACGCCTCCCTCCCTTCCCCTGTTTTTCCCCACTCTGAAGTTGAAGCTTGCCGGCTGATCTCTGCTCTGCAAATGCTACTTTGTACCAGTTGAGCATTCAGAGTAATTGAGCGCTCGGAGACAAAGCCAATAACAGGCGTTGCAAAAGTGGTACTGGCCCTCCTCACTCAGTAACAGAGAGTGAGGACGAGCTCAAGCTGCAGATAACCATTTTCCATACAAGCTACCCTTTATAACTACATCTCCTGCTGAAAACGGTGGGAGAAATCAAGCCGTCTCTGAGACCTAGAGTGCGTACAGTTGCAGCTAAAGGGCGTCACCTAGAAGCAGCTTGGGTAAATATTTGAATTATGAGCAGGCAATCACCGGTGAGTTGCTCTCTTCTGCGTGCTAATGCTGATAAACCATTTCATCAACACATTAATGACAGAAGAGGAGCACTCCTGTGCTCACAAATGTTATTCAATCCACCCACTGCAGTTCATGTGTACCGTTAAACCCATGGAAACTGAAATAAAACACTGTGGAGGTCACAAATTCTAGTGCCTTGTAAAACATCTTACACCCTCATTTTTTGCCCTCATTTCCATGCAACAACCACAAACTTCAATGTGTTCTGTTGAGATTGTATCTGAAAAGTGTGGCATGCACATGTATTCAGCCCTTTGAGTCAATACTTTGTAGAACCACATATGTTTCTACCAGCTTTGCACATCTTTGCTCCTGCAGCCATAAAACTGTTCAGTGACATCCAACAGGTTTCTGAAATAATTTATTTATTGTTTTATTTTAATCCAATATATATTTCTAAATATGCGAGGACAAATTCTTCACCGAATGTAATTATATGCTTTGACTAGGCCATTTTAACACATGAATAGACTTTGATCTAAACAAGTCCATTGTAGCTCTAGTTGTACATTTGGGGTCATTTTAAATAATTCTCTCATCTTACAAAAGCCCCTTCTTCCACATTTTTGCTGTGTTTTTACATGACTTTTTGCATGTTGCAAATATGACTTCTTGGGTTTATTAACATTAGCTTTCTTCTTACTGTTGTGTCAACAACACAATCTGTTTTGATTAAATTATACAGGCTGATAGACGTAAATGTTGCTGATGTGCTGATCTAAAAATTCAATGCAACAAAGAATTCTGATAATATATTGATTTACTGTCAGCATCTACTGGCTTAAATTCCTTCTTTTATCTTAAAAATATTTCCCTTGTGTCACACACCCAGTGGAATCAAGAGATTACCCTCTCAGAGTTGATCCTTTGGCTGCTTATTCAGCAGAAATAGGCTGACTTTCAGAATGAACCTGGAGATTACAGTGAGGGTCTACAGGTCAGAAACATGTAGCAGCCCACATCTTTTCCAGCTTCAACTCTTTGCTTAGACTGGTGGGAACAAAAAAGCTGCACAGACATTAGCCCGATGTGTCACATCAAAAGGAGAAAATAGAATGAAAAATACTTCCGCTCCCGAAGCCTCCCACGCACAGTTCAATTCATGAATTCAGGAGCAGAACAACCGACAACTGCAATCAAGCACCAATTTGTGCCCACTCCATTAACCTGCTTCCTGTGAACCGCAAGTACTTCATCTGAGAGCTGCAGGAAGTCTTAATGAAACACATGGTAAGGTCAGACTAAAACAGCTGTTTACCAGCCTCTACTAGCTCCGTCCAGGTTACAGACTCTGGAAACCGCATTTAAACAGAAACTGAACCTTACACATTTTGTTTTCCGTCTTTGTGCAATTCCCATTTACAAGCTGCATTAGTCGCTTCTGATCTCTGGCCAGTCCTGAACACGGCCTTGATTACAGTTGCACCTTTTTCACAGTAAAGACGCTGCCATCGAAGGCCATGGAGAAGAAAAAAGCCATGAAACCTGGGAATGTAAATAAAGTTTACATCAGGCAGTGTCTTTATAGTCCAGAGCTGATGAAGCAGACGTGAACAGACCATGAAGGAACAAGGAGAATTAGAGTTTTCTGGGTGTTGCTGGGTTTCTGTATTCCTTTTAGACACTAAAAGCCATTCTTTACTCTTTGTGTGCGCTACAAGCAAATCCTCATATCCATTCTGCAGCTGAGAAGTTTACAATCTGCTAAAAGAAAAAGTAGACTGGAAAAGAAAAGGATGTTTTAAAGGTTGTTTTAATTTAGAAAAAGCAGAACTCTGATGTTTTGGAGATTCAAGGATATTTCCATTTGGACTCAAGGAGGGAATCACACAACAAATACTTTCTATCTCCTTTTCCCCCCATCATAGTTCAATTTCTATAGACACGTCTTGACTGTACTGCAACCTTTCAAACAATTGTCAAGTAACCGGCACATTATCAGGTATATTTCTCAAGCTTGAGGTTTTTCCACCAGAGCAAGTCCAGAGCCAAACTAGGGCTGGGATAAAACCAGTTTGTTCTTCTACAGCCTGAGAATCTCCACACAGAAACTGCAGTGCAGAAGTAATGAATGTTTATCTATAGAAATCTGGCAAAATTGTCTTGTTTTCCCTGATTTCCCTCTGATTTATAAATGCTGTTTTAAAGCCATCAACTGTTTGTGAACACTTTGTAAAGCATCAGAAAATATAAACAGCTCTTCAAATTGGGGCTGTACATGCCATTTACATAGATCAGCTGTTGATATATAAAACAATGTAGGTAATAAATGGATACCTTTAGAAATTCAGCTGAAAACTGCAACTGTGACCGCAGCTATATGCAGAGCACTGAAATAGATTCACTATTTGACAAAGTTGTGAAATTAAAGCAAAATTAAACAGTGAGCCAATGTGATTCAAGTGCTAATCTAACTAACGGAACTAAAACTCCTTTTCTGTTCCATGTTTTTTTTTCCTACAGATCTATCCAGTTCACGGCTAATGTGATCTTCAGATTGAGCTGAAAGCAAACAAAAACGTTCTCCCATGTTGCTATCTACTTTAGAGGTAGTGGTCAAACATCATCATAGGAACATGTCTCTCAGCTTTTTGTTTGACAGTCAACTAAGATCATATTGTTTGGTTGGCCATCAGTAAATCAGCTGCTTGTAAACATGCATGAATATGCTCATTAATGGGTTTAGTACCCCTGCTTCGTGATGAGGATCATGGAGAGGCGCATGCCTCTGTTATGTCTGTACGTGTTCCCCCATCGAGATGTGTTTCGGGAATATTAGGACTAGGAAAATAGTCAAGTTATTACTAGGTAATCCTCCTCCAATGTTAGGATTAGAAAATGACTTAAGGCTAGACAATTGTTCTGCAATGTTACGATAATTAAAATAAAATAAAAAATCAACCGGTCAGCCAATCAGAAACGAGTAAGGCGGGACCTTGCCCCACAATGCGTAAAATTGTAGTACTGGGGGTGGAGCCAAAACACATCTCGATGGGGGAACACATACTGTAACACCTCCACTTGTCCCAGATAGAGGCAGGGTTTAATCTGAACAGGATGCCGGGGATATTCAACCATCCTCACTTACAGTAAATCTTCTGTTCTAGGGATGTAACAATAAAAGAGGTTTGTATAAATCATCCTGGGCAAATTCATCACTGTGCTCAAAATTATGAATGTGTGAATATATGCTAGAAGTCTTACCAAATACGGACTCAGTTACTCTCACCTACACACAGAATGTTGTCTGTATTCCATTATATCTGTTTTTAGCTTTGCTTTAAAAGCAATGCACTTTTTCCCCCAATGTTATAAACTGTAGAAAGAATTTAAAAGGCAAAATACTATAAATGAATAAGAACTGAACAACTTCTATATTTCCAAGATTTGCACATACATTTAAGACAGGGATACCTAAAGAAAATAAACACAGGCCTACTACAAGTATGGTTTATGCAAAATATGTTTTTACTGATGGAAATGCAGTCCAACTATAGCTGTATATTAAATTAAACAAGTAGGAAAATGCTTAATTTCGGTCTGCATTGCAGCACTCATGATGAACCCAGCAGTAAGAGTTTCTTGCGTTTTGACAAGAGGTGATTACCAAAATTCAGATTTGACAGCTGTTCTTTATTCAATAATGTTAGAAACAAATTACAGCCTGCAGCTTAAAACCCACAATGCACCAAGCATCAGGACTGTTGTGTCTTTTGAGTGGACAGAATATGTAAGCGGTTTTAAATTGCTTTGAAATCATTTTTTAAGTTGAGAGCACTGTATGCTTATGGTTCCTTTTGTAAAAGTATAAAGTACATTCTCAGTTCATCTGCTGTATTGATGGCTGTGGAGAAAATGCCCTGCAGACCACTTCATATTAATATTTTAGCAGCTGATGATGGGTATTTTCAAAGCGATCCAGTTAATCAGACAAATCTGGGAAGTTGTGAACAAAGCTATAGACAAACCAGCATATTCTAAGGATACTTAGCAAAAAGTTAACGGACTTCGCAAAAACATCTTCAAAAAGCTTTGATGCAACATGAGTTCCGTCGAGTCGGAACCCAGGAGATGTTCAGATACAGGAAAAGAGCCAAACGTACCACTTGCACTTTGGAAAACACCAGTTTTTGGTCCCAAATCTCTGGCTTTTCAACATCAGAGATTATCAGAGATTATTTGTAAATGTCAACTTTATCTGAAACTTTCTCTGTTTTTACGCAGCAATGTACTCTCCAATGCCTAGTTATTTATTTATTTATTTTTTATACGATGACCCTAATACTTCATCATGCCCTCTTGCTGGTGGCTGGGGCGACACCGCTGAGATGGTGCGATTGATGGACAATGTAAAAACTTTCAGTTTTTAATAGTATATTAAACACTTACAGGTTTGATATTTTTTAGAAAGGTATTACAGTCGAAAAGGTTTTCATCACAACCACAAAAACTGATCAATAAAAAAAAAACAATTGAGTTAAGATAAAATCTTTTAGGACCACAGTAGACAATGAAGTACCTTTGACAAAACCACACAAGGCCACAGAAAGAGCTTGTCAACACCACACAGTAAGCAGGTATTCAAACCTTCTTGCGGAGAAACACTGTAGATCCAACTTCGGTCATTTATTAGAAATAATAAACCACATAGAATTAATCATCAGTGAAATCAGGTGAGCATGGCTGCTCAAACAGTTGCCTAATTATGTTAGAGCTGTGATGGCTTTTCATTAGATTAGACGCTCCACAAATTAGGATGTTTTAATCAAACATCTCCAAGGCTTACACAACACCACTTTTCTAACTACAATCAGAATCACTACTTTGTGATGTGCAAACTGAAAAAAACGGATGTTTTAATCAATATAAAGTATGAAGGACACAGTTCTTACTGGTCATTCAAAAGGTTATAGTACATTTATTCAACCAAATAAATACAGATACACTGATCTAAATGCATGCTAAATTATGAGTTTCATGTTTTTTGTTGTACTTTCCTCCACCTGTCTGTCTTCCTGTCCTCTGTGTCATCTGATGCCATACAGCACTTCATTAGGAGACATCCTGTTAGTCAGTAGCTCTTCATGACTCATACACAGAATGGCGAGCCATAGGTGGGCTTATGCCCTGACTGTCTTTTGAACTGCGTATGAAGGAAAAAAGAAAATGTAACTGAGCCGTAGTTCCAGCAAGCTCATGAGCAGCGTTTCAAGCTAGATGGAGGTGATGAATCAGACAAGTTCAGACCAAAACAGGAGGTTTATAGAACACTAAAAAAAGGATGAGCTGATTTTGTTTAAACTGAGGTCTGCTTATACACGTGTAGTTTATCTTTGGAGCATCCCCATTGGAAAATACAGAAACAGCTAAGAGTTTTCTAATAGGGAGCTGCATTAGTTTTACTGCTCTCTAAACCATTACGCTGCAATTAAAACAGCAATTTTATCTTGTGGAAAGTTTATGTTGCTGATTGTGTCCTTGTTCTGTGAGGTGGAATTACCTGTTTAAACACTCTGATGCCTCTTAAGACATCACCATAAGTCAGGCTCTTGCAATAAAGTAGTCATAATATTCTGAATATAGTGTACACTTAAATATCACAATTAAAAGGAACTTTCAGTGAATTTAATGCCCCGACTCAAGTCAAGTACATAATAAAGCCCCACTTTAAATAAATCAAGCTTTTATTATGTTTATATCTTTAAACCTTTTCATTTTAAGTGACACAACTTTGTAATTATTCAGCATGTACACTACTTTGGTAAGATTCTTTATGACACATATTTAAAAAGGTAATAAAAATTGGCTAAGCTATGTTGTAAGCAGCCTTTAAGGACAAAGGATGTAAAATTATGTCTGCATTTGTCACAAAGTGTTGAGAGCCGGATGAGGTTTCTACATGATGCACCATTTGATCCAAGCAGTTCCTACATGGAGTCTATTTACAGCAACTTGCAAAAGTATTAATACCACTTAAGGTTTGCCACATTTTTTCCATGTTTTCATGTTAAATTCACAAACTTCAGTGAATTTTGTTTATATTTTCTTCTTGTTTACAAACACAAACTAGTACACAATTGTGAAGCAGAAAAATGATGTATCGTTTTTAGAAATACAAATTGTAAAGGATGTATGTATTCCCTACCCTTTACTCCCAATACCCCTAAATAAAATCCAGTACAACCAATTGCTTTCTAATCTGTAAACAGAGTTAATGTGTGTGTAATTCGTTCTCATTACAAATCCAGCTGTACTCGGAAAGACTTCGGGGTTTATTAGAGAAGATTAATGAACATGCAGCATCATGAAGATGGATAAACAGCAAAAAGTCAGGGAGAACGTTGTGGAGACGTCTAAATCAGGGTTAGGTTGTAAACCAGTATCTCAAGCCTTTGACATCTCAAAGAGCTCTGTTCAATCCATCGTCTGAAAATAGAAACAGTATGGCACAACTTGCAAACCTACCAAGACATGGCCGTCCTCCTAACTGACAAGGCAGACATGGAAAGCATTAATCAGAGAAGCACCCATGAGGTCTATAGTCACTCTAGAGGAGCTGCAGAGATCCACAGCTCAAGTAATTGAATCTGCCGACAGGAAAATTGGTCATGCCTCAATGGAAGAGTGGGAAGAACAAAGGAGTTGTTGAAAGAAAACTACTGTATAAGACTCGTTTGATGTTTGCAACAAGCCACGCCTTAAAAACTGAAAAATCAAAACTTTACTTTTTTCTTAACGCACAATTTTTGTGCAGCTGGCAATCCTGGAAGAAAACCTGCAGTTTAGAGGTTCACCTTCCAGCAGAACAAACTCAAGAAATTACATCCTGAACTACAATTAAATTGTTTAGATCAATGCATATTTATGTGTCAGAATGGCCTAGTCAAAGTCCAGAAATAAATCACTTAAGAATCTGTCACTAGACAGAGTCTCTCGATCCAATCTGACTTAACTTGAGCTATTTTGTAAAGAAGAACGTGAAGAAATGTCAGTCTCTCCATGTACAAAGCTGGTAGAGACAATCCTAACACCTGCATCTGTAACTGCAGCCAAATGTGGTCCAACAACTAAACACATGTGCAGGGCTATTCAAACTACCGTGCTTCTTACCCACTGACATGTGACCTGGAAAAGGATTAAGGAGGGGAGGGGTATTCGGAGTTGACAGATACAGTACAGGACATGAAGGATAAACACGATAAATATACTTTCATACTACTGATGTTAAGAAAGGATGGGGTGTTTCAAAAAGGCGTTTACATTAAACCTTAAGTAACACAGAAAAAAAGTGTAATTTTGCAGTATAACATTCTAAATGGAATAATTTCAACAAGCTTTAATCTACCCCCATCACAAACACTACTCTTGTTGTCCACTAAGGGGCAGCAACTCTGCATCAGTTTGTACAGCTTTTATGCCAATGATACCAGATTTCGATTAAGTTTGTGTTTAACCATAGTTTTTCCTGCTGCCCTTTCTAAGCAAACTAAAATAACATAAAATATTTTATTTCTTGGGTTAGATATTGGCATAAAGAAAAAAAATTCCTTTTTAAATGAGGGGGAAATTACAATTTCATCAGAAGACCAAGGCCATAGTACTTCACGGAAAATGATCACAAAATAAAAAGGTGAGTTAGAGAGCATCTAAGTAATTAGGCAAGCAGATCAGCAAATCAATATGAAAATAGATGTTTAAAATGAATAAAAAATTGCAAACATGTAAATTAGTGAATAAATAAATGGATAAATAGAACAGAAAGACTGAAAGAAAAAACTTTGCTTACACAAACAAATAAAGCATTTCCTGGACAATTAATGTGACTGTATGTAACTAATAAATAATAAAACTAGCCTTTTTTGTCCATTTGTACATAATTATGAGCAAAGTTAATTAAAATAAGATCTAAATAAGCTACACAGCTCTAGAGTAAAGCCCTGGTTTAAACAATTTAGTCCCTGCAGCCAAAATAAAGAAAGGATCAATTGTAGCAAAATATTATTTTACATATATTTTGTCTGTTTCTCATCAGAACAAACCACTGCTGTATTCTAAACAGAAGAGGGCGCTACCGATCTTCAAACAGCCTTCAGTGTCCCTGTTCGTGCTCCATCTGAAGGGCGTCAAATCTTTACTGCTCTTTACTTTTCTGCAAGCTTGCAGAGTTATCCTGCTAAAAGCCTACATGGTGTGATAACATTTCACCACATATAAACAGCATGTAGATAAAAATCACATTGCCTTCAAATAAACACACATCACACGTAACACGGATTTTACAAGCCTTGACAAAAGGAACAATGTAAATAACAGAGAACAGACATCCCTCCTTTTTTTCCCTTTTCCGTGACGTCTGCACACGGCCTGCAAAAGTGTGCTGTTAGGTGTTGGAAACAAACTATAAATCCCCCCCCAATATGGATCAGAATTCTGTGTCATCTCTGGATAAGAGAACAAATGCACCACAAGGACAGAGTGTGATGACCAACTTCGTTTGATGGCTGCAGAGAGCTCCAGTTGTGAGGGAAAGCTCTCTGGAACAGTCAGTACTTTCCAGCTATGCTCTCCTGAAACTACCCGAGAACTGCAAGCGAAGCAGGGAATTTTCAAGAGAAAGTCAGATTAAAGACTAGAAAATTGAAGACAAGACTGTTTGTGTGGCAGAATATACAGTGTGAGCTGAAAGAGGGAAGAAAAGCAAGTCAAAAAGCTTCTATCTTTTCATTAGATATGAGGAAACAAATAAGTAATCCTCCAAAGACTCACAATAGCCCAAGCAGCAACTGTGCTGTTCTACGTATTTATTTAAAAACGGATGGAATTAACAATAATGTTTCCAGGTCGTAAAACTCTACTTGGGTGCAGAGGTTTTCTAAACAAATTAGATGTGAGGTATTCATGGGTTTTAAAACGTAGTAAAGACCAAACCCTGGGTGGTGAATGAAAGAACACAGAATTACAGCAATAAAAAACAGCTCAATATGCGTGCTCAGCAGTTTTATGTGCTCAGAGCGGCACAGCAGTCCCTCTACTGTCTACAACCCCTTTATCTGTAAAGAGGATTGGCTGTCTTACTACGCTATGTTGCTGCTGTAACACTGGGCTGCGTATCCTGCCCCATGTGGTCTTAATCAGTGAGCATCAGGCACGATGATGAGCCCTGCATCCACCTGCCAGCAGTTGAGACAAATGCACTTCAGGAAAAGGTTATTTTTCCTCTGATGATGAAGCTAAATTAAAATGCAAATTTCCAAACACCACAGCTCTGCTACTTATTTTAGTGTGCTTTATGAATCACAGTAAATAACCAAATGTTTAAATCATTTCAGCAAACAAAACACTTTTTGTCCAGAGTAGTTGCTGCATTTTAAGGCTTAGGTCTGAAAGGGTTAATACCTTTTCCTCCAGTGAACTATAACCCCACCCAGTGTTGCGTCACTGAATTACAGTCATGTAAATAAAGTAACAGCTAGAAAAAATGTTTTTAATAGCACTGACCCATATCAAATTCGAATCTGAACAGATTGGATAGGATTGTGATAATCGATTATTTTATATATTGTATATATTTTAGATATTATAGTTAAAGAAAAATCTGAACTTACTGAAACTGTCATTGGCAGTTCGGAGCTTTAAAAACCAGAGGTCAGAAGTAGGCTACAAAATTCAGATGTGTGTAGCTCTAGATAGGAAACTTTTCTACATCATTAAGGAAGATAAACTTAAGTTTTATTTGTGCAAATAACTCCAAAAACCTGAAGAAACTAGCTGTCGATTTTAAGGGATGTAGAGAAAGCTGTGGCAGTACTGCCGTCTTGCAACAAGAAGGCCTCGGGTTTGAATCCCAGCCTAGATAACTTATTTACTAAACAGTAAGTTATAGCAGTTCTACCTAAAATAAAGCCTGAAAAGATTTTGAATGCTGTTCAGTATTTTTTTTTATTAGGCGTGCATTGATAATGCCTTTACTGGTTGATGAGGTCTCTTAGGTGTGACCTGTCAAATTCAGCTTTTGCTTGTTCTGAAGGCAGTTGTGTAAATTTTGACTTCATTCAACTTAGTAAACGTGACAGACATTGACAATAAGTGAAGAAATGTGCTTAAAGTTCCTTGATGGAGGTTGTAACTTTAAATCCAACTAAAATGAAGTAATTACAGGACTATCCACATTCAGGTGGCCAGGGCATATAACGATAAGCTTAATCTGATATTTAATAAACTCAAATCAAAGATACATTGATATTCATCGATGCATTTACTGAAAGTTAAAAAAGATTTTCTTGTGCTCAAGATATTCAAGGTTTCTCAAAGAGAAATCAAAGTCAGAACTTTGCCACAAAACTGCAAATGGTGCACTTTCTTGCAAGAAAGCCTCCACATTTTGTCCACTCAACCAGCAAAGTTAGCATGCTGGAAGAGCAGTTAAAAAAATAACTATTCTTTAACTCCAGTGAGCCTGCAGCTAAGCCACATCCCACAGGTCCCAGACTAACATCCCGCACCAGTGGTTATATGTCCAACATGGACGCCAGCCAAGCAGTTCCTGTCAGGCGTGAGGCTCGATTGCACCCGCTTGACTTGATCTGTCATTAACGAAACCTCACCTACTGGCGCTGTGCACCCTTTAGGCCTGTGTCACATTCTACTATTACAAACAAACACCAAGTTTCTGTCAGTGTGATATCTATCCCATTGCCACAGTTCACTGAGCTGAATGTCTAAAAAACTGTCAAAAAACGATACAAGAGCAAGAATTTGCTTAATCCTGCGATAAATTTATTAAGTCAAACCAAAATAAATCTTACGCTAGCAGCAACAGATGAAAAATCTGCACAGATGGCCTCAAGTAGATAAAAAATGTCTGTTTTTTCTCTCCCAACCCAGACTCCTTTGTTTCCTCTTAATGCTGGGAATATTGCATCGCAGTGTTGTAATGAGCAGCGTTCTCACACCAGATTCATCTCCAAATAAAAAGCTATGAAATTCACACTGATGCGAGGAGGAACAAAATAAAACATTCGGTGCAGCAAGCGCCTGCGTGATTGCCGCATTTATTTTGGGGGGAAAAAAATACTGC
This sequence comes from Valencia hispanica, assembly GCA_963556495.2. NCBI lineage: Eukaryota > Metazoa > Chordata > Actinopteri > Cyprinodontiformes > Valenciidae > Valencia > Valencia hispanica. The sequence continues at coordinate 30,975,341 of OY747714.1, forward strand.
AAAACAAGCAGCCCGGACGAGAGATAAAAATAAGATTTAATGCTGCTTTGAACTGGTGAGGTCCAAACCCCCCCACAGCAATAAACATCACTCCTCACTCTGCTTCGTTTTACTGATATTGTATATACTGTACATTACCATTCAACACATTATCTCATCCAATTATGTTCCGCTCGAGATGGTAAGTGAGCAGTTCAGTCCACTGCACACGGATTTCTGCTGAGCCCTAAAAGGCAGCATTAAATATGCACAGTTGAATCAGCTGGCTCTGTGTAAGTCACATATCTAGCTCAGTTTAGAGGGTGAGGATTTATTCGGGACGTAAAAACACACCTGGGGAAAGAGCAGCAATGGTTGCTGCTCATGCTGAATGCGTAATGAGACTTTTTAATGGCACCTGTGCTACAATGGGTGACGATTAAAACAAGGGAAACAAGAAAAAGGGCTGGTTTCACAGCCGATAGAATTAGCCTTTTTATATTTTGTGTCCAGAAATATATGTTTTTAGCCCATAGCTTAGCTCTTAAGCTTAAAGTTAGATTCATTAAAATAAAAAATAAAAAACTGTCAGTTGAGCCTCAAGATACATTTCAGTGTCTGATCTATGAAAAGGAATTTCTTTTTGGCTACACAACTCTGCATCGTAGCACTAAAATGACACAGGAAACTGTGGTTCTCCAAAGCCAAGAAATGAAAACCCGTCTTTGCCAAGCAAACTAGGTGAGCTCGTCAGTCAAGGACCTGATGCCACCCACAAAGAAAAAAAGCTCCAGGACAGATGGAAAGGAAATTAGAGCTGCACAAAATATTCAACTAAAATTACAGCGTGTGCAGTCCAAAAATTGTTTAAATAAATCCATATCAAAGCTTACTGTTAAGACATCTATAATTCATATTTTTTGTTGTTGTGGGTACATCACCAAGGCATGGCTGGTAGTTGCCTGTCATCAACGTAGTTAAAATAAAATAAAAATTGTACTATTTACAAAAAAGGAACCAAAACAAAGCAAATAAAACTGAAATAGTGCAGCTTATGGTTTTTCATGCATGTGCTCTTATGTCATTTACCTATAATTTTGATACAACTTTGTGTGAAGAATGGACATGGGCCCATGTTACTAGTAGCAGTGAAAAGTCAGTCTTACAATTATTAAGCAACAAGTTTAGAGTTTGACAGCTGAATGAAAAAAATATGCACTGAAAAACTACTACTAGTGGGTATTTGGATGTTTTAAAGCAACACAATTAGATTTTGTAATTTTTGTCTTTATTTTCGGCAAAAATACAGAGGTATTTCTATTTAGGATTATCATACAGTCAGAATCTTTCCCCAGATGATTACAACACAAATTAATCTCAGTTGAATAAAAAAACAAATAGAAAAAGTTGATTGCGCTTCCTTAGACCAGGGGTCTGCAACTTGCGTTTTTACAAATGAATAGGTAGTGTGAAGTGTTTAACATATAAAGCTAAGAAAACAGCTATATTTGTTTGTTTTTTTTAAAGAAATTTCTGACCATGATTTCTACAACGGAAGCAAGTGAGCGAATACATTTTTTTTCTCTTGTTTTCTAATTTCTTTGTAATCAGGTTGCAAAGTATGTGTTTTTTTTTATAATTTCCATCAATACGGAAATTAAGAAATTAGAGTGGAACCATGGTATTCTCAGGAGTTAGGGACCACAGCCACCTCTGACCAGCTAAAATCAGTGAATATTTGAGATCCCCTCTAAAAACCAGTTTTTAATGGTTAAAAACACCAAATATACCTTAACATGCATTAATACACAGAGTGGAGACTGTCTTAAACTACAGCAGAAGGTAATATCTACAGTTTTCCTCATCCCTACTCTGGAGCTATAACCAATCAGCAGCGAAGAAAATGAATAGCATTTCTGGATTGGCTGTTTTGCAAATGGCAGCCAATAAAGGGTCATTTCAGCTTAACAAAATGCATTTTCTTTCAAAGTTTTTAGAGAGAAAAAGGGTGAATTTTCCGCCAATAATTTTGTTAGGTTCCACAACTACATCTGTGAGAACTGACCTGCAAATAGGCAAGTGTCCACTGTACATGGATCCTCTATTTAAAGTGTGATGTTTTGTACAACCTAAAAATATAAACAGCACTGATTCTTTTTGTCTTAACCACACAAACCTTTTTATAGTAGTAGTAGCAGCTGCAGGATTTATATAAAAATAATTCCTCTTTTTTCGGATCATGACGCTTTTGGGTCTCCTGACAAATTTTATTTTGCAGAACTGAGGGAAATATTGCTTTTTTTAAGGGCAAACTTTGCCAACCCCTGCCTTAGATGCCCTTGAATGGTCCTTGGATCACGTGAAGTTGCATGGATGACATTTATCAAGTGCATCAGGCCAGTCTCATCTGAAAATCTATTAGCCCGGTTCTGATGACAGCTTATCAGCAGCAGTGACAGGAAAAATACAAACCGTGTAAATGATGCTAACACAGAGGACGGGCTGCAGTCACCAACAGCTTTCTATTTATAAGCCACAGAGGAAAGGAGAAATTCTTCTTGTTCGTATAAAATCACAAAACAGGTTGGGAAAACCTTCAGCACATAATCAAACACCATATGTAAAACACTCAAGTATTCCAACACTCTTAATTATTATTATTATTATTCATATTTAGAACACATTAAGTGTCAGAGCGGAGATGTTACAGCTTAAGTTTCATAATGAGAAATCGGCCTTCAGCTCACGTTCAAAGACTGGGAAAAACAATGATGTTTGGTGGAAACAGGCCATTTAGTTTACCATCTGTCTTATTGGATGGACTGCAGAAAGACAAAGACTGCGAATAGCACCAAAGCAAAATGAGATTAGAGGTACATTCTTCGAAAAGACGGCTTCCGTATCCAATCTAAAAGCTGAACTCAAGCCAGAAGCCTTTGGTCATTAATCCTCGGTGATTGAAAAGAGGATATCAGAGAGCCTCTATTTCTTGCTTCTCCAAATCAGCACAGTTTGCTGGCGTAAAAACACTGATCTTGACAGAGGAATTCTGGAGTACTCTGAATCATTTATGCGACGCAGGACAGCAGTCAATATAAAACGTCTAACAGGACTGTCAAAAAAAAAAGTCAATTGTTTAGTTCAGTCTAATTAACCTATTAGAAGACGATATGCTTAGCACACAGAGACACAATTTGTTTCTAATTCTTTATCACCTGATTAAGCTAATCTATTTTATTGTGAAAGTAACCCGGCTCTGCAGCTGCAGAGACAAAAGTTGACCACTGATAGTGACTCTGTTGTACAGGGACACTGCTACAGTATCATATTTTTTGCAAACCAAAGTATGGCTGCCAACCTAAACTCACAGACTGATCAACGAGAGCGTTGATCACAGAAGCAGCTGGAGGCTCATGGTAACTCTAGAAGAGCTGCAAAGATCCATAACCCATGTCAGAGAATACATTGACAAGATCCTTATTAGGCGTGTACTTTTGAAAGAATGGCAATAAGAAAACCAAACTTGGAAGAAATAAATAATGAAGCCCATTTAAAGTTTGCCACAAGCTTAGTGGAGGGTCACAGCAAATATGTAGAAGAAGGTGCTACACCCAATACAAAATGTTTTTGCTTAATACTATGTGTGGATGAAAACCAAGATAGAGCTGAACACCATTCTCCCTATGAAATTAATTTGGTGGTGGCCGTGTCATGCTGTGGGGATCCTATGTCTTTACATTATCATTGTACTAAGAATCTTATCAAGTATTTCTGTTCTGGTACAGAAATAAATTAATCTTCACTCCACAACCGCAGGCCATTTTGTCTGGAGTCCAAAACCATGGACGCTTTCAAACTGTTGGCTTATTTGACGAGGAAAGTAAGCATCTCCCAGGACCCAGTGGAGCTTTTGCAATAAGAGTTCTTCAACAAGCGTCTTCTCATCTGAAAAAAAGGGATCAGTGGGAAGATCGCATTATATAGTTACTGTATTGCATTAGCCTCTACCGCTGTGTGAGACTCCAGACCATATAGGTGAATGCCTCCACTAGGGTGTAAATTATTTACTGCCTGTCCACAGTTTACAAGAGTAAGGCTGTCTGAATGGATGGTAATCTTCACCGCAAGGGCTTTCTTCTTTTCTAGCCTATAAATATGTAGTGGATGTTCACACAGCAAGCAGGCTATTCCAACCTATACCAAATTCTGCTTATTCTTCATAGATATCTCCACTTTATTCCCAATATTTTTTTATTTTAATTATGAAACATTTTTTAATTTTTTTATATTTTATTTTAATTCTATTCCACATTTCTACTTTATACTGTAAAAGAGAAAAAAACATTTTTCCAGGTGACCCTAATAGTCTTATTTTATTTGCCAGTTTTGATGAAAAACAAAGCACTGACATTTTTTTAAGCAAAATACCAGATGACAAGCTTAATTAACAGGCACCTGTGGAATGGTCGTTAAGACTTTAACAGCTTACAGAAAGTAGGCGTTTAAGGTCACAATTCTAAAAACGCAGGACACTAAAGAGACTTGTCTACAGACCGTGAAAAACACCCAAAGAAAGATGCCCAGGGTCCCTGCTCATCTGTGTGAACGTGCATTAGGCATGCTGCAGGGAGGCATGAGGACTGCTGATGTGGCTAGGGCAATAACTTGCCATGTCCGCACTGTGAGACGCCTAAGACAGCGCTACAGAGAGACAGGAAGGACAGCTGATCATCCTCGCAGTGGAAGACCACGTGTAACAACACCTGCACAGGATCGGTACATCCGAATATCACACCTGCGCGACAGGTACAGGATGGCCACAACAACTGCCCGAGTAACACCAGGAACACACAATCCCTCCATCAGTGCTCAGACTGTCCACAATAGGCTGAGAGAGGCTGGACTGAGGGCTTGTAGGCCTGTTGTAAGGCAGGTCCTTACCAGACATCACCAGCAACAACGCCTATGGGCACAAACCCACATTCGCTGGACCAGACAGGAGTGGCAAAAAGTGCTCTTCACTGATGAGTCACGGTTTTGTCTCACCAGGGGTGATGGACGGATTCGTGTTTATCGTCGAAGGAATGAGCGTTACACTGAGGCCTGTACCCTGGAGGGGGGGGGGTCCGTCATGGTCTGGGGCGGTATATCACATCACCATCGGACTGAGCTTGTTGTCATTGCAGGCAATCTCAATGCCTTGCGGAACAGGGAAGACATCCTCCTCCCTCATGTGGTACCCTTTATGCATGCTCATCCGGACATGATCCTCCAGCAGGACAATGCCACCAGCCATACTGCTCGTTCTGTGCGTGAGTTTCTGCATGACGGCAATGTCAGTGTTCTGCCATGGCCAGCGAAGAGCCTGGATCTCAATCCCATTGAGCACGTCTGGGACCTGTTGGATCGCAGTGTGAGGGCTAGGGCCATTCCCCCCAGAAATATCCAGGAACTTGCAAGTGCCTTGGTGGAAGAGTGGGGTAACATCTCACAGCAAGAACTGACAAATCTGGTCCAGTCCATGAGGAGGAGATGCACTGCAGTACTTCAAGCAGCTGGTGGCCACACCAGATACTGACGGGTACTTTTGATTTTGAGCCTCCTTTCATTCAAGGACACATTATTCTATTTCTGTTAGTCACATGTCTGTGAAACATTTTTAGTTTATGTCTTATGGTGTTGACTCTTTCAGTGTTCATACAAATATTTACACACATCAAGTTTACTTAAAGTATAAACAGTTGAAAGTCAGAGGACCTTTTTTTTTTTTTGCTGAGTTTAGTGATTTAGAAGTAATAGGACAAAAGTAAATGTGCTGGTGGCACCTGGATGTTTACCTCAACCAAACAGTGAGTTAAAAGTTTAAAACCAAGAAAGTTGACAAGAACTGACACTACAGATAACCTGTTTCAAGAATACAATGTTTTTTAGCAGTTGCAGCAAGATGCGACTTTGTGAAGAAGAAAGCAATTTTCTTTGCAGCAGTTTGCTGACACGACAGAATCAGACTCTAAACACCTGAACAAAATCAAATAGAGGACTGCTTGGTAGTCTCTATGCCTGATAACAAAATCAGGAATGTTGCATAAACTGATAGAAATGGACAGCACTGCACCGCTGGCACACAATGCAACAATGAACCAATAGACACATTTTTAGCTCATTTTATTTTAACAACTGAAACACGTCCTTTGTACCTATGGAATTAACACTCGAACAAGCCCTCTATGTATCGGGGTGAGTGAGTCATTAGAACGGTTTAAGGTACAACTTTTATTTGGTTTTCTTTCAAATTAAAATAAAATACAACAATAGACTCTTTTCAATGTGCATATTTCAGATGTTTGAATTCAATTCTTCCATATTTTATCAATAAAGTTATGGCTTTTGTACATCAGCCTAAGTAACCAGTCAAACCTTTCTGATTTCTACATGAGGAATCATCTTTTCAGTTTCAACTAGGGCTGTACAAAACACTGATTGAACTGCAATTAATGTTAGCTAATCTTCTTAGTAACATGCATTCACACTCTATAGGAGTAATCTATGCAGACATGTTTAATGCAGCAGAAAAGGTTTTAGCTCTCTAAGCTTTTAAATTCACCTTCATAAAATCCTGCAGTGGCTGAACCTTCATCCCCATTGAGCTTTTTTTCCATAAACAGCAGATCAGTTCAGTAACAGAAATAGGATGAGCTCGTACTCATAAAATTTAAATGATCCATCGTACAGTATATCTGCATAAATTATGCACAATGTTGTAAACACTGACCTCTAGGCTTACTGCTTCCGGAGATAATTTTAGTTCAGTTTGAGGTAAAAGTGAAATGTTTCCCTCAAGGCCAGGTGGTAAATGCTACTCAACGGATATGGATCAGGTAAATGGAAACATTGCCGTATGATGGCCGCTGAGGCTGTTAATGTGAACTAAAGCGTTTGGGTTGTGTAAAAGTGATCTGGTCATGGCTCATTTAAGATCCATATGTAGATGCGAGGGAACATGTGGTGAGACCGATTAGGAAGAAGCAATGGCATCAGTTTGAGAGTCAAAAAAACGCTTCCTGAGATGAAGATAAGAGGCTTAAAGAGGTCAACGATCAAAAAGATTTAAAATTAGAATAGAAAACAACAAATACAACAAATGTTATATTCAAGTAATTAATTTTTTCTGTTTAGATTTCTATTCATACATACACATCTCATTGCATCAGAATCTTTTTACTATTCTATATGTTTTGATAGTCTCAACGTCAGCGATGAAAGGGATTTAGACTCAGCGTCAGTATGACACCGAGTGGTGCTTCTCTGGTCGCCAAGATACATCTCTCTGTATTTTTAAAAACTGAAAAAAGTTTTTTTTTAATCGATTAGCCATTTCTTTGATGACAAATGTTTATGGTAAGTTCTATTGTTCAAGCATCATACACAGCTGCCTGACAGCTCAAAGGAACGGATGTTGAGGGGATACCATTATTGTTTGTCTCCAAAACTTTAAGTTCAAGTTATTCATTTTTCTTAATACATAAAGCAACATTAAATTATTAAATTAAGTTATTAAGTTATTTAAATTTAAAATAATTAAAAAATGTAATTCAGTTATATCGTAGCAACAGAGTTATGCCTTATGTCTATAAATTAATCAGTGTAACTAAGAGTTACAAGTCACAAGAAATGCTTTCATGAAAGTTCTTCAAAATATCCTCTGCGAATCTTTTGGATTGGTCAAAATAACCTCCTGACTTTATGCCAATGGCATCTTGAATCTTCTAATAAACATATTCTAACCCTAAAGTGTTATGCTTATGTATTATCTGAATATCTGTGGTTGCATGTCAAATAATATTTTTTTAAATTATGATTGTCCCCCACATTTAGAAATCCAGAATTTTTTTTTACCCATCCATGGTTAGGGAACTTTAAATAGTGATTCATATGTTAAACTCTGAAATGTGAGCCTGTCTGTTTATTCAACATGTTGAAAACTTATTTTATTTTATTTTTTTACTTTTCAACAATACTAAATTGCTTCCATTCTCCTCCCTCTTGTGTTTAAAGAATGCGTTTTACATCATAATACACATACATTCCATTTTCTTTTTTGTTGACAAGTACAGTGTGGCCACACGCCATCAAATGTCTTCTTCTGATTGGCTGATTAGGCCCTCTTGACAGTTCCTTCCCAGAATAAGGAAGTAGTAGTCCAGCTGAGTCAGAACAGATGCCTCATCACCCGCTTTAGATTAAGTTACACAAAATGTGAGTGTTGTACACTTTTCTTTTAATATACATTTGTGTGAACTTGCTGTAAATCTTTCTTCCTTCATAACGCCAACATTCTCAGCATCGCTCAGAGACTCAAATTAACTTCTAGAACTAACAATTCAAGGCAATGAAAAAATTATAAGTCCTGAGAGAGTGGTAAACCTTTAGTCAATTTAGATTACATTTTCAGCTTTCATTTCTAAAAACATTCTCTTTAGTGGTAGATATTAGTTTTAGCATCATTGTTTTACCCGTTTGTTTCTTTTAACTAATTTATAGAGCTACTGTAGATCTTAGTGTGATTAATAACTGAAATCCTTGTTAACATGTAATCAATTTGGTTGATAAACGTCATATGCGGAGTACTTTTCTCATTATACTTGTGATCAAGATCATTCCTGAAAAAGGTATAGAATTCATTCAACATAATTTTTTTATAGATTGTCCTAAATTATAAGTTTATTAGAAAAAAATACATAAACAATAAAAAAGCGAATTGAAGCATATCAGCTACTAGAGCTTTCTATGATAAAGAAAACCATTCACTAATTCTTGCAAGTTATCAGGCTGATTCAAACGGCATCAAGAGATTATGTAAAATATAGATTTTGAAACAGACTTTACAGCAGTGTGTTATCATTAAACCAGAAAGCTAAAAAACAAGGTTTATTTCTAGTTTATTTTACAAGTTTAACACTGCCGGTAGGATTTTTTGCTCTTCTAGTGTTGACACAGTAAGAATGTTTTAGATGCTGGGTTGTGTATGGTGTAGCGGCTACCACAAATACAGAGGCCTTTAGTCCTCAACCTCAGTGTTTCCCATTTTCTTCCTGTTTTGTCTGACTGTTAGTAAAAGGCCACAAGTGCCACAAAATGTTCCAGAAAGAAAACATATTTCTAAGACGTTATGAGAGGAATAAAAGCAAGAAAACAAACATTTGAATCTGAAAAACAACAAATAGACAATATTTCTGGAGGGAAACGCAAAACAAAATGAGTAGATGCAGAGCAATTACATAGAGATGTGAAAAGAAAAACAAACCCACTTTGAGACCTTTCTCAATGGAGCGTGTTATCTATTAATTCATTCATAGAGCCAGTTAGCTTTTTTTTTTCTCTCGTCAAACTCCCTTTCACTGAGCCCTGTCAGGCTGATGCAGTCTCTGAATCATGTGGTCTGCCCATTATTATTAATGCAAATACAGACTCTCACACAAACACAAGCAGGGCTCTTTTTGCTGTACTCCCCTTCACATTCACCGCACTCCTCCCCTGCTTCCACCCACTGACTGTATCTGACAAATGCAGCAGGTGAATTCATTCCTGCATGTCATCCCAGGAAAGAATTCATCTTTCCCAAGCTGCCGCCACAACACCATGAGCCCTGACAACACTAGCGTAGAGGCGGGCTTTTCATGGCTTCGGCTTTAAAATTCACAACAATGTCGAAAACGAGAAAGTCTCAGGAATACTGTGCAGCTAATTTCTATGGTGCAGATTGCAGCGGCATGTGAAAGCAACCCATTCTACAGGCTTACTGGCCCCAGCCCAGTTTCAATGTGAGGTCACCTCAAATTGCAGTGGGTGCTGTTCAGCATTCATTCATCACAGCGGTACAAGCACACACCACTCGTGTTAATACATTTACTTTCAGGGAACAGGAAATGTTACCTTTCATGATGCAGGCAGGCACTGAAGCAGAACACCTTGACACACAAATACACACACCAGCCCAAGGTGATTTTTTTTAAAACCAAGAACTTAGATTTGTCTGGCCTCTAGAGGAGAAAAATTGTGAAAATGGGCTCTTTTAATGCAGTTAGATGTCTCTGCACAGTCGCATTTGTCTGGTGAAGGACACGCATTCATCTGTGATTCTCCACTACAGCCTCAGAGCCCGTCATAGTCTCTGCTCTCTAGGAAGGACTGACTGAGAAAAAAATTTAAATCAGAGTTCAGAGCAGCAGGAATACAGACAGGACAGAAGAACGCCCATCGAGGGAATCCTCATAATGATCGAAAAAACTTAAGATTGAAAGAAGACAGGTTATTAAAAGGCGACCCTTCGAAATTATCCTGAACCAAAACACTTTAGTTTATTTTGTTTTGTTTTGGCAAATTGTTCACGATGAAGCCTAAAAACCCTGTTTGCATTCTTTGTTACATAAAACAATTTCTTTTCTTTTCCTGTTTTAGGTCAGTTAGGATTATTAAAATGATTTCTTTTTGCCAACATAGCAGTAATTTGAATACATTTACTTAATATTGGATGAAAATGCCTTTCAAACTGTATGACCTGACTCAAACCTTTTGGGTATCTTTCTACAAGCTTTTCACAATAGTTTGCTCAAATTTTGGCAATTCTATCTGAATGTATATGTGCGCAACAACCTGAAACATACTTACCTAGACAGCAGTTGCTGAGCTATTTTCTGCACAAAGTAGCAGAAGCCTATCCCGTTTTTCCCATTCTGCAGGTTTCATTCACTCCAAAATAAAGTGCTTCTTGATGCTGCGCTGAATTCAGGTTTATCATTAAAAAATACAAAAACAGCATAGTTATGATAAAAGCTCTTCTAAACTCAACCAGTCATGAGGACACTTAAATTTGTTCACTGGTCCTGATTGTGACATGCTGAACTTTTATCTTTTTTAAATAAGTTGCTGAGAGGGAGTAATTAACAGTGGCAAAGAGCAACAAATCTGCAACAATGCTCAATATGTTTTCTCGTTTCATGTTGTCAAATTCTGCTAATTGTGAAGATTGTGTTTTTTGTTTTTTTTAGATGAAAAAAAATCTGTTTCTGGAATATTATAGTTGGGGTCTAAGCTTTCTGCTGCAGGAGGGAGAAAAACAACCAATGTTAAGAGCTATTTGCTGGCAGGAAGATTCTGACAGCAGTTCAACAGCAATTATAAAGGTCACACATCTGATAATGTACTTGCGATATACTCATTCTGTAAGCATACAGCCCTTCAACCTGATACATCCTGGTTGTGGCAGGTGTGTAAGCTGCTGAAGTGCAATTCTGGAGAGTGCCAGCTGCACCGTTGGCTTTTCTTTTTTACATTTCAACATAAGCAAAACAAATCTATCTCCTGCTCTCTACAGAGAATCAGCATTTTAACTCAGTCATCCTACAGAAAACATTTGAAGGTCTGAATGAATGTGCAAGCTTTTCCCAGTGTAGTGCCGCAGATAGGTAGGATTTGGCTATGAATAATTGTGAATATTTGCTTAGGGCAATTATTAATAAGAATAATAACTTTATGTAAAAATTACCAAGTTTAGGGGCACCATCCTGTTGGATTCCAGGGACATTTATATATATATATATATATATATATATATAAATAAATAAATAGCCAAATTGTTCAGTCTCAGTTTATGTTTACCAGCCTGAAAAGGCTGAGACAATTAAACAATAGGTGAAGGAATAAGTTCTTACGCTGTGGACATTAATTGCATGCATCACTCCAAGTAATCCCAGACAACTTCTCTTTAAGTTAAGGGGACTTGATTTAGAAAATAGAAAATCCCATCTATTCTAAAGCATGCAAAAATTACTACAGATCTTAGACAATAATAAGTGAACATCAAACACAACATGAAATCAGTGAGACAAGCTGAGGTTCGGGTCAGAAAAGGAGGGGGGCCCTCACTCCAGGGAGCCCAAGTCACAGATAGCCTGTGGGACAAAAAGTCATAAATCTCAGCTCTGTGCCAAGATGGAGGACAGCACATGGAGTCTAAGAAAGAGTCATAAAACTAGCTTTGGTGGTACCATGTGGTAGGCCTCTGCTTTAGCGACAGACTAAAGACAATGGAGTTAAACTTTTCAGCTAAGACCAGCTAACGCAGGCCGGACCGAGCCCGACTCTGCCGGCGGAGTGATATATATATATATATATATATATATATATATATATATATATATATATATATATATGAATGAATGAATGAATGCATGTATGTATGCATGTATGTATCCATGTATGTATGAGAGAGAGAGAGAGAGAGAGAGAGGGGAAAGGAGAGGAGAGGAGGGAAAAAGAAAGAAAGGTGTGATCTGCTCAGGATAAAACAAACCGTTTCAAACAGCAATCTCAGCTCATACTTAAACGTGCGACGACGCAAAAATGAGTAAACATGTACAGCGCTTAAAAACACTTTAACCAACAATGAACGAGATCTAACTCGTTAAAACTCTATTTGCTCTATTTATCTCCGCCCAGACACAATGTTAGTAAAAATGAACCGGTTCAGTCTTGAAGGAGGTCCAGTCCACTAGGAGAAGAGCAAATTGTGTCCGTGGTTGAGCAAGAAAGGGAAGAGTTATAAAAAAAAAACCTTTACAGGATTTAAGGACCGTGTGGCCCAAATGCAGGCTGGATGGCCTGCAGGATCGACGTCTAATGAACTGTCTTGGAACAGTTCTTATATCGTGCACCCTGGTTACGCAGACGGGGTGCGCACTTCGAAGCTTTGAAATGAGTTCTTCCCCGGTCCAGCGGGTCAGAACAAAAGAGAATCTTCACCGGTGAGATGTCCTCTGTTCAGCAGTAGTCCATCCAAGAACTTCTGGCTGGAGAACAATTCAAAATGGGCGCGACTACTCTTATAGCCCCCTTTGGCCGTGTTGTCATCGCTGATGTCACCGTGGGTGGTCACGGACCAATCGGAGTGTGTTGGGGGTCACTGCTAGGACTGCTGGGAAATGTGGTCTGCTCAGTCTATCTTTGAAATAGCTCCCAGACATCCAAAAGTCTGTTCAGTTCATCTTATGGGAAATGCAATCACAGCACCAGTGTTATAAAAACCTATTTCACAAGTAGGCTGACATCACAGCCCTGCTCCACATCTGGATTGTAGGTCAATTGGTAATCAATGAATTTCATTTCCCGACTTCAAAGCTCTGCTATAGAAACTGACAAAAATATATGAGCTCGGATAAGAACTGAGTATATTTAGTTATTGTTGATACAAATGTGTTTTTCAAAGCATTGAAGCTCAAGTTTCTGTAAGCTTGTTCATATTAAAAGAGCCCAGACATTTGTAGCTGCAGGCTGGCATCAGCGTTGCATTCCAGTGAGAGTCCCATAGGACGATGTTTGAAGCTTGAAAAACTCTAATATTTGGGAGATACTGCCTAACCAAGATGTTAAAATGTGTTTGAAGCAACTTAATTTGCTTTTAGAAACTAAAAGAATAGAATTATGGTAAATAGCCTGTATTTGTATAGAGCCTTTTCAAGTCAGAGGACCCTAAAGCGCTTTATACTACATTCAGTTATTCAACCATTCACACGCTGATGGTGGTAAGCTAGATTGTAGCCGCAGCTGCACTGGGGCAGACTGACAGAAGTGAGGATGCCATACAATCACCTCTGACCACCACCAGCAGGAGAGGCATGTCAAGTGTCTTGCTCAAGGACACCTACTGAGATGGACGAATCCCTACCTCCTGAGCCACTGTTGCCTCAATAAATAAACTTAGAGAACACCCTTAACCCAAAGCTGTACTGATTGCATGAGTGTGTATAAAAGCCTACCCTCATCTGAATAGATGACAAATGATACCTGATGTAGCTAAAGAAGGGGTCATTTAAAATACTAAGTGCACCCCATAATACAATAGCTTGCTGAAGCACTTAACTCCATTTTTTGTTGCAATTTCTCTATCCAGGGCAGTTTTGTGCTTATTTCTTGGGATGTCCACTCCAGGAAACCCTGGCAACAGGCTTGAATGTTTTTCTCTAGCAAACAATCTTTCTCACTGTAAATTGGTGGAGTTTGGAAATGGCTTTATAATATTTCCCCAATTGATGAGCAAAACAATTGCTTTTCCAAGGTCATTGCTGACGTCTACCCAGTTTGGTGTTGTGTTATGAAACACACCTGTACGCTCCAGAAAAGCAAAACGTCTGCTTTTATAGAAGTGGTCATGCTGCTGAGTGACTAATTCACAAAGTGCATTTGATTATCAGCACCTAACTGCTTTCCTTTTTAAATACCTTGGAGGCAGCCAGGGTGGGCTTAGTTGTTCCCATGAAGGTATTTAAAATCATAGAAACAGTCAAAGTTGCTTGTTGGCCATATACCTTTACCCCAGGAAAGATTAATTGCCCTTTTCCTCACATATTCTGAATGCACATTTTGGCATTATAGTTGACTAATCCGACTCTCAATGATGGGGCAATTATTATTAGCATAGGTTATAAAACAGTGGTACACAATAAGAGTGGCTGCTGCATGTGAGGCGACTACACACAGACCACAGCGAAGTCATGCTGCTTCATTTAGCATCATAGCTTCCGCTTTAATTGTCTAACAGCTCTAAATTGAGCCAATCCTCCCATGGTGTTGTGCTATATGTAACAGGGAAGTCTAGTAATCAGGTTTTTTTTTTTTTTAAGGCTGCACATTTAGATCAAAGGCTTCATAAAAAAGCTTCAATCAGTTGCCCCAGTTAAAGAACCTCATATAAGCCTAATGTCATTTCAAACTGAAGGCATCAACTGTCTTTGCATATTAAAAAAAATTACCTTTTGAACTTCTCTCCTCCTCATTATTTAACAACTTTATCCAGGCAACTAGGGAGTCTATTTTAGCATGTCGCTGCTTGTGTTGCTCAAATACAGCGAGCGCATTGATCGCTTTGTTAGAGGACGTGTAATTGCAGACCAGTGGTGAGCTCTGATTGCTTCTGGGCTTCTTCAGGACAAATTTGTCTGTATGTCACTGGGCCGGGCTCAGAGCTCCACGTGGAGCAAGGGAGGAGGAGACTAATGGGAAATGTGATATCCTTTTGACGTGTGAAGTGCCGCCTCTTTGTTTGTGAAAGTTCGTTTGCCAAGTCTATTATGTGTATATCTGGGCACTCATGGCGATAGAGAGATCGTTGAGGTTCTGTTTGCAGAGTTTCTTCACATCATATTCTGTGGTATGACTCAGGCTGGCAGGCATATACATTTTCACTATACATTAAGTGGTTCGTGAATGTTAGTATATCCAGCTAATTATTTATGATTCAGTGTGAATGTTACCCACAACAATATTCGATTTTCACAATAAATAATTAGGATTTTATTTTAAGTATTTCTTTTTTAATCTGCTTTTAGCCCATTTTATTGTCTTATTGCTTTGTCTTTTAATTTATGAGTTTTGTTCTTCGTTAATTTTATGTACAGCACCTTGGTCAGTTCCGGCTGCTTTATAAATAAAGTTGGCTTGGTTTAGCTAAATGTCTCACGATAAAAGATGATGTAGCTGTTTCAGCCAGTATGTCCACACAGAACAACTTCAACTACATTATGTTGTTGGGTTTCCTCCATCAAGTACTCACTTTACATCCTACCACAACATGTCTATTGGGTTGAGGTCAGGACTTGGCCATTAAGAGACATCGATTTTACTCTTTAAAAATTTCTTGGTTAAACGATGCGGCTTCTTATGCTCATGTCCACACATTTTCTGCTCATGATTTACTGCTGGGTCAGACTTCATTCATTAGCGATGCAAAGTCATCCTGGTTGAGCTGAGGCAAAAAAAGTCCAAACTAATATTCAACCATTACTGTGCTTCAAGGGGGTGACATTTCTATATTACAAGGAATCTTTTATTACCACAACATATGGCTAAAATTGATTTATTTTCTTCAAAATGTGTTTTCAAAGTGTTCAAAAGTTACCCAACGGTCATTCAGTAGTTGTCAAAGATTTACTAAGTGAACTGATGGAGTCCAAACTCTTTAAAGTTTGTTTTGTAACTTTTTGTCACCTAAACAGCTACAGCAACTCATTTTTTAAATCTATAAATTGCGTTTCTTTTTATTCAGTTTTTATTTTGTTTTTTGCAATTTCTCCAAGTCTGATTTTGGGGAATCATAAATATTTTACACTTGTGAACAAGCCTTCTCATTGTTTACTTATCAACGTAAAATATTGTAAAATTTGCTTTATGGCATGCGTTTGTCACTTCAAGGCTGAACTACAGTAATTCTTTACTATCAGGAAGTCCACAAAATATAATTAAAAGCCTTCAGTTGATCCAAAATGCTGCAGAAAGAGTTCTGATGAATATTCAAAAGTGATCACATTTTCCCTGTTTTGGCTTTCCTTCATTGACTCCCTGTTAAATCCAGAATACAATTTAAGATCCTCCTTTTTACATATACAGCCCTTAATAATCAGCTCCATCATACATCAGAGATCTGATTGTTCCATATATGCCTAACAGAGCACTTTGCTCTCAGACTGCAGGTTTGCTGGTGGTTCCTAGGATTTCTAAAAGTAGAATGGGAGGCAGATCTTTTAGCTATCCGGCCCCTCTCCTGTGGAACCAGCTCCCAATTTTAGTCCATGAGGCAGACACTCTTTCTACTTTTAAGGCGAGGCTTAAAACTTTCCTTTTTGATAAAGCTTAGAGTAGCTTAGGTTATCTTGAGCTATCTTTGTAGTTATACTGCTATAGGCCAGACTGACCACTTTACTTCACTCTGCTACTTTTCTCTTCTACTACTCTCCAGTTGTATTGTTTGCTGTCATTTTGATTATCCTTTGTTTTATCCCAGTGATTTTCTCTCCATAAAAGCTACACCTGGTCTGGTATCCTGCTTGGCTACAAGGCCCTGGACGGGGGGTATCGACTGTGATGAGGCTTCCAGTAACTGAGCATCCCCGGTGTCCTGTTATCAACTTTTTACGTTCTTTAATATAGAAAGTACTCTTACATCAGTTATTTTTGTTCTGTGTCTCTGCTCTGTCTTCTCAAATCCCCAGACAGTCGTGGCAGATGGCCGCTCATACTGAGCCTGGTTCTGCTGGAGGTTTCTTCCTGTTAAGAGTTTTTCCCTCTCCACCGTTACATGCTTGCTCAGTATGAGGGATTGCGGTGGTTGAAGTCTGCATAAATGGGGTTCAACCTCAAGTCAATGACTCGATGCAATCTCCTGGGATTCCTTAAATAGAAAACTTTAAACTGACTGGAATGTTTGTATGATTGAATCAAAATGGCTTTTCTTGTAAAGTGCCTTGAGATGACATCTGTTGTGAATCGGCGCTATATAAATAAACTGAATTTAATTGACCCTTTCCAGACTGATGTTTGGCAACAGCTGCTTCTCTGAGGCCATTGCTGATGCAGTGGTCACAATAATCATGAACCTAGACATAATGCGTAAACGGACCTTAGACGATGTAAAATGTTTTTCACATTTACCATGACTGTATCCATCACAACATTGAGCACAAATCCAAACAACAACTTCTGCCACTGATCCTGGGTAATAATGATTTTCTGTAAATATTTTGAGTTCAGATACTTCCCTTTGATATAAATTACATTATTAATATTTAACTTTTATCTCTACCTATTCTTTTGAAATGTGCAAAGTCAAGAAATGTCCAAGCACTGTTGAGTTTAAATCATCTTTAAAAATGAGCATGTAATTTCAACAGTATGAGAATAAGGTCAATAGATGCTTTCTAAGTTTCTCTTCTCGTCAGTAACAGAATTAAAACCTCAACTCATCCAAACAAATAACTCACATTAAATCGGCAGATTCTTCAAAAGGTATCTGTAAATATGCCGATAATAACCTTGCAGTTCTGCACCATGAAAAATCCATTAAGGGCTCATCTATTTCAGGATTAATTACATTGCAAACAGCCCATTGGTCTTCTTCTCCAATAAAAACAAAAAAACAAAAACATTGAAGTGTGTGTTCTCTTCAGCATGGCAGGACTTGAGAACACAGTCTTAGAAAGGCTAATCGGAAAATATTGGGCAGCATCTTTAGTTGAGAAATCACCTTACTGCACCGCATCTTCACTCTTCAGAGCATCTTGTGTGTGTGCTCCAGGGCCTGGATTTATCCAGCCATTACAGCACAGGTCCCATTTTTCATCTGTAATAGGGTCCTCCATTAAACATGAACCTGGAGGTACTATCATTTAGCTTGGCGCCATCGCTTCCACAAGCCAGCAGCAGATGCCACAATAGATACAGACTGATGAAAATAATAGCAACAGGGCAAAGTTAAACTCAAAGAACAAAAACCTTAAAAACAGAATAAAATGGCTGCCTATATTTAACTATAAATATTTTACAGCTGTTGGCCCAATTTTGGCACCAAGTCTGGCTTTGTCAAGGTCTTATATCAGAAACAATTTAATCAAAGACATATTAAAGCCTTACTGTAAAGGGGTATTAATATCAGCAATAATCATTTGTAAAATCTTAATGTGTGAAACTAGATGGGTGTAACAGCTCTTTGCAAGCCATCAACCCTACTTTTAAACATACATTCCTAACCGATCATAGCAATGTCCAACATAAAGAGGTCCGGTCTCCTCCTGTACCATTGGTGAAATAATACATCTTTGCCTCCCTCTAAGACAGACAATATCAACGTCCTCAAGAGAGCCTCGTCTTTGATGCACTTCCAATCAGCACACTGCTTCAGTAACAGCCAATGAAAGAAGAGCAGCACTTAATACTGTATGTGCCCTCTACATATTACGTCATCACTCATCAGTCAGCCAGAGTGAAGTGACAGACACTAAATCAAAAAGCTAATCAAAACTTTAAAAAGAAACTAATAAAAATTCATAAAGGGTAATCTGCAGCAGGAGAAGTTAAAAGTGGGCAAGTAATGCTAATGTGATTGAAGCACGACTGTTACATCTTAATACACAATTTAAGTATAGTTCATTATCCTGTCAAGTATTAGAACAGTCAGTCAAGTACTTACATTAGACACATGCATAAATGTATGCAATATTCTACATGGTGGGCATTTGACATCAAGCTACACCAGGTAGGATTATTGCTGTTCAAAAAAAGGAGAAGTGAAATAAATCACACTAAGTGAAATGTAATCTTTGAGACAAATGGACACATCATTGTGAAGAACTGTGATATTTAAAGCCACCTAGCTGCTGCAACCAAACTGTTAAAATTAAGCTATTTTATTCACTTCTTTAGTTGATTCTGACCTTCTTCAAACTGATATACTCTGAAGAAATTAGGAAAAAATGACAAGCTGATGTGTGGACATGCATTCTAGCAGTGATCAGTTATCTAGGTGAAATAATCATTTTATGACCTACATTTTTTTACAGTGCAAAAAGAAAGTTACTACAATATTGAATTTAACAGATAAATATGTTGGCTCAGATCACAGGGAAAATGATTCGCCAAAATCAGGTAAGAGATATGTGTTAAAATGACTTTTTGCACCTCATTTTGTTATAGCTCGTTCTAGAGCCAGAAATACTAAAAATCTTTTAAAATATATCTAAGGGTGTATTCAGACCAGAAAAGTCTTTTAGTCCGCTTGTTTGGTCCAGACCAAAACCGGACTTAATTTTTTTTGTTCGGTGCGATTTGCATTCACACTGTGCATTATGCAAGTCAACTATATTTTATAAACAACCGCCCGTGTGATGATCGGTGCGGCCATTGGACAGCAATGACTAGGGCGGCACACAGAGCGCAGACCCGGAAATGGAGGAAAACCTGGAAGCACTATTTCTGCTGTTATTGGAGCTGCAAAATCCCATTGAGTGTCAAGTGCCGCTCATTCAACGCAGGTTTCGCGACGCTCTGTTTCAAATTTTGGAACAGCGTCGGGGAATGCGTGCAGTAACCCGAAGGAGATGATGTGCTCTGCGTGCCCTGACCCACAACATGCTGGCAGCAGCGTGGCTAAACAGAAGACGAACGATCAGGTATTAACTTACCTTGCTACGGTGGCTTGTTAAGCCCAAAAAGGCGCATGTATCCTGGAGTTGGTTCGGATCGACACTGGTGCAGTTCGCTTCAGGTGTGAATATAAAGCCGAGTCCGTTTGGAAAAAGTGGGTCTCGGTCCGGTTCTCTGATCCGCACCAGGATTTGTTTGTGTGTATTCACACCTGCATAAAAGCGTTCGAAACGAACCCTGGTCCGTTTAAAGTAGACCAAACAGTGCAGGTCTGAATACACCCCAAAAAAATAAAAATGCATTATCAGCTTTTTTCTCAGAAAGGCAATTTCAAAGATCACTTTTAATAGCATGTAATGTTGCGAGTAAACTGACTGCTGACGGACACAGCGTTTGAGTGGCTTGAAATATTGTGTCTCTAGAACAATGCTTTGACAGCTATATAACCGTAGTTAAACCCTCATGATTAAAAGACAGTTGATGTGGAGAAAAGTGAGACTTCCATAACCTTTGAAGTAGGCAAAATTAACATCTAACCTAAATGCTGTCATAGTTTTAGAGTTTTGAATTTCCATTTTTATAAGGTATATTCACTTGATCCTGTTGTGTTTTACAAGCAGATTAAAATTACAATACTTCCAAGATCCTCCACTCAGTCAACATGGCTCCGCTTATCTTTGATCTTCTGCTGTCATCACCATCAGGGGTCGCGTTAATCAAATATTTTCTGTATTTGACTGGGTTTTTATAAATGGTAAAGGAAAAATCTGAAAGCCGACGGTCATTTTGACAGATTAGTATTTTACACTTCTGACCACTTGGTGCAAATGCATATGTTCAACTTTACGCATAGAGTACAGGTAACTAAATCACTCAAAAATAAAAGATTCCCATGAGATCATCATTTAATACCTAGATAGTAGGTGTTGAAAAACTTTTTCAAAAAAGCTTCGTTTTATCTTTATTTAAGGATTGATTAAATTACCTTTGGACTTTCCTTCCATTACACCTTTAGTCTCCAGTGATTTTCTGTCATTAAATATCAGATCATCTCATGAGACGCCTGTATTCCAATTGGCTCATTAAAATGTATATTACACATTTTCATTTATTAATTTTTTGTAGAGAAAATCATTTAATCTTTATTTACTTCATTTCATTGTTAACTTGGCAGAAAGTAATGGATTTCTGCTCCTGCATAATGGGCAACTCTGAAAACAGTTTGCTGGCTCACACAACATCCAATGAAACATTTCACAAAAAGAAAAGAATGGAAATACAGGCTTTTCCTGCATGTCTGCTCTCTCCACTCCACTGATTCCACTCTGTTTACTCCAACAAAGCTCAAATTACTAATTTCCCTCTTTCAACGACGGATCTTTTTGTTCATAAACCAGGTTGTCTCTGCACTGTCTGTAGAGATTAGAAGAGTTTCAGAGTTTCATGTTCAGCAATTCTCTGCTGAACATGATATCTATGACTGCAGAACATTTAATGGATATGTTCTCTCTAAGTTCATTTTCAATCAGTTTCTCATACATTTCATTTGAAAAGTTGCCAAATCTTTTTTCATCACATAAACTGTAATGTAGCATTTTTCTAGGTTTAAAAACTTAAGCAAAACCAAGGTTTTAAAATGTTATGGCTTCAAAACTTTTTAATTTCCAGTCATTTTGTTCCTACAGTTTAAAGTGTGTTATTCTACATTTTTATATCTCCATCCATCCATTGTCTTCGTCTTATAAGGAGTTGGGTTGCAATGGCAGCAGCTTAATCAAAGAACCCAGACTTCCCTCTTCCCAGCCACTTGGGCCAGCTCCTCGGGAGGAATCCCAAGGCGTTCCCAGGCCAGCCGAGAAACATGGTCCCTCCAACATGTCCTGGGTCTTCCCTTGGGCCTCCTCCCGGTGGTACGTGCCCGAAACACCTCACCAGGGAGGCGTCCTGACCAGATGGTCGAGCCACCTCAACTGACTCCTCTCGATGTGGAGGAACAGCGGCTCTACTCTGAGCCCCTCCTGGATGACTGAGCTTCTCACCCTATTTTAAGAGAGAGCCCACACACCCCATGAAGGAAACTCTGCTCGGTTAATTTAACATAAATAAGTATTAAGAAATCTGACAAACAAAACGCAACTAAGCATTGTATTGTCAAACTTAAGTGCACAAATCTGCATTATTTAATTAAAACCATCTGTGATGCATAAATAAATCACTTTTTTTTCATTTTCTGTTTTCTTCACTTATGGGGAGCCCAAGTAATTTATTTCTGGTCCATGGGACCCCTACTGTAAAAAAAAAAATTAATTAGAGTCAATGGAGCGATAAAAGTTAGTTTTGAGACCGTTAGAAATGTGGTATGGATTTAACATATGATGTCCGTGAATTTTAAATACACAATTTGATGCCGAGAAAGTGCTTATTTTCAAAAGTAGGCAAAAGTTACTTTAGGTTTTGTGTGAAAACACAGTGGACTACAACTGAAGAATAAGAAAAATGGCAGTTTCGTATTCTTCTTTCAGGATGAAGGATGTAGCATTAAACGTGGCGAAAACCACAATAAATGTGGAAAATGGCAGCTATGCTGGGGGAGAAATAGTCGGCCGAGTGAGAGCCAGTAAGCGGGATAAGTTCTACAAGGTCTCAGTGAGTATTTCAAGTGTTAGCTAATGTTAGCAAACGTGACGTCATATATGAGACTTCATTTAAGGAAATTCACGAGTTTGAGAAATTTCAACTCATCACTGGAAATTAAGTTAATTGCACTTGAACAATAAATCTCCCTCATTTTACTTAAAAATATATTAATTTTTTTGCTGAGGAAAAAGTTAGGACATGCTACCTCCTAATAACTACTGTTATTGTACAACAAAATAACCTTAGTAAGATGCTCCTTGTAACCCCCTACCGGACTCTGACATGAGTCTGACGAAAGTTTACCTCAGTTGCTGGTGGGTTTTTGGGTCATTGTCATGTTACAGTGCCCAGTTTAATAATAATGTTCTTATTGGATCATTGTCACACATGACAGGACAGCGCTCATGTGGAATTTTAATAAAACATCCATGGCAGCCTGGCTTATGTGGTGCTTAAAATGTGGACGCTTTGGTCTCAAATACATAATAAGGTGACGGAGTGTCATTTTTCTTCCTTCCTGCGTTGATGAAATGAAAGGCAGATACATGACAGTGCGACAGGGATAAAAAGTGGTTTTAATGAGCTAACAGAGATTGTGCTGGAGTGATCAATGTTTTCTCTAAGAGCAACACAATGCTGCCCCTTCAACACCTGTTGCTGTCAACTGGTTTAAAAGGCTGTGAAACTTTCTTCCTTTACATAACAGACAAAATCAGCTGTGCTGAAAAATCTCTTTACAGTCTTGGTTAAAAAACAAAAGGATTATCACATCATGGAAATCTCTTACCTACTCATTGTAAGAGCTGGCATCAACAATGGGCTAGTTCTACAAGGCTGCATTTTACTGCTTCACTAACATGTGATGGAACAACACTCAAATTGAACCAGCTGTGTTTGGATCTAGGTGGCCTTTGACACAGACTTAAGTTTCTCCTCAAAGATCTCATCACAAACCTTGCAGCATTTTCAAATTGCCTGACCTGAAAGACTGTGGTCTAATCTGATGTGACATTTAAAGTCAACAGCAATATTCAATGGAAAAAGACTTATTGCTTGCAGCCTCTTGCTTCAGTTGTTTGTCAGGCAGAAAACGTGTGTCCAGCATATAACAAAAATAATGACTGACACAGTGGGTCTTTAAATGTAGAATTTTGTCCTCCATGTTTATCTGGCCACAACAAAAATACTTAAAAAAATTCAATTTCAACGTCAGTTCTCACTTTACTTAAAAGATATGAAAGAGTCCTATTTATACAAACTGAAATCTTTTTTTGGGAGGGAGGTTTTTTTTCATTATATTAGATTGGTAGGTTTACAGTACAGAAGTCAAAATGAAATGAAAGTTTGAAAAAGATGAATTAAATTGCAGTGGTAATGGCTTACCATTGTATGTTGAATATGAGTCAAAAGGTCAATTTTTGTGTAGAAGGCATATGAAACACTTACAGAAAAAAAAATCTCCTCGACATAGTTTGTATTCCAAATAAAAGCAATTGAAAATAGTCAAAGTTAAAAAAATAAAGATAAAAAAGGGACCCTGAAAAGTTAAGCATTGTTTTTAGAAATATAAATCAATGCCAGGTTATCGTTTATCCATACCGAATATATTTAATGCAGATCTGTGCCAATCCTGCATGCAAACACAGGTGAAACGAATTAAAGATTGAGCAAAAGCCAAGGATTTCTTTGGAGGCACCATTTAATCACAGAACATGTCAGATAGAAAAATAGGCTGAGACACATGAATGGAAATAGACGACTGAAAGGGTGATCCATCCTTATTAGTTAGAGATCTAATATATCGAGCAGCCAGTCAGAGGCAATAGACTGGTCAGGGTGATCTGTGGTATGGTGTAAAAGGAGATGGACATTTTCTATATGGGCCAAAGCTTGGAGGATTGCTGAGGCCGAACTACTGTAAATAGCAATCAAAAATACCTCCTCCTCTGTTGCTTTGCATTTAAATTGAATCTGTGATGGTTGCAGCGGTGCATAAAAAACACAGAGTGTAGATAAAATTTAAAATGATACCTTGCTTCCATAGTGGATGCTCTGCAGCTGATACATCACTTCCAGTCCTCGTCGCAACATTAACAGTTTCAATCTGTCTTGAAATTATTTTCCACCACCATGCCTCGAGGGAGCAGCTCAGCATCTTGTGGTGCCACCGAGATTGAGTAATGCAGCAAACAAGCAAAAAGTTTTGCACATTTTGAAATTAGGAGCAAACATGGGCAGATCTACAGCGTTCTACAGCACTTGCATGACCAAAAATCTGATATCAAGTTGCAGTTGAAAGCAGTTCTAGATTACAATACATTGTCCCTCTGACGGGGTACTCAGAGCAACGTAGTGTAAAAACAGCCGTATGACAGTTTCCTATAAAAAATAAATAAATAAAAGAATTTAGAAATACAAAGCTATAGAAGATGCGATGCCGATTTTTAGACGCCGCAGGCTTGTTGATCTATAGTATGCCAGTGGAAACTGGACTAGCTTTGGTCGACAGAGGAGAGGAGAGGAGGAAGGTGTGGAAAAGACAGGAAGCAGAAGTGGAGGTTGCAGAGCTCATGATGTCCGGGTTCTTTTTGGAGTAATGAAGATGGATGGGTTAAGGAATGCATAGATCAGAGGGTCACCTCATGTTAGATTTTTAAGAGATAAAGTCAGAGAGGCCCGACTGAGATGGTTTAGACATATTGAGAGAACGACTAATGATTATATTGGTAGACGGATGCAGAGGTTGGAGTTACAGAGCAGGAGGCTGTGAGGAAGACCAAAAGAGAGATTTATGGATGCGATGAAAGACATTAGGTTAGTTGGCGTGACGGTAGACGATGCAGAGGATAGGACTAATGGGGACAGATGATTTGCTGTGGCAGAGAATAAGAAAAACACCATCAGCAGTGCCATTTCCATAATCATAAACCACTAGTTACAGTATATCTGATAATTGGTCTCATCTTAATAACACAGACATTTATGGTTAAATGTTTAACCAGTCAAACTAGATGTAAAACATAATAAAAACTTAACATACTTCTTGAAATATTAACCAAAAACTCTGACCAAAAACTGACAAACTAACCTTTTAACCCTATTTTAGAACTTTGCTTAAGTTTCAAATGTATGAAGCACATGCTGCTGTTGAGTACGGGTTAAATGAGAGTATCACACATTCATGCACACAGCATTCTTGAACATTATGTAGATCATTGCTCTCCTAGTTAAGCTACAAGAAAGGGTGAGACATTCATTTTTCCCCAAGTGGAGATTAGAATGGACTGAGCACCTGACAAGTGAGAACACAGACAAAAGAAGATTGGTTACTTGAAGCATCATTTGGTGTCAAGAAAAACAGATGCTGCAGCATTCCGAATGCCAGTGGTGGGCAAGTAGAGGGGAAGACTATCACAAAACTATATTTTACTCATTAAATATGCTTTGTAAATGCACTGCACTTTAAAGCAGTTTAGATTGCCAGCATATACAATCTTGTGAAAAAATGTGGAAATGTGTGATGGCATTTTAGGGGTTTTGAGGGACTTTCAATCAAAGTGAATTTGCTTGGATGGTGAGACCTCGGCACACTGAAATTTGTTTTGAATGTCCCCAACTTGTTAAGTCTATTTTACATACTGTAGAATTATTATGGATTGGAAGAGCTATCAAAGGCACTTGAAATCAGCCAGACTTAAGATGATTAAATTTTCTTTCTGAAGGCCTCAGACAGTTCTTTGGATCTCATCATGGTGTTCAATCACACTTCAACAGTCAGGAGCACTGAAAACGAAATGTCTCATGTTTAAACGGCATAAACATCCCACGCCTACCTAGTTGTTCACATGGATGTTTCCAACAAGTATTGGAGTGTTTTTTTTTATTTTATTTCTGCTTTTTTTATCTGGACAGAGATACATTAAAAAAAAAAAAAAAAAGAATACCTAGAGTAGTTTGCCTTTGATACAACAATTAATGAGTCGCCCACACCTTAGCACAGCACTTTTAAATCCGTTGAATCAGATACTAATCGGCTTTGCAAAGACAAATGAGATGAATTGAAGCCCATTTGAATAAATAGTTAATTTGCATTGTTTTAATTAAGACATTTGTGGTTTCTTACTAAAATGTAATATCGACTTCAGATGCCCTCAGCTTTTACCTGCCTGCTGTGATACACAGTTAGCAAAGTAACAAATGGGGCCAAGGGTCTATATGTGGAGAAATCAAGACGGGGCTTTATTTTCCACATAGCCATTCAGGACAACCTCTGCAGGAGAGCAAGAGATAATACTGGTTTTATAGCAAATGTGTGGGGAGATAATGTTCAGAAACATACTCCTGCAAATATGAGCCTACAGTGTCCTTGACTTAAAGCTTAAAATGTGGAGATCACTGATCAGCCGAGAGAGGATAGGAAGGAATATTCTTTTTAAAGCAATTTATTCTCTACACCCTCACTTGGAGAGTCGGCTTCATCAAACTGTTAGTGAGTTAATTTTCGGTATTTGACCTCCAGAGCAGCTGTGGTTACTCAAATGTGATTACAATCAAGTAGTAGTGGGCAATATAAATGGTATATGGTAGAAATGATATAAATTTAGCCAACGTTAGATATTTTGACTACACCAGCCTACCGGGATTGAGCATCAAGCTGTGCTTACATACTGTACTGTACTTTATACCAGGAGGATAAATACTGATGTTCAGTGTATGTATTTACACTGGATATTGGAAATTAATTTTTTTCTATTTAACAGATAAGAAACCTGTTGAACTTGAAGCATTTTAAAATATATTCAGCTTTATTTTTGTGTTTTATTAAATTTAAAAGGACATAAAGGAATCAAGGATAGAAGAAAGAAGTGTTATTTCTGTTTTTAAGTTTTGCACTTTTGTTCAAACAATTTTGAACTTTGTGTTTTCATAACATGTATCTTGTATTTCATTTAAAATATCTTAATCTTTATTTATGTTATCATTTTTTGTCAATTGTTTTGTAAAAGATTAGAATATTTTTAAAAAGCATTTTACAACATAAATATTCTTTAAATAGCATTCTATACTTTGTAGAAGTTTTTCTGCTACAATGTGTCTGGAATGTAAGAATGTTCATTTTCATTTTGAGAAACAGAAGAGAATATATTGCAATAAATATTGTTACCGCACATACTTTAGATTAAATCGCAATATAGATTTGAGGTCATATCACCCAACCCTACAATCAAGAGAATCATTTAATTACAGAGAGCAGAGTCAAACCTAAACTAAAACACGAGACAAGGAATGACAGTAAAATCTCAGCAAATCAAACCTGTGTCATAGCCATTAGGGATGGGCATTCGATTAAACTGTCTTTATTGATCATCGGGAGAGTTAACGATCGATTTTCGATTAATCATTGATATTTTTATATTAAAATTGATTGTTCATAGGCTATATTAAAATACAGTGAGAATAGAAAAATAGCGTGTTTCCTCATTGAGATCTTCATTACAAGTGGGACACCTCTTGTGGCAGTTAATTCACGGTAGTTGCACAAAGAAAATATGCGCTATAAGCAGCAGAGCCGACAGCTAAAAGACGGTACTCATTAACACAACTGACGCTCATATTTTTTTTCTTCTCCAAAAAAGTAAAAAAACAAAGTAATGTTAAACAATAACGTAATAAAAAAATATAATACTTAAAGGTCTGATAGTTTTGTGTTACATTTGGCAAAAAGAGTCGAGAAAGAGGATGAGAGAGATCAGCGTACCTAACAATGACTCATTAACAGAGTAAAAAAGACAACAACAAAAGAAACCGTAACTTATATACAACTTTAGCACCAGTCTACTGATTTTTGTTGAGAAAGATGAGCATGTTAACATGCGCTGGGGTCAGAAGTGAAAGCAGCCTGGTGAGCAGACTGACGGTCCAGGCTGCTTACCCTCTGACCTGCAGCGCTGAGATCACCTGCTGTGAGGGGACAGACGTCGCTGTGATACACATACCTCCTTGCTAACTTGGCAAGCCTCTGGAATCTTGTTTGATTCATTTTCCACCAGTCTGTAGAGGTGCAATCCAGGGGTGGCGGAGCCTCCCTCAGAAAGTAATCGGTGAATAAGTTTCTCTGCTTGTTGTGCATCTCGGCTCCTCCATGCTAACACCGACTTGATGCTAGGTTGAGACCAAGAGCAGGATGCTCCGCTTCTAACCAGGGTTAGAAGTGCGTTCAAGTAGCCTACTTATACACAGCTTTGCGGTGTTGGCAGTAAACCGAGAATTTTTGTTTGTTTATTTTTTTAGTCAAAGTGGTCCCACGCCACACTTTGCTGCGACTTCATGACAATGCTACTTTTGAAATACACAAACTTGGAAGAAAGTGAGTCTGCCTGTGAGTTTTATTTTCAGTCATCGCCCTCGTGTGGTAAAGTGTTTAATTACTGCCACATAGCAAAATTAATTGCATTCCTTCAAAACTCACAATATGCAACAGAACATGCGTTAATTGATCGGTAAAAAAAAAATGTCAACGATGAAATTCTTATTGATCAATTAATCGATCGTTGATTAATTATGCCCATCCCTAATAGCCATATATTAGATTAAAATGTAAAACAGTAGATCTTGGTGTAAAATGCTTGCACAGAACATGTGCATTTTAGATGGTAAAACAATACCTCCAAAGGAATTACATCCAATGTGTGAAGTACCTCGCAATGGTATCGATACCTTTGGAAGCATTTCATATTTTGACACATTCCAACCTTAAACTTCAGTGAATTTTATTAGGATTTTGTGTGACTAAATCAAAGCAATTATTGTCAAGTATAAGATAGTTTTGATAATAAAAGTGTAACGTGCATTTGTGCCCAGCACATTTCGATCCCTTCAAAAGCAAATTGCTTTCAGAAGTTGCCCAATTATATTTTGCTAGTTATCTAATCTCAGTATATATCTAGCTGTTCTGTGAAGATCTCAGAGGTTTGCTAAAGAATGTTAAATGCATTAATAAACAGCATCACGAAGAACAAGGAGCAAAACAGACAAATCAGGGATAAAGTTATGGAGAAGTTTAAAGCCGGGTGAGGTTAGAACATCTAACAGAGCTCTGTTCAATCCATCACCCCAACGTTTAATGAGAATAGCCCAACTGCAAACAAGACATGACCATCCACCTAAAATGACTAAGAAAGGAGAGCATTAATTAGAGAAGCAACCAAGAGGCCCATGGTAACTCTGAAGGAGCTGTAGTGATCCACAGCTCAGATGGTGGAATCTGTTGACAAGACAACCATTAGTCGTGCACTCTGCAAAGCTTTAATTTATGGAGGAAAGGTGGAAGACACCCATTGTTAAAAGAAAACCATATGAAGTCATGTTTGCAATTAGCCATTTAGGGGGGACAGCAAATCTATAGGTGGAGATGTGTTTCAAAATGTAGCTTTTTGGCCGACATACACAATGCATTGACATATTACGAGGAGAATATCATCTCCATGGTGAAGCAAGGTGGTAAAAGCATCATGCTATGGGGAGGCCATTCGTGAGCAGAGAGGGAAGCTGGCAGAGTAGATGGTAAGATGGATTGAGGTACATACAGGTAAATCCTGGGGAAAAAATGTGTTAAAGGCTGCACAAGACTTGAGACTGGGGTTGAACTTCACCTCCCCGCTTGAGAACCACCCTAAACGTACAGCCAGACCTACAATGAAATGGTTTAAATCAAAGCTTAGTCAGATGGCAAAAAATAGTTACTTAAAAATACATTTTCACAGCTGCTGTCCATCACAGCTTGCAATTTTTGCAAAGAAGAATGAGCAAAAATGTTAGTCTTTGATTGGTAAAGACATACCCCAAAACACCTAAAGCTGTTACTGCTGCTAAAGGTGGTTCTAGTATTAACTCAGGAGGGCTTGATAAAAATCACAAATTCATTTGTAAGAACTTTGAAAAACATGTATGATTTTCCTTCAGTTTAAAAAATATGCACTACTTTGTGCGAGTTTATCAAATAAAACCAAAAAAAACCCCATTAATATTGTATTATTATTAAAAGGTAAGAAGGTTTAAAGTGTATAGATACTGTTCCCAAGGCACTGAACCTGCATCTTGCGCTAAATCTTGTAAATATAAAGTCTTTGCCAAAAAATAAAAATTTCCTGGCTACAGCTTTAATCATTGTGTCAAAGGAACAGTGCGGCAACGCTTAAATGTCATAATATCCGATTCGAGGAAATAACAACCTGTCATTTATATCCACCTGTTGTCCATCTCTTTATTTGATATGTTTATCCAACCATCTGACATTTTTTCACAAACGTCAGCCTTTTTATTTTATAAAGATTGATCTTTTAGAAATTTTCAATCTGCAACCAATCACCGAGGACATGGAAACCATTTTCAGAGTAGTCATTTTCATCCACGGATCTAAGCAGTGCCTGAGGAAAATAAAATATGAAAGAGGGAAAAAAAGAACAAATACAGAGGCCAGAGTTCCTGTGGGACTGCAGCGAGAAAAGTGTTTCAATAAAACATTTAATGTTCAATACCATTTTCTGCAAATATTTCAGCTTGTGTTTCTGAACTTTAATAAAAATATCAAGAACGTGCAGCAGATATGCATGACTAATTTAACACAAACTGATGACACTCGCTGAAAATTTCCAATAACAGCTCATGGTGCAAAACGATGTTCTCACGGAAAGGCAATTGACAGCAGGGTACATTGCGTGTACAAAGACCTGAAAACAACTGTATAATATAACAGTACTGAGCAGCAGACCAAGAAGGAGAAGCCAAACCTGCAATAATAAACTAAGAACAAACAATCCACAGTTTTCAATGCATTTTTCAGTTAAATAAAGGCCATATTTCAATCCTCAGTCCTTTAACATAAGTAATTACAATGACAGCTTAGCAGAGGTTACTTATGCAAAACACTTGTTCTATAGCTGATTGCAGTTGGTTGTGATTGAGATAAACATGATCTTCAACAAAAATATCCTTGCATCTCATCTCAGCCTAGAAAAAAGGAACTGTGTCTCATATTGCATGGTAAGTATTGTGCAAAAGTTGTTAACCACCCAAAATGTCTTTACACTTTCCTTTTAAGAAGCTAGACTTCATTTTTATAATTCAAAGTACTCTTAATTAGGAGCTCTCTAGGCTTTTGGCGGTTTTTCAACAAGTTTCTATTCAATGTTGTAATTTTTTCCTTGAACAGGTTGTTGACCATAAGGCAGTTAAGAGGGTAGGGTCCGGACTGCTTTCATTAAGTGCATCTAAATGCATCTAAACAAAGATTGCATAATACTGAGAGTGCTAGTTAACTAATAAATAAAGGTGTGATATTAAGGCCATTAAAATTTGAGTAATCTTATATCTCAACAGATGAACACCCAACTAAAAATAACCCCGCCATTCCTTCCACTCAGAAGGACTCTCGTTGACAAACATTAGAGCAAATGGGAAAACTGATTATGTGCCACAGAGAGGGATAATTCAAATATACAGTGAAAAAGAGACAACCCACCGACTGGGGCTGAATGCAAATCCAGACAAACGTGCAGAAATGCCACCGAGGGTATCTGAAGGATCACTGGATGCTGTGGCTTTGACACGGAGCCAATTGATACAACCACAAACAACCACGAATCCTGTGGCTCAGAACCTGTGCAGGCATAGCCCCCTCATTTATTTGAATAGGATCAGTTTGACAGCACAGTGGACTGGAAGTACAACCATGAGAAGAAAAAAAACCAACTAATAAAAGACGACGATAAAAATCCGGCAAAACCAAAACAAGTCAGCTGATTTGGAAAGGAGGAATAAGCGCATTTATTTCAGCAACTACTGTGTTAATGTATAAGATTGTACTGTCCACAAATTCCCTGAGGGGAGTCCCTGGATGTGTAAAACTGGCCTTACCTTTTTCAGTTTTGATGGTGACACTTCAGTGATAAGCTAATCATTAGCTAATTGCTTCTGGTACTTAATAGGTTTTATAATCAGAGGGCTGCTGAAGGATGCAAACTACTGCAGCACAGCGATAGAGTTCCAAAAAAAGTGAAGACAGAGACGAATAAATTAAACGTTGATGATCGTGTTTTTTTCTTCAGTTTGATACAG